>BTPG01000007.1:181444554-181482054 GCA_036245525.1 Semisulcospira habei | reverse complement strand
CCTGCTATGGTTACACATCAACAACTAGTAGGAATGTCACTCTGTCTTCAAAAGAATCTTCATGAGCAAACATTAACGTCATTGATAACAAAACACAGTTCGTGCCTTATACTGTGACCCATATCATACCGAGGCTGAAAGCTTCAAATGTGTACACTGCCATATGCAAGCTATATTGTAGTAGGAAAGCTAGGTGCCTCGGTGGTAACAGTGTTCGCCTCTTCCCAGGTTCGAATCCAGCTTGGGTCAAAATTTGTTTAGACCCTTTTTCCGTGCCCCGTTTTTGAAATCACCTTCGTGTTGGACAAAAGACGTAGAGCCCTAAACATTTAACATTTAAAAAAAATATTATAGTACTTGCAGATAAGGATATAGACCAATGGCTTTAGTTCAAGGTGGTGCCAGAATAGCTTGGCGCCTAGAGGAGCCAAGCTATTCTGGCACTACCCTTGAACTATCTTAGTCAAACTTATTTCACACACTGGTGTATTCCGAATGACAAGGGTTATAGCGTCGACTGCTAGCCCAATCATGCATGTCTTTTGAAACTGCTTAAGGCCGATTAGAATCCAGTTCTGACGTGCGGCTTCAATACCCGTCGGACATTCATGCATTGAAATCCTTTGTCCACACGTGCCGTTCAACGTGTCGCCTGCTTCCTTTCAACACGTTACGGCGGCGCAGTGTTACCGTCGCTCGGTAACCACACAACAACACATAGACATGTAACTCACGGTCAGAAGGCAGATTCTCATAAGCTAACAACAAAATCTGAGTTTTGCAAAGGTAATCCCAGTAATGGAAATTTAGCTCTAGGTGGAGGCATGGAATGTATGCCCCTGCAGACACCACAGTAAAATGTGGCTGTCATTGCAGGTAGGCAGCCAAATGGTGTGCTGACAAGGTCGCCAAGACCGAAACAGCCGTCCACACCGGCTAAATATCTGGACCCCTTTGGGGGGGGGGGGACCTAGAGCTACATTTCCTTGCACCAAGGGGCTGGAAATCCAGTGAATATGCGATACGCCCCCCTTTAAAGGCCCGTCACACATGCCCGATTTTGAGGCCGATTTTTGAGCAGTTTCGAATCGGAGTGTGATCGGGCCGGACTATAAAAACGTGTGCAACGCCACACATTTCCCGTCCCCAGTTCGCTTGTTGCTGGCACACGAGACGGTCGCAGCCTGACCACGCTCCGTTGAATATCGCTCACCGACAGCCGCTATTGTTTAGCCACCCACCTGCAACAGGGCTACTGTTCCAGTCTCTGCCGTGTATACGCCGCTCCTACTACACTGCCTCTCACCATCCACAGCCGGCTGCCATCTTGAACTGTCTCCAGCCGCTTCTGCGCCCGCTACGTTTCCTTCTTGCCAGCCAGCCCACCAGCAACTTCACTATTGCTTCAACTTTAACTACCTACTGTCCTCTACTCCACACCAGCTGCCACGGACACACGCTTGCTCCGTTCCTCTCACCGTCCACAGCCAGCCGCCATTTTGAAAATCCAGCAAATCTTTATTGCGCCTATTGCCTCCTGCCTCTTGTCGGCCCTTGAGTTCTTCTGTCGGCGACCGGGTGTTCTCTACTGACGGGTTCAAGTCCTTCTCAGGGCTACGCATCTGAAAGTCTACTTTTGCTGCAATTACTAGGCCAAAATTAAACTCTATTTTTTCCGTGTTTGGCTAAATCGAATTGCTTGGCCCCCGGACGAAGGAGAGAGGTCAGTTCTTGGCTATAGGGACTTAGTTCCAATTTCTTTATAACAGTTTTGTAAACTGTTCTTGTCACGTTAGGTTTTAAATAATTTTTAACATTTTATTCTTGGTGACTTCCTCGCGGGAATCTGATTAGCCCGCATGGAGTCTTTGAGTATGGAATCCTTAATTGGATCATTGTCCTCTTCTGAGGCCGAGTGGGGATCTGGTTCCTCATCGGCCTCTGGACATAGTTGTATAGCTTCTGCCAGAAAGAGAAGAAAGAGAAACAAAACTAGATACAAGCGAGCTAGGGCCAGCGCCGACCCCAATTCAAATAGGACTACTGATGCAGCTGTCACGGTCGGGACTAGCCTGACTGCCGTTTCTCAGGATGGGATCCTATTAGAGGACCCCGCCCGGGGAAAGCATAGGAAGATTCTTTCCCCATCCCACTCCCCGGACATTGCACGTGCCGTTGGCACAGTCCCGGGAGAGCTTAGGACACTTTCCCTCCCACAAAATTTTTTGGCTTTAGGAGCGGAGGGGCCGGCTGGGTCAGGTGAGAAAGATTCTCCCGGGGCACAGCTATCCCCCCTGGTCCATCAAAATTCTCCTGTTGCACCTTCCCCATCGGAAAGTCTACCGCCTCCACTCACCATCGACGAGACCTCGGCCGGTGTTGATGGGGAGGCGGACACTTTGCTTAAAATTCCCTTTGTGGAGGTGCAAAAAAAGAAACAGGAAAAAGCTCGTTCTAATCTGGGGGGCGCCGGTGCCTTCGCGGGAGAGTGGTGCACTTACCCAGTTCGGGTCCGTGATCTCGGGACGGGCACTACCCGGCTCCGGGATCACGGTACAAGCAGAAGACATATTAAATTACAATTTATTAATTTTAAATAACGGGGAAATGACCAGAATACCGGATAATTCAAACCAACAACCATCCGCAGTAGACCTAACCCTAATTTCTCCTCAACTCTTTATGGATGCAGAATGGACACCGGGAGATGACGCTATGGGAAGCGATCACCTCCCGGTGACCATTGAAATAAACCAAAATAGACAATCCATTAATAAATCTCCCCCAAAGAAAGGCAGATTCCTATATGAAAAGGCCAATTGGCCTCTATATGAGGCATATATAAAACGTAGCCTTGGAGGGGTCGGCACACTGGATGCCGACTCCTTCAGTGCTACATTGACTAAAATCATAATTGAAGCCGCGGAGAAGGCAATCCCTCGTGGGAAGGGCGCTCCTGCTGGCAAACCCGCAAATCCATGGTGGAATAATGATTGCGACGGGGCTGTAAAAGACAAAAAGCGAGCTTACAACAAGTGGAAAAAGTATAAAACTCCGGATAACCACATGGCCATGAAAACGGCAAACGTTCAATGTAATAAAATAATAGCAATGGCTAAACTAAAATTTCTGGATCAACAAATCCACAGGGAGATTCAAACACCCACTGATATAACTAAGGCATGGAGGATCATTAAAAACATCAAAAGTAAATATAACCCCTCGCCAGTTCCATTAATAGGAAATGGTTGTATATATAACACTGATCTGGAGAAGGCTGAGCTGCTGGCTGAGACCTTTGCTGCCACCAGCTCAACCGATAGCCTAAATCTTAATGCAACAAATTATAGAAGGACAGAAGAAAATACTATGGACCATCAAAATACTCCTCCTATAACATCTGAGGATATGCTTCCCATCAATCTTCCCTTCACTCTGATCGAGCTAAATTCTGTATTGTCTCAAATTAAAAGTACAAATACATCCCCAGGTCAGGATGAAATAACCTACATAATGCTAAGGCGCCTCCCCCTTGAGGGTAAGAAAATGCTACTTCAGCTATATAATAAGTGCTATGGAGAGGGTTACCTGCCTAAAGACTGGCAGCATGGAATTGTTATTCCTATCCCGAAACTAAAAATGCCAAGGAATCTACCAACTTCTTTTCGGCCTATAACTTTAACTTCACATACCAGCAAAGTATTCGAAAAACTCCTAAAAAATCGCCTGGAATATTTTATAGAAAAAAAAAAAATACCGATAGTACAAGTTGGATTCCGTAAACATAGATCTACTTCAGATCAATTGTTTACTCTTTCCTCATCCATTAAACAGGCCTTTAAAAACAAACAAAAAGTAATGCCTGTTTTTTGACGTCAAACGAGCGTTTGACGTAGTGTGGCATAAGAAACTCTTATAGAAAATTAAAGAAATCGGGCTTTCTGGAAATATATTTGCCTATCTCTAAAATTTTCTTCAACGCACCCTGCAGGTAAAATATAAACAAACCCTCTCCAAGACACATAAAATTGATTGTGGTGTGCCTCAAGGTACCTGCCTGGCCCCTACGCTTTTTAATATAATGATGGCTGATCTTCCTACCTACTTAAATCTAACATTGATAAACGTACACATACTTCTTTAAAGCTATCTCAATTTGCCGACGACATGGCCATCTGGAAACCGGTGAAAATAAAGAACACTGAAAAAGGGCAAATACCATTAAATAAATCAAAACAATTTCAGAGGGCGATAGACGCTACTCAAAAATACTTGGAATTAACGGCTTCGAACTGGCCCCCGATAAAACTCGACTTATTATCTTCGGCCCTACCAAAACAAAATTTCAGGAACAAGTAACTATAACGACTAATGATGTGAAGTACCCCATAATTAATTCTAACCAAATCAAATTTTTTTGGGGGTATTGTTTACATCTACGTTAAATTGGACTGCCCATATAAATAACCTTATTACTAAGGTCAATAAGGCAATAAACTTGATTAAAATCCTTAAGCAAGAACCATGGGGCAAAAACACAAAATTGCTACTACATCTACATCATGCGTTGGTGCGATCCAACCTGAATTACGGAGCTGAATGCTTCTTCTCGGCCTCCAAATATATTCTTAAAAGACTTGAAACAGCTGAGATGCGTTCTCTTAAATTCATCTTGGGCACACCCCGACATGCTTCTAACAAAGCAGTTTACGCTTTTGTTAACATCCTTCCATTACACTATTTTAGACTAAAATATTGTGCAAATTATGTTAACCGTATTTTTGAAGTTCCTAACAACGCCCAGGACACTTATCATAATGAAAAAAGAATGGACCACACTGAGTTTTTAAATCCACTCGACCCAAAAGAGCAGGAATATCTCTTACTTCGGCCATTCAGGAGATTCACGACCAAATTGGAATAAAACCCCATACAATTACCGAGTTACCGTTGTCTCCTGTACCACCTTGGATCCTCCTTGCGCCAACAATCCAGACTGAAGTTGTAGGCATTAGTAAAAAAAAAAGCGATCCACATATACAAAGAGCTTCTACCTTGGAATATCTTGACGCCAACTATCCGCATGCTATTATAGCTTACACCGATGGATCAATTGATGATTCTGGAAATGTTGGATGTGGCGTCTTTATTCCATCTCTGGGAAAAACTATTAGTTATAACTTAGGCAGGGACTGGTCCGTGTGCACGGCGGAGCTAACTGCGATTCTGATGGCATTACAATGCGTGTTGGCTTTGCCACTGCAGATGTACCAGTTCCTTGTTGTAACGAACGCCTTTAGTGCAGGTTTCGGTCGGACGATGGTGTGACGTCATTAGCAGTTGGACCGACTGTACACATGCGAATAATGTAGAGATAAGCAATGTTCACGAGCGGTAATGTACAGATAAGCAATTTTCACGTGCGGTAATGTAGCGGTGAGCGATGTTCACGTGTCACGTGTGGGAGTGACAGTGTGGCATCGGGAATAATTGCAAGTTAGAGATGCAATACCAGTCGGGCCGAGCGGTCGTTTTCGCTAGGGCTCTGGGGAAGAATTCTGGCTAGAGAATTCGATAGCTGTATATTGAATACAGCGGGGCCGGTACGGAGCGGAAACCCCTGGTGTATGGCCGATGAAGCTGTCCTGAGCATCACGTACGTGACCGGAATGCGGACATCATCAAGCCTTCATCTCTCCTTCGTCCTACCATCACTGGTGCTACGAGCAGCAACGGTAGCGAAGTAAGCCACAGATTCGTGATACAGGACCACATGCAGTGTTCCGTCAGTGTAGCTATTGTCGCCTAGCGCCGTAATTTCACGCCTAGGAATGTTCTAAATCTGTGAGTAGTCATTGAATAGTAATATTCAGTTCAGGAATCTCCGTCAAGTCGTCAATGTGATATTGACTGTGTCGACACTAGTATAAAGAGGAGTCGAGTGACGTCTCTCGAGAGAGACAACGACCTCTACGGTAGCGAGTGAATGTGTGAGCGCGGAAGTTGTGAATAACCTATATGCCACTTGTTAGTTATTTGTGTAGATTGGTTTATATGATGTGAATTGTGTGGTTTAATGTATGTTATGAGTGCATGAGAATTAGTTAAACAGAGGGCAAAGAGAAATAACTGTGTGGCCTTTGTCCTTGTTTGTAAGCGCGTGTGTGGTGGATGAAAGAGTACAGTGAACAGAGATAGTACACCCACCTTTATACTGATTATCAGAACAAACCCACGCACACACTCATTCCATTAGAATAAACGTTTATATATGTAATAATTTAATTCAGTAGCGAAAACACCGTCGTTACACTTGTCTGCACTGACTCTAGGTCTGCCTTGCAAAGCATAAAACTTGGGGACAGGTCTAGTCGCCAAGATATAGTACTAGAAATAAAACTGAGTATACACCAGCTAATGATTAGAGGCATTGACACTGCCCTCCAGGGGATCCCGTCCCATGTTGTTATACTTGGAAATGAAACTGCAGACGGTGCCGCCTGGGCTGGCGCCGCAAATGTACCTGGCGCTCAGCCCGTGCGGCTCCGCATGACTACCAAAGAAACACGAATCCTCACAGCGAAACAAATTAAAAACAATTATTCTAGTGAAAAAAGAGTTTTGGCGCGGGAGCACCCGGGCGTCTTAGCATATAGACTTCAGAAAGAACATAGTATTTATAAATTACCATTTTCGTTGGAAATTATTAATCGTCTCTGCACAAATAGTTGGCTTGTGCGATGGTCTGACCCCGTCTGTCGCTGTGGCGAGGGCTTCACTCCCGATCACGCTGTTCTCGGGTGTGGGGCCTTCGCCCCAGAATGCAGGGTAATCAGAGAGTCGTATGCAGGGGTAACTACTATTCATGACATCCTGGAATCGGCCAGTCATCATCATGGTCGGCGCGGTTTTAGGGACTACTAGTTTAAATAGACTGATCTGAGGGCGCGCACTCTACTTTTTTCACCCTGTTCACAGTCTCTGATTGTAATCTTCTTAATAAATATCTCTTTATGTATTTTAATTTTGTTTCTATGCAAGGCTGTAATAGATTTAACCCTCGCCCTTAACCTTTCAGGCCTTTTTTTTAAGACCGCTTAATGTAAATATGCTACGATTAATCTTAGTCTTAAAATGGAACTTTCTTTTTTATCCTATGGTCCAAGTGGCCTGTCGGTAGGCTGTAGGATCAGCAGACGAGTGTGAAAAATTCACAACTGATCTAAAACAGTGATGCCGCAGGTCACACCAGGATCTTTAACAACTATCTACTCATGTCTCTTATTTATTTTACAATTTATTTAATCACGTCTCTTATTATCTTAAAATGTTAATTTTGATAAGAATAAAACACAAGGACCAAACTTCTATGGCAAACGTCTAAATTGGTTTTAACCTTTTTTGAAATTATAGTAGACGTATATATTATAGACTCTTAAATGGAATTCTTAACTTCTTCTACATAAACATAACCCTGATTTTAATATGAAAATAAATTATACATACCTCTTTTATATATAAGGACCGTTGTTGGCTATTAAATTGTGAAGACCTAGTGTGGTGTATTTTATAACAATAAGGACAGAATGAAAGCTTTACCCTTTTATGTGTTCGTTATCTAAAGTAAACAATGTTAGTCCCCGATCACCTTGGTGCCAGTGGGAGTGTAAACTGAATGAACGAACGAACATTTCCCGACTATTTTAGCCGACCGGTTTGAACCGAAGATCAAGGTCGTACCTGTTCTGCAAAATGGCTGCTAGTTTTGACCGTGATGATGATATGCTTGCATTATCAGCAGTTTTGCATCATACTCGGGAAGAGGCGGGCGAAACATCGACAACGAAGGTGGTCAGTACTGATCTTCCGCCATTTTAAACTGAAACGACGTGCTTTGCGAGACGCGCTCTGATTGGTTGAAGCTTACAATCGGGGCCGATTCGGATCGGAAAAATAGAGCAGTTTCTAAACACCCGATTCCCAGCCGATTGGGATCGGATCGGATATGTGACGTCATCCGATCGCAATCGGATCGCAATCGGCTTCAAAATCGGGGCACAACCGGCATGTGTGGCGGGGCCTTAAGGGGGGTGGGGTGGGGGGGGGGGAGGAGGAGTAGGGTCTTCCATATTCATTGCTTTCAGTCACTCCCACGCCGCTCACCCACATCCACCCCCAGTGTGCTCACCCAGGCCTTCCAGTTGTTCCAGCCAGACTCCCGGCCCCACTGCAGTATATATGTCAGGTAGTAGGGGACTCCCTCCGGAGGAAACTCCGCACTACTGCCGAGTCACTTCGGTGGTCTTCCTACTTACATTTTTTTTTCCTATTCACGGAGTCGAGTGAGAGTTCCCCCCAGAGGTGGCGAGTCAACCACTACGTCCTTCCACGCACAGCAGCAGGGTCTGGCCGAAGACAACCGCGCACCTGGGGCTCCTAGAGGCCGGACTGGGCTGAGGTCACCATGAGACGGAGACTTGAGGGGTCAGAGGCACCTGGAATAGCGTTTTTTTCGTTTTTGCATGATGATGAGGATGATATGATGATGCCATGGTGGTCCATGTGGTTAGGGACTGCGTGACAGGGCCGCATTCCACGCTTCCTGTCATAAATATCCTGGTATTAACCAGGCCCGGGACTTGCGGACACCTGCTGTGCCAGCCGTGTAATAATCCACACCTTGCGATGCGTCATAACCCGGGTAACACCCCCAAAGTCGCACCCGTGAAGTGGGTGAGTCTCGGTTGCTTGGCATCAGCCTTCCCATTGGGTCCATAGCACACCCGCACTGGGTAGGAGCCGACCCAGGTAGGAAAAATCCCCCCTTGACTCGGCTGGGATTCGAACCCGGATCTCCCGGCCGCCAGTCCGACGCGCTAACCACTGCGCTACGGAGGCCGGTTCTTGTTTGACGTATTGACGCTAGACTTTAGGACGGGGCTGGTGGGAGCGCGTTCAGTAGACGTTAGGACGGGGCTGGTGGGAGCGCGTTCAGCAGACTTTAGGACGGGGCTGGTGGGAGCGCGTTCAGTAGACTTTAAGACGGGGCTGGTGGGAGTGCGTTCAGTAGACTTTAGGACGGGGCTGGTCGGAGCGCGTTCAGGAGACTTTAAGACGGGGCTGGTGGGAGCGCTTCCGTAGACTTTAGGACGGGGCTGGTGGGAGCGCGTTCAGTAGACTTTAGGACGGGGCTGGTGGGAGCGCGTTCAGTAGACTTTAGGACGGGGCTGGTCGGAGCGCGTTCAATAGACTTTAGGATGGGGCTGGTCGCAGCGCGTTCAGTAGACTTTAGGACGGGGCTGGTCGCAGCGCGTTCAGTAGACTTTAGGACGGGTATGGTGGGAGCGCGTTCAGTAGACTTTAGGACGGGGCTGGTGGGAGCGCGTTCAGTAGACTTTATATTAGGACGGGGCTGGTGGGAGCGCGTTCAGTAGACTTTAGGACGGGGCTGGTCGCAGCGCGATCAGTAGACTTTAGGACGGGGCTGGTCGCAGCGCGTTCAGTAGACTTTAGGTCGGGGCTGGTGGGAGCGCGTTCAGTAGACTTTAGGACGGGGCTGGTGGGAGCGCGTTCAGTAGACTTTAGGACGGGGCTGGTCGGAGCGCGTTCAGTAGACTTTAGGACGGGGCTGGTCGCAGCGCGTTCAGTAGACTTTAGGACGGGGCTGGTCGGAGCGCGTTCAGTAGACTTTAGGACGGGGCTGGTCGGAGCGCGTTCAGTAGACTTTAGGACGGGGCTGGTCGGAGCGCGTTCAGTAGACTTTAGGACGGGGTTGGTCGCAGCGCGTTCAGTAGACTTTAGGACGGGGCTGGTCGGAGCGCGTTCAGTAGACTTTAGGACGGGGCTGGTCGGAGCGCGTTCAGTAGACTTTAGGACGGGGCTGGTCGGAGCGCGTTCAGTAGACTTTAGGATGGGCTGGTCGGAGCGCGTTCAGTAGAATGCAAACGACATAACAGGCGGGCGGGGCTCATGGTCTGGCAAAAAAGTAACAAGATAAAAATGACGTCACGTCTAGCCACTCTAACCTTGCTGTTGAAAGATATATACATGTGTGTGATGGTGTGATGGGGTGTGTGTGCGTGTGTGTGCGTGTGTGTGTGTGTGTAACGAAGGTGCTTTTAGTGTTGTACTGAATTAAATTGTTACATATATAAACGTTTATTCTAATGGAATGAGTGTGTGCGTGGGCTTTCTGCCAATCTGTATAAAGGTGGGTGTTCTATCTCTGTTTACTACTGAGACTCTTTCATCCACCACACACGCGCTTACAAACAAGGACAAAGGCCACACAGTTATCTCTCTTTCCCCTCTGTTTAACTATTTCTCATACACTCATAACATACATTAAACCACACAATTCACATCATATAAACCAATCTACACAAATAACAAGTAGCATATAGGTCATTCACAACTTCGGCGCTCACACATTCACTCGCTACCGTAGAGGTCGTTGTCTCTCTCGAGAGACGTCACTCGACTCCTCTTTATACTAGTGTCGACACAGTCAATGATGTCACATCGACGACTTGGCGGAGATTCCCAAACTGAATATTACTAGTCAATGACTACTCACAGATTTAGAACATTCCTAGGCGTGAAATTATCAACGGCGCTAGGCGACAATAGCTACACTGACGGAACACTGCATGTGGTCCTGTAGCACGAATCTGTGGCTTACTTCGCTACCGTTGCTGCTCGTAGCACCAGTGATGGTAGGACGAAGGAGAGATGAAGGCTTGATGATGTCCGCATCCGGTCACGTACGTGATGCTCTCAGGACAGCTTCATCGGCCCTACACCAGGGGTTTCCGCTCCGTACCGGCCCCGCTGTACACAACATTTATACACTCATAAATGTTTGCTCTTATACCTAAAAAGTCTCAATGTGTCTTCGACACATTATTCTTCAGAGCGCTCTAGATCATTTCCTCTGAAAAATGTCTTCTTTATGCCACCATACTACAGTCACTATTGTCACAATTCTTATGACAATTCCTATAGCCACTTTAGTGCACACATTTTGCATACAATGGATTATGAGCCAAATATTACAATCACAGCTCACCTTCAATTTATAACATCTTACTGCACATTCATTCATCATTAGATATACATAATTATATACTGAATTACATTCCTATTTCCGTCCCACATTTTCACACATGAATGAATGCAACATGACATAGTTTTAAACTGTATCACATATAATAGTTACACGACCAAACAAGTATTGACATGAGCCATCGCACTTCCTTCAAACATGCGCTCCTCTGCACTCTAATCATAATAATTCATAAAAGCAATATTTTCCCTTTTCGTCTGACTAGCCTTACAGATCATTATAAATACCGGTAATAAAAGAATAAATACCTGTATTCAATATACAGCTATCGAATTCTCTAGCCAGAATTCTTCCTCAGAGCCCTAACGAAAACGACCGCTCGGCTCGACTGGTATAGCATCATTAACTGGCAATTATTCCCGATACCACACTGTCACTCCCACACGTGACACGTGAACATCGCTCACCGCTACATTACCGCACGTGAACATTGCTTATCTGTACATTACCGCTCGTGAACAATGCTTATCTCTACATTATGCGCACGTGAACATTCGGTCCACCTGCTAATGACTTCACACCATCGTCCGAACCGAAACCTGCCCCAAAGGCGCTCGTTACACTACCCCCCTCTCAACGAAAAAAAGAACCGACCGAGGGTCTTTTTTAGAAGTTCGGAGGACAATGTCAAAATACAGCAACGACTACGAAACCTTGATCTATGGAACCGACTGATCACGATCAGCGCGTGACAACAGATCCGCGAACACATTCTGTGTACCTGGAAGTGGTTCAAGATTGAATCTAAACTCTTGTAAGGACAAGGACCAACGCATGATGCGAGAATTCTTAAAGCGACTTGTATGCAAGTACGTCAGCGGTCTGTGGTCAGTCAGGAGAATGAAATCAACCCCCCAAAGAAATTTGGAAAATTTCGAAATGGCCCAAACAATAGCTAAACATGAGAGGAATAGTGGGAAGACCACCATCATCATCATCATCTTGGACAACACCAATAGCCACTGATGGGACAGTATGCCAATCTGAAACGTCCACATGAGGAACATCACACTGAGGCTCCACACCCTCGACATCTGGAAGCAAAAAAAGGAGGAAAGGCCCAACGAGATCAATAGCGACCCTCTCGAACGGAGTCGAGATAAGAGGCACAGTCGCCAAAGGAACAGGGGGAACTTTGCCTTTTGAAACTGACGTCTGGCAAATGTCACAAGTGTGAACATAAGTACCCACATCAGCAGAAACACCAGGCCAAAAGAACTGGGACAAAATCCGAGTCAGAGTTCTACGAACTCCACAATGACCAGCCAAAAGTTGATCATGCGCAGCAATCATGACTGAAGCACGAAGTTTCTCGGGAACAACAACCTGATGCAAAATATCCTTTGATTTCCGATACCTCCTGTACAAAATATCGTCTTGAAAATAGAAAGAATAAGTAGCAGAACCAACAACCTTTTCTGCACCTGAGGCAGCTAAATTGAAACAACCTTGCAGAGTAGCATCACCTTTCTGCAACTGAATGAGTTCAGCACGCGTGACCTTCAAATCCTCGCACACAGTGACAAGAGGTTTGTGCGGGAGACCTTGTTTCCTAGCCTGAGCACGAGTAGTGACAGCAGCAACAGGGATCATAGCAGCAGCAGCAGCAACTTTGGTATCTTGGGCCTGCTGGACAATCAAACCTGGAATATTACCCACAATCAAGTCAGCAACTGGATCCTCAAGAACACAACAAACCAACTCTCCAGCAAAATATGGACAAGAAACAACAACTTTAGCCTGCTGGTAAAAGTTGATTTCTCCACCAAAAGTTTTACAACGGACAGTACCTGGTACATACTGTTCATCAAAAACCAAACGTTTTCGAACACCAGAAATGGTAGCACCTGTGTCTCGCAGAACTGAGCAAGCAGTAGAATTGACAGAACCAACTTCTAAATGCAAGTGACCAGCTGACTGATCAAAAATAGAGCAAACAACTTCAGAGTCTACAGGGACAACTGCACAACCTGAGCTTGAGTTATTCTTATCATCTGAAGCTATGTTTTTTTTCACAACAAAGGGACAAGTTTTTCGAGTATGACTACCAATGTTGCAAACAGAGCAAGGGTTTGGACTGTTTCGAAGAGGACATTGCCTGGGACCATGACCATCACAAAGAGGGCAATTATCAAAATTGGTGTAAAATGAACCACCTCCACGTCCACGTCTCAAAGATCCCCGAGTTTGATCAAAACGACCTTCGACCTTTTGGTTCGAAACTGAGGGTGTTTGGTCATTCTTTTGAAAACCACGACTTCTCCAATAGCCGCGACCTCGATAGTTTGAATAACCACCGCGAGAATCTGCAGAGCCAGGAACAGCTTGCGACGCTTCAGCGACATCAACTGATCCTACTGAACCGAAAACTGTAGCAGCCGATCTGCATGCCAAGTTCTTTCCGGGATGAGCAAGACGATAACTTTCAGCGGTTTTAACCATATCATCTAATGTGACAAGTCCACGCTCGCGAATGAAAGTAGCAAGATCCTGTGACACACATTCTAGAAACTGCTCACCTAACACAAGATCCATAATTCCTTGCAAGTTTCTAGTAACACCGGACAAAGCTATCCATCGATCAATCTGTTCAGCTCAATACCAAACGTTTGGAAAGGTTCGTTCGAGTCTGGTCGGATTTCATGGAACTTCTTGCGAAAACCTTCTGCAGTACATTGGAACTTCTTAAGCAAATTGTCTTTCAATGTTGAATAATCAACAGGACCATGAGCAGCAAGACTGTGGTACAAGTTCAATGCGTTACCTTCTAACAAAGCTGAAAGAAATGTAACCCATTTGCTTTGATCCCAGCCAAGGGCTGTAGCATGAGTCTCAAAACGAAAAAGGTATGAATCAATATCATCTTGTCTTTCTTTGAAAAGAGGCAACTTGGGGTAAACAGGTCTAGCACCAAAAGAATTACCATCCCTATCCCTGTTTCCATGACCAGCATCTTGTTCCTCAAGTCTACGTTCAGAACGTAACTCAAGTTCCATTTGTTTTGTTTTCTCTCTTTCCAGTTCTAACTGAACATCTGCTTGTTTATTCGCTAGCTCAACTTCTAATTGTTTCTGTTTTGTCTCTTCTTTTTCCATTTTTTTCTGTCTTGTTTCTTCTTCCAATTTTTTTTCATCCCTCAATCTTTGTCTCTCAAGACGATCAAAACAATCTTGTACATATTTTGCACGTTCCTTATCAGGGATACCCAAAGTTGTAGCTTGAGCAATAAAAGATTGGAATAACTTATCATAATCAGACATGGCTAAGTGCAATGTAGATCAACAAAAAAAAAGAAAATTTACTATAAAAGTATCAAAATGTTTAAACAGGCAATTAGTAAAGTACTAAAGTGTCAACAATGAAAGTGGCCAAATGCAATCAATCACAACTATAACCCTTATGAAACCAGGAAGTTTCCTCAAAAGTAAATTACCAGAATAATGTACAGTCTAAGGTACGATGAAAACAGTAAAGTCTTAATATACAAAACAAATTATGTATTGTATTATCTCAATGTCTATAAGTAACGAAGTAGTGACAAATTTTACACGAAATATAATACACTAACTCAATATATTCATAACATATGCTGAAGAACGTCAACTGAAGTTGAAAGAAGCACAAGGAATATACAGTGCAAAATTAAGTTATGTAAATAATTTTAATCCAAATATTTGTTCAAAGAAAAAAAAAATTACGACAAACACCTCAAACACTATAATCCTAATAATAAATACCAAACTTACGGCAAAAGGGAAATAAACCCAATCAAATTACCAAAGTCTCAAACAAAATGAACCAAGGGAAACAATCTATTGACAACTAAACCAAATCAAAGAAAACAATTTAACAAAAATAACCAATTATGACCACATACATAAATTTAAAAAAAACTAGATCAAATCAATACAAATTAAACAATAAACAAAATAAATTAAATCAAATCAAATGAGGCTGAAATCCCAACACGATAATCTACTTAAAATAAGGGCAAAGAGAACATACACCCAAACACACGCATGAAAGGATAGGACCCTACAACAGCAAAGAACTAGTAAAACAAATACAATTCCCTAACAGAAGAATAGAGCCGAAAAAGAGAATAGGAACCCTAAAGACAGAAAAAGAGCTAAATCCTTAGTGCCCAGAAACTGTACACAGACACAGCCGTTAAAATGGAGACGGCAAATATCACACAAAACACATCCCAGTCATACACAATAACAAAATTTTTAAAGAATAAGCCCACTAGTCTACCGATATAAATCTATAATAACTAGTGGTGCCCGCACTAAATATAAACATGTATGATTTAATGCCAACACAGAGAAAGTCAGGGTCACCAAATGTAACGAAGGTGCTTTTAGCGTTGTACTAAATTAAATTGTTACATATATAAACGTTTATTCTAATGGAATGAGTGTGTGCGTGGGCTTTCTGCCAATCTGTATAAAGGTGGGTGTTCTATCTCTGTTTACTACTGAGACTCTTTCATCCACCACACACACGCTTACAAACAAGGACAAAGGCCACACAGTTATCTCTCTTTCCCCTCTGTTTAACTATTTCTCATACACTCATAACATACATTAAACCACACAATTCACATCATATAAACCAATCTACACAAATAACAAGTAGCATATAGGTCATTCACAACTTCGGCGCTCACACATTCACTCGCTACCGTAGAGGTCGTTGTCTCTCTCGAGAGACGTCACTCGACTCCTCTTTATACTAGTGTCGACACAGTCAATGATGTCACATCGACGACTTGGCGGAGATTCCCAAACTGAATATTACTAGTCAATGACTACTCACAGATTTAGAACATTCCTAGGCGTGAAATTATCAACGGCGCTAGGCGACAATAGCTACACTGACGGAACACTGCATGTGGTCCTGTAGCACGAATCTGTGGCTTACTTTGCTACCGTTGCTGCTCGTAGCACCAGTGATGGTAGGACGAAGGAGAGATGAAGGCTTGATGTCCGCATCCGGTCACGTACGTGATGCTCTCAGGACAGCTTCATCGACCCTACACCAGGGGTTTCCGCTCCGTACCGGCCCCGCTGTACACAACATTTATACACTCATAAATGTTCGCTCTTATACCTAAAAAGTCTCAATGTGTCTTCGACACATTATTATTCTTCAGAGCGCTCTAGATCATTTCCTCTGAAAAATGTCTTCTTTATGCCACCATACTACAGTCACTATTGTCACAATTCTTATGACAATTCCTATAGCCACTTTAACACAGTGCACACATTTTGCGTACCTACACACAATGGATTATGAGCCAAATATTACAATCACAGCTCACCTTCAATTTATAACATCTTACTGCACATTCATTCATCATTAGATATACCTAATTATATACTGAATTACATTCCTATTTCCGTCCCACATTTTCACACATGAATGAATACAACATGACAACATAGTTTTAAACTGTATCACATATAATAGTTACACGACCAAACAAGTATTGACACGAGCCATCGCACTTCCTTCAAACATGCGCTCCTCTGCACTCTAATCATAATAATTCATAAAAAGCAATACTTTCCCTTTTCGTCTGACTAGCCTTACAGATCATTATAAATACCGGTAATAAAAGAATAAATACCTGTATTCAATATACAGCTATCGAATTCTCTAGCCAGAATTCTTCCTCAGAGCCCTAACGAAAACGACCGCTCGGCTCGACTGGTATAGCATCTCTAACTGGCAATTATTCCCGATACCACACTGTCACTCCCACACGTGACAAGTGAACATCGCTCACCGCTACATTACCGCACGTGAACATTGCTTATCTGTACATTACCGCTCGTGAACAATGCTTATCTCTACATTATTCGCACGTGAACATTCAGTCCAACTGCTAATGACGTCACACCATCATCCGACCGAAACCTGCCCCAAAGGCGCTCGTTACAGTGTGTGTGTGTGTGTGTGTAAAGAGGAAAATCTCCAATACTCTTGTACGCACAAACTTGAAACTTGGCAAAACACTGTATTAAATAGGTGGCTAAGAGAGCCTCCGAGCATATTGTAATTGGATGTCTCATTGAAGACATACAAGACCGTTTATAGAAATTCGGTTGACCCAGATTAGAATCCGCAATTTTGATTATTGTCTCTTAAAATTCTCGATATAGCTAGTTTGTAGAAAGACATTGAATGAGTTCGTTAGCCAGCTTTGTACCTCTTCAACGGTTTCAAAAATAAAAATTCAATGCGAGAAAAATGTCAAAAGTAAAACTCTTGATTTCATCAGTACAATCAGTGACAGTGACGTAAAGCACGAAACGCGTCAGTTCATTTTTTTTATACAATGTTCCTAATTGACGCAAATCACTATCACGTCAGTATTCTACATTTGTATGAGCTGGCGCGATGTTCTCCTTCATTTATTTTTGTATGATATTTGCCAACGTATTGTGGAAAAGGCGGAATATACACGCAAGCTTATACAGAAGAGACTTTGTCGGCATGGACCATTTCACATTATTCTTCCAAATAGCTGTGGCTACGCCAGCCCACAGAACGTATAACCGGTAGGAAGCGCCGTGTGTCTGCCGTCTGTGTTTGTGTGTGACATTGCCGTGCGGATGAGGCGGGGGGTGGGGGGGGGGGGTGCGAGGAGGATTAAAGGGAGATACTGAATGAGTTCGTAATCCAACGTTGTACCCTTCAACTTCTTCAATAATAATTAATTCATTTTCGCAAGTTTTGGAGTCACTATTTACTCCCATCAAACAGTCAGCCCTGGAAGAGGCTGTGTGGAACAAAACAGTCAGTTTTGGAAGAGCGTGCCTTGTGGATGAGTGACGTAAAACATCAAATTCGTCACAGTGTACACGGCGTCGTGAGACCAGCGATGCCATGACGTGAAGCTTATAGTGACGTCATTTTGCTGCACATGCTATTCTTCTTCTTCATAATTCCTGCCGCTACTCCAGCCCACAGAGCGTACTAATAGCGGGAAGCGCTGTATGTTCGTCTTTTTTTGTGTGTGCCTGCGTGTGTGTTGATCAGAGGCTGGCTTAGAGAGGAGAGAAATGGATCAGAAGGATAAGCTGAAAAATATGAACAACCCTGAATGTTCCTAAAATAAAAACGCACATGAACTCCAAACATTACGATAGACTTTGGGATAAAATCCTCATCTTGTTAAGGTAGTGAAATATTTTTGGTTTTAAACTATTTTGGATAAAAAGTGATGGTGGTTGTTTTTTCATGTTATTTTGAAAAGCTGTGTGGCCGTTGAGTTGAATAATGAAGCATGTACTCCCCTCAGCTCCCCTTATCATTATTTTTTTTCTTGATAATGTTGATTAGTAGTTTGTTGCAACGGCAAGTTTGAAAATTGGTATTGTAACCAAATACTTGTACCGTTGTAAAATAAAAGTTCATTGTCATTGTCATACATTGTCATTTTAGGTAACATAGCCCGTATTGAACTCATTCAGCCCGACGGCCGTATTTCCCAGATTTGGGAGCTGTCATCTAATGACAATGCACCACTTGCAATAGATGGATCAACCCTGATAATTCAAGGGCAGTGCCAGATTAGCTTGGTGCCGACAGGCCCTATCATGGTCAACCCATCGACCCTGCTGTGGTGCGTCAGGGCTGAATGGATTAAGGAGGTGAAATCTTTTTGGGTTTTAAACTGGTGCATTGACTATATACACGTTCAGCCCTTAGAGCGCCCTTTGGTCTCAGGCTGAAGGCCACAAAGTGTTGGAACCCCTTGCCAACTCCCCCCCCCCCCCAGCACCGCCACTTTGGAGGTAACTGATCCGCCCCTGCACCATGTGCGCAATCTTTCCATAATATATTCACGCATCCACTTGTTATGAGGTTTTGTAAGCAGCCCTTGCATTAATACAATAATAAACTTTAACACCAGTATCCAAAACTGGCGTGGCTCGTATACAAAGCGCGTACCTAGAGACAGACAAACAACAACTGAGGCTCTGGCCGGGTTAGAACTGGCGTGGCTCTTATACCAAGCGCGTACCTAGGGACAGACAGACAACAACTGAGGCTCTGGCCGGGGTTAGAACTGGCGTGGCTACATAAATTAGTTTAAGTTCTTGGTATGGAGCAGTGCTTCGTACAACTGCTTGTGTGCCTGCGTGTGGTTTGGTGTTACGGTGGTGGTGATGGGGGCGAGGGGGGGGGGGGCTTCGTCAGTATTCTGTACAGTGTTTAATGTGTAATTACGTGTTATCTTAGCATTTGTTTTAGCTGTTATGTGATATGGGCCAAAGGCGAATTTCAATTTTATATGTGACATTTAATGAATATTAAAGTTTTTAAAATTCAGTTCAATTCAATAAACATAAACATATTCAGAAGTGGGTCAAATGGTTGTTGTGACGCGTCTAGTGTGGTAGTGTAGCGTCTGTGCTTGTCGCTCTCTCTTTCAGCTCCCACCGCTGGCTAGCAGTTTTGCGAAAAGGGGAGCAGAACATGTCAGTCTCTCCCTGCCAGTACGCAGCCTCTCCAACAACAAGCCTCATGTAGTGCCTCCTCGTGGTGACTCATGGTAACCGAGCACCTTACGGACTCGGGCTGAACTACAGAGGACTCGGAGGAGATCTGGCCCCCAGACATGCGGCATGCAGGCCCATCGATGTGTGGACAAGCCCTGATGCCCATGAACCAGATCCCCAGCTATGGGTAAATAGCCCCACTGCCTTGTGGGTGCCTTGGGAGAGGCAAAGGCTAGGGGAGTAAACCCTATACAAATCCGGGCAGGGATGCTCGATAGCCTTGGTTGGCAGATCTCCTTCGAGAAGGAAAACTCCGAGGAAAAACCTGAGTAGATGGGACCCATAAGCCTTGGTCGGCAATCCATCTAGGAGAAGGATACTCCAAAACTAAACCATCCTGTGCTCCCAGGAAAGGCCTTTTGACCAGGAGCTAAGGGTGAGGTAACCCCGACAGAAACCCCGAGTGCTGAAGACGGAGGTACTGGGCTGCACAGCGCACTCTAATAAACCACAGTACCATGCATATACAGCCATATTACACTTGGAGATGGATTCAACAGGAATGGTGCTCGCCCTGTGGAGTCTCACCAGGCAGGTGCAGTACCGGGCTCTGCGCCTCTTCGGAGCCCACCCCCAGCGACTGGAGGACCTTCCCGACTGTCTCGAGGAGCCAGGGGACTGGGAAGTAGAGCGACTGGCCAGCGAAAAAACAAGACCAGAGACAAAGAAAAAGCCAATGTGAACATCATGCACTGGAATGCCGAAGGGGTTACCAACAAGAAAACAGAACTAGAGCACTTTCTGCATGAAAACAGTATAAACATCTGCTGTATACAAGAGACACACCTGCAAGAAGGGAAACCATTTAAGGTCAGAGGATATCAGGTCTTCCGAAATGATCGCCAAGGGAGGAAGAAGGGGGGGGGGGGGGGGTTATGACCCTAGTTAGAAACAACCTGAATGCCAGCGAAACCAGGAGATTCATGGAAGAGGCAGAATACATCCAGATCAAGGTAACCACCAGTGACAGCACCCTTGACCTTGTCAACTACTACTGCCCTAATGATAAGTTGCTGTCCCTCGACACTATCCAGGTCCCGGACAGTGGATTCCTCATCACTGGTGACTTCAACAGCCAGTCCCAGAGTTGGGGATATGACACACTGGACAAGAGAGGAGAAGACATTGAGGAGTGGCAAGATAAAAACCACCTGATACTTGCCAATGACCCTGAGGACCAACCTACCTTCTACTCTCGCCGCTGGCACACCACCACTACACCGGACCTGGCGCTTTGCACTGAAGATGTTCATAAGCGCCTCAGCAGAACAGTTGGACCACAACTAGGAGGAAGTGACCACCGCCCTATCCTCCTAACCCTAAAAGGATGCACAGCAGCTAGCTCGCCACACCGGCCAAGATGGAACTACCGAAAGGCAGACTGGCGCTTGTTCAGTATTCGAACAAATGAGCTAATGCAAGACCTCACTGTTTCTGGAAGGAACATCAACAATGTGGTCAGAGAGTTTAATGACATTATCAGTAAGGCAGCCAAGGAATCCATACCTCGAGGGGTCCGGAAAAACTACACCCCATACTGGACCGCAGATCTTCAGAAAGCACATGACAACCTCACTAGGGCCAGAGAAGACGCTGAAACCAACCCCAGCCAAGACAACAACATCAAGCTACAACACAGTAAGGCCCAGTATCTGAAGATGAAGTTGGAGTGCACAAGAAGAAGTTGGAGAGAGAAGACTGCAAGACTAAACATGGACAGGGACACCACGAAGTTGTGGAGACTGACCAAGGCGTTGAACGATGAGGGCACCAGGGAACAGAAGATCACCTTGGAAGAAGAAGGGAAAGCACTGACTAGTAGGAAAGCTGCAAACATGTTTGCACAGATCTATGCGAAAGAAAGTGACATCACTGTCCCACGAATGCTTGCGAAAGAAATCAGACAGGAAGAAAGAGAGAGAACAAGAGATGCGAACATCCATGATGCAATGAAGAAGGACATCACCCTTCCAGAACTGAAGATGGCCATCAAACAGCTGAAGAAGAAAAAATCTCCAGGTCCAGACAGCATCTCAAACGAGATGTTACAACACCTTGGCAACACTGCCTTAATGAAGCTACTGGACATCTTTAACCACAGCTGGAGAGGAGGACAGGTACCCCAGTGCTGGAAGGAAGCCAGGATGATCCCAATTTTGAAGAAAGGGAAGAATAAGTCCAAAGCCCTGAGTTATCGCCCCATCAGCCTGACAAGTTGTGTGTGCAAGACCATGGAGCGCATCATCAACAAGCGCCTGCAGTGGTACCTGGACTCCGAGAGCAGTATCGTGCCAGAGCAAGCCGGCTTCAGAAGCTACAAGAGTACAGAAGACCAGACAACACACCTTGCACAGGTCATAGAAGATGCCTTTCAAGATCAGAAGGTGACATTAGCTGCCTTCATTGACCTACAGAAGGCTTTCGACAAGGTGTGGAAGGATGGTCTCCTTGTGAAACTCCTTCGCAGTGGCATCCAAGGGAATATGTACCGGTGGACCAAGTCATACCTGCACAATCGCAGAGCCCGTGTGACAGTGGATGGGTACTGTGGCCAAAAAGTGCTGTTGCGTCAGGGGGTTCCACAGGGGGGAGTCCTGTCACCGACCCTGTTCATACTTTTCATCAACGACCTTGTGCCAGAGCTACCAAAAGGAGTACACGCAGCCCTGTACGCAGACGACCTGGTACTCTGGTGCACAGAAGAGTATGCAACAACTGCTACATACAGGATGCAGCTAGCCCTGGACAGGCTGACAGACTGGACCAACAACTGGTGTGTGACCATCAACACAGAAAAATCATCAGCCACACTCTTCTCTCTCTCCAACAAGGCAAAGGCTGGCAACCTAACACTGGGCAACACCCCGCTGCGGTATGAAGACCAACAGACATACCTGGGAGTCACCCTTGACAAGAGGCTGACGTGGAAGCCGCACATTTGGAATGCTTAAGCGAAAGCTAGAAAAAAGCTGAACATCATGAGAAAACTGGCTGGAACACAATGGGGGGCCAATGAAAAGATCCTCAAAAATGTATATCAAGGCACAGTGAGACCACACCTTGAGTACGGATCTAATGCATGGTTGACGGCAGCCCAGTCACACCAGCAGACCATTGACAGAGTTCAGAACCAGGCACTGCGTATCATCACCGGTGCAATGAGATCCACACCAATTGAAAAGATGGAAGAGACAACAGGCATCCCACCCCTGCGCATGAGAAGAGATTGCAAAGCCTTGATACAGTCCACAAAGATCAAGTCTTCCAAAGACCATCCTATGAACGCTAGGATGAAACAACCAACCTCAGGGAGACTGAAAAGATCGAGCTTTGTGAAGGAGACGAGAGCACTGCAGAGAAAACACCAGGCAAAGCTGCCTGCGCAGGTAGAGGCTCTGAATCCTGATAGCGACCTTCCACCTTGGGAAAGTAAGCCAGAAAACATCACCATCTCTTCCACGGTACCCTACATCACCACCAGAGATGAGCACAGCACTGTGAGCAAGAAAGCCCTGACACTGGCCATGCTCGAAGAAAAGTATCCCCAGGAAGCATGGATACGGGCATACACCGATGGATCAGCCACAGATGCAGTTCAGGATGGAGGGGCTGGGGTGTACATTCAGTACCCAAACGGAAAATGGCAGGCAGAGGCAGTACCAACAGGCCTTCACTGCACAAATTACAGAGCTGAGGTGGAAGCCCTGGTCCGCGCAGCTAACACCCTTAGTGGCACTGCATACCCTGATGCCCAGATTGTCTTCCTTACTGATGCCATGTCTGTCCTTGAGGCAGCAACAGCAAGCAAACTGCCACGTCTACAAGAGGCACTGCAAAACATCAAGTGCACCAGACTGGTGCTGCAGTGGATCCCTTCACACTGTGGCATCTACGGTAATGAAGAAGCTGACAGAATGGCAAAAGCGGGCGCAGAGAAAGAACAAGATGAAAATGGAGTCATCTTCACAGAGATGAAGACCATCATTAAGTCTGTGTACAGACCACCACAACGGCCCATAGACAGTTACCATCAGCTGTCCAGACAAGAGCAGGTGACCATCTTTCGTCTGAGGACCGGGCACAACCGACTCAATTTCCACCTGCACAGACGCTTCCACCTCGTGCCATCTCCCCTGTGCCCTTGTGGAGAAGCAGAGCAGACCACAGAGCACACCCTCCAGGACTGTGGGAACCACCAGCCGCTGAGGGAGGAGATATGGCCGAAGCCCGCCACTCTACAAGAGAAACTGTACGGGCCTGTGGAGGCGCTACAGAAGACCACAGATTTCATTTTGAGAGCCAAACTCCAAGTGTGACGGCGTTCGAGAAGAAGAGAAGAAAAAGAACATATTCAGAAGACCGTATGCGTCCAAAGATCAGCTAGCCAGGCTGGCTTGACAATTCTATTTTTTAGTGAAAGTGATCATGCTTAAAAGTGGTTGTTTTGTTTTGAGTACTATATTAGTTAATCGGCTGATGTGCCTTCCGGAGTGCACTATAAAAATACCCATGCTGCATTAGTCTATGCATTAGTCTAAACAAGGCGTCAGTCTGTGCATTAGTCTAAACATGGCGTCAGTCTGTGCATTAGTCTAAACATGGCGTCAGTCTGTGCATTAGTCCAAACATAGCGTCAGTCTGTGCATTACTCTAAACATGGCATTAGTCCAAACATGGCGTCAGTCTGTGCATTACTCTAAACATGGCGTCAGTCTGTGTATTAGTCCAAGCATGGCGTCAGTCTGTGCATTAGTCTAAACATGGCGTCAGTCTGTGCATTAGTCTAAACATGGCGTCAATCTGTGCATTAGTCTAAACATGGCGTCAGTCTGTGCATTACTTTAAACATGGCGTCAGTCTGTGCGTGGTTAACCCCTCCCCTGCCACTGTTCGTACATTTTGTTTCTGAAAACTGTGTTCATTTACAAGCAAAAGCCAAACCCGTTCAGGGAACACGGATGCAAATTGGTTTCAGCAAGTGACATAGATCCTCATGGGCCACCGCGACAGCGGGGGCTCATGAGAATCTATGTCTCTTGCATTTGGATCGTGTTCATTTTTTCTCGACAGTTAAGGGGTTAATGTGATCTGGTGTATGGCGGTCTGGGCTAATCAACATTCGCCGATACATCGGGTTCTCAATGTTGTCTTTCCTGACCAAAGATTTCTCTACCCTTCTTTTCACAATCCACGTGAATAGGCAAGCGCACCAGAGGCCTTTGAGTGTAACGGAAGTAACTGTCCCGTGTACGAAGAAGAAGAAGAAGTGCATAACTGAAAGTGTTTCATTTTCAGTACGAACTCATATCAATAGTTTGACTATCATAACGCCACTCAACATGAACAGCTCATTTCATTGTGGAAGGGTGAGCGAGACTTTATTGTCCTTGCTACATGAATACCGCTTTACTGAAATTATGGTGTACAACTGTTGTGCAGAGCACTGGGCTGTCTGTCCTGATATGTTGGAGTGAATTTCAAGTTTAAGCGGCATTCACTAGGCTCAGATCTTTCAGTAGTATGTGGTAGCGTCAGGTTTTTCTATTCAGTATATTGGAGACATGCGAGGGGGGAGGGGGAGGGGAGGTGGTGAGGTTGTGGGGGGGGGGGGGGGGAGATTCTCACCTGTCTTTTTTTCAAATTCATATTCAGGCAAGACAGCCAGAGAACACGGGCCTGCTGTAGCCCATTACGTCCTGAGGCTGATTAACAATACTCCTCATTGGCCTGTGAAGGCTACATTACACACTAGGAAATAGATCAACTGTGTTAGTTCAAGGGTGGTGCCAGAATAGCTTGGCACCTGAGGCTGATTAACAATACTCCTCATTGTCCTGTGAAGGCTACATTACACACTAGGAAATAGATCAACTGTGTTAGTTCAAGGGTGGTGCCAGAATAGCTTGGCACCTGAGGCTGATTAACAATACTCCTCATTGGCCTGTGAAGGCTACATTACACACTAGGAGATAGATCAACTGTGTTACTTCAAGGGTGGTGCCATAATTTCTTGGCACATGAGGCTGATTAACAATACTCCTCATTGGCCTGTGAAGGCTACATTACACACTAGGAGATAGATCAACTGTGTTAGTTCAAGGGTGGTGCCAGAATAGCTTGGCACCTGAGGCTGATTAACCATACTCCTCATTATTGTCAAATTTATTTCAAGCAATGGGTGCATCAGAATGAAACGGGTCACGTGTTTGTTTGAAAAATGCAAGAGAGGGAGCCATGGCGTAGGTTAGGGGAGGGGTGGGGGTGGGGGAGGGGAGGTGGAGGGGGGGGGCGGGAATCCAAACACTAAGTGTCTGGTACTGGAAGAACTTCCCACTAAAGTCAGAGTCACTCGTGGTACTACTAAAAGTTCCTCGCAGCTCGAGCGGAGAGGTCTGGGAGAATCATATACTGAAGCGCAAAAGGAATGCGACATTTTTGGAATCATCACAAACGCTTTAGAGTTTTCGAAGATTCAAAAAAATATCGCATTTCTTTTGCTCCTCAGTGTAAATACTTGCAGCAGGTAATAAAAAAAACAGTGAATGTGAAACTTTTTAAATGACTGTTCTGTCGTGCCAGTCTTCGACATGAAAACAGTTTTACAATGACTGTTCTGTCGTGCCAGTCTTCGACATGAAAACAGTTTTACAATGACTGTTCTGTCGTGCCAGTCTTCGACATGAAAACAGTTTTACAATGACTGTTCTGTCGTGCCAGTCTTCGACATGAAAACAGTTTTACAATGACTGTTCTGTCGTGCCAGTCTTCGACATGAAAACAGTTTTACAATGACTGTTCTGTCGTGCCAGTCTTCGACATGAAAACAGTTTTACAATGACTGTTCTGTCGTGCCAGTCTTCGACATGAAAACAGTTTTACAATGACTGTTCTGTCGTGCCAGTCTTCGACATTAAAACAGTTTTACAATGACTGTTCTGTCGTGCCAGTCTTCGACATGAAAACAGTTTTACAATGACTGTTCTGTCGTGCCAGTCTTCGACATGAAAACAGTTTTACAATGACTGTTCTGTCGTGCCAGTCTTCGACATGAAAACAGTTTTACAATGACTGTTCTGTCGTGCCAGTCTTCGACATGAAAACAGTTTTACAATGACTGTTCTATCGTGCCAGTCTTCGACATGAAAACAGTTTTACAATGACTGTTCTGTCGTGCCAGTCTTCGACATGAAAACAGTTTTACAATGACTGTTCTATCGTGCCAGTCTTCGACATGAAAACAGTTTTACAATGACTGTTCTATCGTGCCAGTCTTCGACATGAAAAGAATTTTACAATGACTGTTCTGTCGTGCCAGTCTTCGACATGAAAACAGTTTTACAATGACTGTTCTGTCGTGCCAGTCTTCGACATGAAAACAGTTTGACAATGACTGTTCTGTCGTGCCAGTCTTCGACATGAAAACAATTTTACAATGACTGTTCTATTGTGCCAGTCTTCGACATGAAAACAGTTTTACATTGACTGTTCTATCGTGCCAATCTTTGACATGAAAACAGTTTTACAATGACTGTTCTATCGTGCCAGTCTTCGACATGAAAACAGTTTTACAATGACTGTTCTATCGTGCCAGTCTTCGACATGAAAACAGTTTTACAATGACTGTTCTATCGTGCCAATCTTCGACATGAAAACAGTTTTACAATGTACCGACTTATTTGGTCACATGATACGATCTTCTCCACATGTCTATAAAGTGCCCCATACTAACAACTTGAATCAATTTCTGTAGCCGCTTTAATCGGATAACTGGTAATTTAATTCTTTTTAACACGGCAGGTGCCGTACACAATAACCTGTGATAGATGTGCCAACTAGTACATCGGAGATTCTGATGCAGCACAAAGAAATCTATCTACTATAGAAAGCATGCGGCAGTGTACAACTGTTTCTGATACAACAGCATAAAGAAATCTATTTAATACAGAAAGCATGCAGAGTGCAAATGATTATGATACAACATACAAATCTATCTACTATAGAAAGCATGCAGTGTGCAACTGTTTCTGATACAACAGCATAAAGAGATCTATTTAACACAGAAAGCATGCGGCAGTGTGCAACTGTTTCTGATACAACAGCATAAAGAAATCTATTTAATACAAAAGCATTGGTAAAAAAAGCAAGACCGGTCCCACCCAGGTATGCATCCTGTCACTCTGGTCCCGACGCCTCAAAATGTCCGAGCAGAAGAATGTGAAGCACTCGGGGGCGTTTCGATCGGTATTCGTAGTTAGTAACTACAGGCTCCGATTTACTCATCAGGGAACCGGCCTACAATTCTCAGTCCATTTCTTGGTGTCTTCCTCCCAGTGTGTCGCATTTTATTCCTTACATTAGGACATGTTGTCAGTGTAGTCCGTGCATGTAACTGTAGTCCTGACGCGGCATTATTGATGTCCAGTATGATCGCTTTCAAATCCGTGCAGTATTCCTGACGCGGTGTTATTGATGTCCAGTATGATCGCTTTCAAATCCGTGCAGTATTCCTGACGCGGTGTTATTGATGTCCAGTATGATCGCTTTCAAATCCGTGCAGTGTTCCTGACGCGGTGTAATTGATGTCCAGTATGATCGCTTTCAAATCCGTGCAGTATTTCTGACGCGGTGTTGTTGATGTCCAGTGTGATCGCTTTCAAATATTTGCAGTATTCCTGACGCGGTGTAATTGATGTCCAGTATGATCGCTTTCAAATCCTTGCATGGTCCAGTCTTATGTCGGGATACGATTGTATCGCCGCGTCTTCTGTTCTCTTGGCGCTTGTGCCTGTCAGGTCCAAGGTCATTTCCGGCCTGCTCAGTGGGACTTAGCTGCGATAAATCACAAGGAAGCCGTTGGGCGTCTGCGTGTATGGACGTGGGAGTCATATTCTTTGTTTATTTATCCGTCCGTTTTGACGGATCACTCCCAGACTTAGCGTCGTCAGTTGTTGTTGTTGTTGATTCTCAGTGTATTCGTGTTTGTAGACGATGCCGGTTGTTTGTGTGGATGTGTTGCCTTACATGCAACAGACTGGTGTTCGTAGTATTGTCCTCTGTGTAGATGGTACGCAGTGTTGCCGTGGTGCATATCTTACAGTTGATAGTGCTTTAAAATCAGCTTAATGTCGTAGCTGTTGCGACTGTTTTTGGTGTGGCTGTCGTTTCGTTGATCGCTGTTGTTGCCGTTGGCTTGTTGGGCCGCCTGAATTGTATACGGTTTTGGTGGTAGGTGCCGGGTTTTGTCGTTGTAGAAGGGCCTTCATTTCTTCGAGTGCTTCACAGAATAGTTGGCCTCGCTTGTTGCGAGTGTTTCCGCAGTCCTCCTTTCACTTTTGTGCGCTTTCAAACGAGTTCTTTGTGACCAGTGTTGCCTGGTGTTGTAGATTAAAGTTGGTGCTGCGTTGTTTTGTGGTCGATGCGAAGTATGCAGTGTCCGTTTCCTCTATTCTTAGTCTGTGTTGTACACATGGTGGCTTGCCTTTCTCGTTGGCGGGAGGTAAGTCTTTTCGCAAACAGTATGACGTCATAGCATGTAGCGATTCATGACAGATATCTCTTCAGTTGAGGGTTTTGCCGTGGGGGGCTGCTGGGCCCGGCCGAACAGTGTTGGCTTCGGTTGAGTAGCTGGCTCACACGTGTCTTGTTAAATCAGCAGAAAATAGGATCGCAGTGTAGTTTGTCGCTTGTTCTATATTGTCGGTCGTTTGGTGTTTTATTTTTCCGCCTGGATTTCCAGCCTTTTTCCGGCGTGGGGGACGAGTTACTTGGTTGTTTTCGTTCCATCCACCCTTTCTCAGGTGTGGGGAATGAGTTTCACCCACCCTATTTTAGGTGTGGGGAGTAAGTCTCAACCACCCTATTTCAGGTGTGGGAGGATGGTCGATGAGTTCGTTCTTGCTTGCGGTTTTCTTGGTTCCATCCACCCTTTGTCAGGTGTGGGGAATGAGTCTCAACCACCCTGTTTCAGGTGTGGGAAACAATCGATGACTTTCTTCTTGCTTGTAGTTCTCCGTTGATATAATAGTCTTGGGTCTTGGTCGTTTCTGGCGGAGTTAGGGCTCGCAGCTGTTGTTTCCTTCGTCGTCTCGCTTCGAATGAGGCTTTGTCGGGTGTGAGGGCAGAGCGGCTTAGTGCAGCGCGCGTGCCGATGACGTGTGGTCGAATCTCATTGGTCGGCTGTCGTCGGGCTGGTTGCCTGCTGTCCGTGTGAGATAGCGTCTTGTAACCTTGGTTGCAGGTGGAGTCTATCTTCTCGGTCGGACGGTCCATTTTTGTAGTATGCTATGTCTCCGTCAGCTGTACTAGACGTGGGGATGAGAGGTAGTTGTCTGTTGATGGTGGTTCAGCTGAATGTTTAGAGTAGACATCTGTCATGACACGTTCGTCTTCCGTGAGTGTTTGCTAGAAAGTGAGCTGGCTGGTTTGCTCTTCTCCCGGCACTGATATGAGCTCTCTCCTCTTCTTTAAGAGGCGCTCTCTGCTTCGTTGAATCAGTGTTCCGATCCCATCAGGACGGTGAGACTGAGGTTGGGGGTTGTGTGCATTGTGGCGAGGCCACTCCTAACGGTGCGCGCATGGGGCCGTTAGCGGTGGCGTCATCCTGATTGCATCATCACTCAAGATGAGTGGTGGCGGGCCGCTGTATTAAGCTTTGTCCCTTCGTGTGTTTGTCGATTCAGTCTTGATGGTCCAGTAGAGCAATGAAGATGCGATTCTTTTCCTGTTCACACAGTCCGAGTGAAAGGAGAAAAAAATAGGCATAATATGCCAGGATTTGAAAGCGAGGCGTAGGTGAAACCAAAGTGACTGGTTTTGCACATTGCTGAGGATAGCAAACGACCCTAAAAAATTCGGGTGGCTATTCACGGGTCCTAGTCAGGTCGGTGCTACGCACCTTCAGATCAGTGGTAAAAAAGCAAGACCGGTCCCACCCAGGTATGCATCCTGTCACTCTGGTCCCGACGCCTCATAATATCCGAGCAGAAGAATGTGAAGCACTCGGGGGCGTTTCGATCGGTATTCGTAGTTAGTAACTACAGGCTCCGATTTACTCATCAGGGAACCGGCCTACAATTCTCAGTCCAATCCTTGGTGTATTCCTCTCGGTGTGTCGCATTTTATTCCTTACATTAGGACATGTTGTCAGTGTAGTCCGTGCATGTAACTGTAGTCCTGACGCGGCATTATTGATGTCCAGTATGATCGCTTTCAAATCCGTGCAGTATTCCTGACGCGGTGTTATTGATGTCCAGTATGATCGCTTTCAAATCCGTGCAGTGTTCCTGACGCGGTGTTATTGATGTCCAGTATGATCGCTTTCAAATCCGTGCAGTATTTCTGACGCGGTGTTTTTGATGTCCAGTGTGATCGCTTTCAAATATTTGCAGTATTCCTGACGCGGTGTAATTGATGTCCAGTATGATCGCTTTCAAATCCTTGCAGGGTCCAGTCTTGTGTCGGGATACGATTGTATTGCCGCGTCTTCTGTTCTCTTGGCGCTTGTGCCTGTCAGGTCCAAGGTCATTTCCGGCCTGCTCAGTGGGACTTAGCTGCGATAAATCACAAGGAAGCGTTGGGCGTCTGCGTGTATGGACGTGGGAGTCATATTCTTTGTTTATTTATCCGTCCGTTTTAACGGATCACTCCCAGACTTAGCGTCGTCAGTTGTTGTTGTTGTTGATTCTCAGTGTATTCGTGTTTGTAGACGATGCCGTATGCAAATGATTATGATACAGCAAACAGAAATCTATCTACTGTTGAAAGCATGCAGTGTGCAAATGTTACCGAGGATTGCGCGCGGATTGACTCGACACGGTTAGAACTGTGCTGGTCTAATGACGTCAAGAGACAATTCCTTGCACATTTTCACAGTCCGCTCAGCAAGTTACACAGTTTCACAGCCCTAGTGACGTAATACAGAGGTTCCGTTTCCGCAGGACGACTCCCAGCAACACACGAGAGCCACGGCGTGTAACTAAGTGGGGACAACACTATAAACACCTCTAAGAGACGCAGATCCTTATCAGCCACTGGGCTCATGAGGCTCTATGCCTCTTGGAGATGTTTAGAGTGTTGTCTGTGCTTACGGTAGAGGCTGGTTATCCGCCCTTGTTTCGCTCTCGTTCGTTTATAGTCGTTCGTGTCAACGTAACCTCACAAATGAGACGTGCCAGCTCTGACGTTTCATTTGACTGGCAGCTGTGAGAGTGTTATTTGGGGCTAATATTAGGACGGTGTATATGAACCCCCTCCCCCCACTCACCCCACCCCTCCCCCTTCTAGATTTTTCGGCCACTGGAAGAAGGTCTAGCGTCGGGGAGACCTTTTGTGTCAGGTTGAAGGTCACAAACAAAAGCTGGATCCCCCCCCCCCTCCTCCCGAGGTAAGTGATCCGACCATGGCTACTTTTCCACAACCCCCCTGCCACAGATGCTCATGTGCTTTGTTTTCCAGGATTCATGAGAATTTCTTTGACTATAAAAGTTCATTAGGACATGTGCCACGTAAGTTACTATGGGCTCACTAGTGTAAGTGTCATTGTCATTAGGACCTGTGCCACGTAAGTTACTATGGGCTCAATAGTGTAAGTGTCATTGTCATTGTCATTAGGACCTGTGCCACGTAAGTAACTATGGGCTCACTAGTGTAAGTGTCATTGTCATTGTCATTAGGACATGTGCCACGTAAGTTACTATGGGCTCAATAGTGTAAGTGTCATTGTCATTAGGCCCTGTGCCACGTAAGTTACTTTGGGCTCAATAGTGTAAGTGTCATTGTCATTGTCATTAGGACATGTGCCACGTAAGTTACTATGGGCTCAATAGTGTAAGTGTCATTGTCATTGTCATTAGGACATGTGCCACGTAAGTTACTATGGGCTCAATAGTGTAAGTGTCATTGTCATTATCATTAGGACATGTGCCACGTAAGTTACTATGGGCTCAATAGTGTAAGTGTCATTGTCATTAGGCCCTGTGCCACGTAAGTTACTTTGGGCTCAATAGCGTAAGTGTCATTGTCATTGTCATTAGGACATGTGCCACGTAAGTTACTATGGGCTCAATAGTGTAAGTGTCATTGTCATTGTCATTAGGACATGTGCCACGTAAGTTACTATGGGCTCAATAGTGTAAGTGTCATTGTCATTAGGACATGTGCCACGTAAGTTACTATGGGCTCAATAGTGTAAGTGTCATTGTCCTTAGGACCTGTGCCACGTAAGTTACTATGGGCTCAATAGTGTAAGTGTCATTGTCGTTAGGACATGTGCCACGTAAGTTACTATGGGCTCAATAGTGTCATTCTCATTGTCATTAGGACCTGCGCCACGTAAGTTACTATGGACTCAATAGTGTGTCATTGTCATTGTCATTTGGACCTGTGCAACGTAAGTTACTATGGGCTCACTAGTGTAAGTGTCATTGTCATTAGGACCTGTGCCACGTAAGTTACTATGGGCTCAATAGTGTAAGTGTCATTGTCATTGTCATTAGGACCTGTGCCACGTAAGTTACTATGGGCTCAATAGTGTAAGTGTCATTGTCATTGTCATTAGGACCTGTGCCACGTAAGTTACTATGGGCTCAATAGTGTAAGTGTCATTGTCATTAGAACCTGTGCCACGTAAGTTACTATGGGCTCAATAGTGTAAGTGTCATTGTCATTAGGACCTGTGCCACGTAAGTTACTATGGGCTCAATAGTGTAAGTGTCATTGTCATTGTCGTTAGGACCTGTGCCACGTAAGTTACTATGGGCTCAATAGTGTGTGTCATTGTGATTAGGACCTGTGCCACGTAAGTTACTATGGGCTCAATAGTGTAAGTGTCATTGTCATTGTCATTAGGACCTGTGCCACGTAAGTTACTATGGGCTCAATAGTGTAAGTGTCATTGTCATTAGAACCTGTGCCACGTAAGTTACTATGGGCTCAATAGTGTAAGTGTCATTGTCATTAGGACCTGTGCCACGTAAGTTACTATGGGCTCAATAGTGTAAGTGTCATTGTCATTGTCGTTAGGACCTGTGCCACGTAAGTTACTATGGGCTCAATAGTGTGTGTCATTGTGATTAGGACCTGTGCCACGTAAGTTACTATGGGCTCAATAGTGTAAGTGTCATTGTCATTGTCGTTAGGACCAGTGCCACGTAAGTTACTATGGGCTCAATAGTGTGTGTCATTGTCATTAGGATCTGTGCCACGTAAGTTACTAAAGGCTCAACAGTGTAAGTGTCAACAATTAATCCCTTCACTGCCGAGAAAAACTGAACACAATCCAGTTGCGAGAGACATAGATTCTCATGAGTCTCCGCTGCTACTAGTGCTCATGAGGATCTATGGCTCTTGCTGATACCAGTTTGTATTCATGTTCCCTGGATGGCTGGGCCCTGTGGCGATGAATTATACTGAGTCCAGGCATCATCTGTGTCCACTGACAGTAAAGAATTCAGACAAAGCACAACAAGTGTCAACATCAGATTTTATATCTCGTCCACATTTCCCCCCTTGCATGATCAGAAGTGTGTTTTTCGTATCTTACTGTAAATATCCGACGTTTTATAAATTGCTTTTTTGGAAACAGACCTTGCACTGGGTTACAGTTTCACTGTTTTCTTCGAATTATTTGTCTTTTTCTCATTTTGCTCAAAAACCAGATGTTCACGCACAAATATTGTGTGCAAATGACAGAAGAAGGAGAAAACAAATTAAGATTGTGTAGTGTGATTTTGGGAGATTATTTTTAATACTTCCTTCTCTGTTTTAGCCTCTGAGAAAACGTAAAAAGAAAGAAGAAGAATCCAGATGGAACGGAAGCATCAGCACCCAGCCCTGTCTATGTTGATCCTATTCAGGGTTATCTCCCTTAACTCATTCGAGGAGGCGCGTCTTGAATGAGTTAACAGACGCAAGCGCCGCTCACGCGCACATTGTTGCACGCACAAGCACGCGCTTGTGAGATTAAATGCGCAAAATAATTCCTGGCTTCCGCCGATAAATGGTAGGCGGTAATAACTAATTGATTGAATGCCTTTGCCCTTCCCTCACTAGCTTCTTGTCAGTCTCCCAGTGATCTGTGCCATTCGGACATCTGCACAGCCATAGAGTCTCATGACACCCTGCACAGGCATATATTCTCATGACACCCTGCACAGGCATAGAGCCTCATGACACCCTGGACAGGCATAGATTCTCATGACACCCTCACAAACACAGATTCTCATGACACCCTGCACAGGCATAGATTCTCATGACTCCCTGAAAGTGTAGGGGCTGAGGCTGACGAGAACGTATGCCTGTTTGTATGATGGCGGTTCCAACTACATTACACTGTCACAGTTTCACACTGGGTTCCGTGTGTCAGTAACTACAGGGGCTGAGGCTGACGAGAACTTATGCCTGTTTGTATGATGGCCGTTCCAACTACATTACACTGTCACAGTTTCACGCTGGGTTCCGTGTGTCAGTAACTACAGGGGCTGAGGCTGACGACAACTTATGCCTGTTTGTATGATGGCGGTTCCAACTACATTAGACTGTCACAGTTTCACGCTGGGTTCCGTTTGTCAGTAACTACAGGGGCTGAGGCTGACCAGAACTTATGCCTGTTTGTATGATGGCGGTTCCAACTACATTAGACTGTCACAGTTTCACGCTGGGTTCCGTGTGTCAGTAACTACAGGGGCTGAGTCTCACAAGAACTTATGCCTGTTTGTATGATGGCGGTTCCAACTACATTAGACTGTCACAGTTTCACGCTGGGTTCCGTGTGTCAGTAACTACAGGGGCTGAGTCTCACGAGAACTTATGCCTGTTTGTATGATGGCGGTTCCAACTACATTAGACTGTCACAGTTTCACACTGGGTTCCGTTTGTCAGTAACTACAGGGGCTATGAGGAAGCTGGCTGGAACACAATGGGGAGCCAATGAAAAGATCCTCAAAAATGTATATCAAGGCACAGTGAGACCACACCTTGAGTACGGATCTAATGCATGGTTGACGGCAGCCCAGTCACACCAGCAGACCATTGACAGAGTTCAGAACCAGGCACTGCGTATCATCACCGGCGCAATGAGATCCACACCAATTGAAAAGATGGAAGAGACAACAGGCATCCCAACCTGCGCATGAGAAGAGATTGCAAAGCCTTGATACACTCCACAAAGGTCAAGTCTTCCAAAGACCATCCTATGAACGCTAGGATGAAACAACCAACCTCAGGGAGACTGAAAAGATCAAGCTTTGTGAAGGAGACGAGAGCACTGCAGAGAAAACACCAGGCAAAGCTGCCGGCGCAGGTAGAGGCTCTGAATCCTGCTAGCGACCTTCCACCTTGGGAAAGTAAGCCAGAAAACATCACCATCTCTTCCACGGTACCCTACATCACCACGAAAGATGAGCACAGCACTGTGAGCAAGAAAGCCCTGACACTGGCCATGCTCGAAGAAAAGTATCCCCAGGAAGGATGGATACGGGCATACACCGATGGATCAGCCACAGATGCAGTTCAGGATGGAGGGGCTGGGGTGTACATTCAGTACCCAAACGGAAAATGGCAGGCAGAGGCAGTACCAACAGGCCTTCACTGCACAAATTACAGAGTTGAGGTGGAAGCCCTGGTCCGCGCTGCAAACACCCTTAGTGGCACTGCAGACCTTGATGCCCAGATTGTCTTCCTGACTGATGCCATGTCTGTCCTTGAGGCAGCAACAGCAAGCAAACTGCCACGTCTACAAGAGGCACTGCAAAACGTCAAGTGCACCAGACTGGTGCTGCAGTGGATCCCTTCACACTGTGGCATCTACGGCAATGAAGAAGCTGATAGAATGGCAAAAGTGGGCGCAGAGAAAGAACAAGATGAAAATGGAGTCAGCTTCACAGAGATGAAGATCATCATTAAGTCTGTGTACAGACCACCACAACGGCCCCTAGACAGTTACCATCAGCTGTCCAGACAAGAGCAGGTGACCATCTTTCGTCTGAGGACCGGGCACAACCGACTTAATTTCCACCTGCACAGACGCTTCCACCTCGTGCCATCTCCCCTGTGCTCTTGTGGAGAAGCAGAGCAGACCACAGAGCACATCCTCCAGGACTGTGGGAACCACCAGCCGCTGAGGGAGGAGATATGGCCGAAGACCGCCACTCTACAAGAGAAACTGTACGGGCCTGTGGAGGCGCTACAGAAGACCACAGATTTCATTTTGAGAGCCAAACTCCAAGTGTGACGGCGTTCGAGAAGAAGAAGAAGACTACAGGGGCTGAGACTCACGAGAACTTATGCCTGTTTGTATGATGGCGGTTCCAACTACATTAGACTGTCACAGTTTCACGCTGGGTTCTGTGTGTCAGTAACTACAGGGGCGGACCAGTTACCTAGAGGGCGGAGGGGGGGGGGGAAAGGGGGGGGGGACTTCCAACTTTTTGTTTGGGACTTTCAACCTGATACAAAAGAACTTCCTGACGCTAGCCATGCTTCCACGGGCCGAAAACTCTAAAAGCTGGAGGGGGGTGGGGTTGAGAGAAAACAAAAAATATCAAACAACGGGAGCAGGGGGGTCAAAAGGGGGGTAAGGGGCGTGAGGGTGGGGGGGGGGGTGGAGACAAGGCGCGTGCGACTCACATTCGCTCAAATATCGAACAACGGGGGAGGTGAGGGTGGGGGGCGTTCAAACACCCCCCCCCCCCAAAAAAAAAAAAAAGAAGACTTTGTTATAGCAATTTTATAAATTTTAGTGGAGGACACTCCCCCCCCCCCAGATCCGCCCATGAACGTCGTCTGTAGTTCTAAATATTTTAG
>BTPG01000007.1:181424554-181442054 GCA_036245525.1 Semisulcospira habei | reverse complement strand
CCGGTCAGTCGGTTCTAGTTCCACAGGTGGCATCAGATCAGCCCGGCCAGGCGCCCGCTTACTTCCCTCCCACCGGTCCTCCCCCTCATCCGTCTGACGCACCTCTAGCAGCAGGAATCTGGCCTCACTACCAGGCAGTCCCACCTGGCCCGCTACCTGTTGTTCAAAACAGCGACGTTAGAAATGACTGCGCTATGCAGACGATTCTCAGCTGCATCCGACATCTGGCAGAGAGAGAGCAAGAGGTGATGCTGGTGTTGTCCCAGCTAGAGTTCAGGAAATACCTTGACAACAAAGTCGATCCGATCACCGCCGTAGCCGTTTGCCTGCTGCCACACCCCGCCACACTTGGGATGAAATATGCAGACGGGGACTTTGACGTGCTGATGATCAATTCCCGGTACGGCCTGATAGTGGGCGAAATAAAATCAGTGGGAGCTGACCCCAGCAAGACCCCGGACCTAGATGACGCAGTGGTGAAGGCAGTACAAAAAGCTGTCAGTCAGCTGGACAAGGAGGAGAGTTTGCTGGGACATCTGGTGTCGGACATGGCGCGCATCAACATCAGAAAGACATTGATGTTGCCCAACATCACGACCACTCAGCTGTTACACGCTCTGAGTACCAACCCTCAGGTTGAACAGGTAACTCCTCTCTCTCTCTCTCTCTCTCTCTCTCTCTCTCTCTCTCTCTCTCTCTCTCTCTCTCTCTCTCTCTCTCTCTCTCTCTCTCTCTCTCTCTCTTCAGTTCAGTTTGTACAGGTGTATAGTAGTGACACATTGTGAAAAAATCAGACGATCACATTTTATAGTCATAAAAGAAGGTATGGCCAGGTGCTTGAGACTGAATCTCACACAGCCAGCAGATCACATGTTGCAATACAGTAAGGAGAAAGTCTGGTTAGACCCAGAACAACTCACAAACACACAACACACACTTCCCCACTGTATAGGGAGTGACGACAATGCCCGGGATTTCGGTTTGAAAAAGGGCTCAAGGTAGATTAACCCCTTCACTACTGAGAAAAATAAACACGACCAACTCGGTTCGCACCTCTGAAATGAGCTACTGATTCAACTGATAATGAAAATCTTTCATTCATAAGAGAGCATTCAACAGCTCTATAAAAAACAAAGTGATGACCCCCCACCCACCCTCCCCCACCCCCCACAACCCCACCCAAACAATCGTAATAAAATCAAACAGAAGTATGTTTAGTGATGTATTTTGTTCACTGCGTGTTGTGTCATTGTGCTTGACAATTTTAATGCAGGAAAAAGAAAAAAAAAAAAGAAATACACATTAAGTTGAAAAAAGAATGACAACCAAATAAATGTGGAAAAGAAGCATCAAATATTTCGTGAACTTCACTTTATTACAGACGCCTAATTTTATTAAAATAGTCCATGCTAAAATGAATGATTGAAGAGGACACCCATTTTCACTGTAATGCCAGTTTTTGTGTGAGAGGCACCCACATTCTTGGTACAAACCCATTTTTTCTCCATCCACTGGCTCTGTTTCTAGAAAATGTCTATTTTATTTTAAGTTGTAGAGCTTAGTTTTGAGGTGAGTTCTAAACATTCGTATCAACTCCAGAGCCCTAGAATAAAAAGAAATATTTGAACCCATTTTCACATAAAATGGTAGGTAACCCACTCTGAGGCTTTTGTCTCCATGTGTGTGTGTGTGTGTGTGTGTGTGTGTGTGTGTGTGTGTGTGTCTGTGTGTGTGTGTGTGTGTGTGTGAGTGACAGTGTGTGTGTGTGTGTGACAGTGTGTGTGTGTGTGTGTGTGTATGTGTGTGTGTGTATGTGTGTGTATGTGTGTGTGTGCGTGTGTGTGTGTGTGTGTGTGTGTGTGTGTGTGTGTGTGTGTGTGTGTGTGTGTGTGTGTGTGCCCACTGTGACCGCCGTGAGCCCGAAGACCTGTGGTACGGGGGATGTGTGTTGCAGGCACTGTGCCGGTGTGTGGGGGTGGATACAGGTCCCGCTGCCGCTGTAGAGCGATGTCTTTGTTCCGACACTATGGAGACCAGTGTAAAGACAAGTTATTGGTGGAGGAGGGCTGTCACTGACAACGGCCCCGACCCCACCATGACACCAGACCTGTACGAGAGATTAGTGGCCAGGTGGGTTTTCGTCAGATGCTCAGGTTCTTGTTTACTCTGATATACAGCCATCTGTCGAACAGTATTTCAAAATGGCCTCACTTTCAAATTATACAATGCAAGGGCACAAGGACCACGTGACCAAACACAGCGTAAAACACATCCGACCAAGCAGTCTGACATTTGCACCTAATATAGGTTTAGTATTGAACATTCCTTATCCAAAGTTTAATTTTTGCTAACTAAAAGTGTGATGATAGATAATCACTTCCTGGCCATGTTCTCTGATCCAACATCCGGTCTACTTTCTGGTCTGTGGGACCGGTTGGTATGTTTGGCCCTTGCAGTTTTGTTGTTACTATACTCCAGATACAAACTAAGTGGTCTCCCTTACATAACCTCTACGCCAGTTACAAGGTGGTCTTTCTTACATAACCTATACGCCAGATAGAAGCCAGGTGGTCTTTCTCTTACATGACCTATACGCCAGTTGGATGGTGGCCTCTCCTTTGCATAACCAATACGCCAGATATAAGGTGGACTCTCTTACATAACTTATACTCCAGATAGAAGGTGGTCTCTCTTACATAACCTTTATGCCAGATGGAAGGTGGTCTCTCTTTTGCACGACCTATACCGGATGTGCTGTTTGAATAAGTTGGCAGATGATAAGAAAAATATCAGTACAAGTGTCATCTGAGAAAGTTTCATACACATGTGCCATTTTGTATCCACAGAAGAGTAGCTCCATTGTCAACAAGGTGAGTTTATTTTTGGATGGGCATGGCCACTTGGCCCCGTGTCGTGCATACACCGCTCTTTATACAGAGTGATGGGCAGTTGGCCCGGTATCGTGCACACACCGCTCTTTATACAGAGTGATGGGCATGGCCAGTTGGCCCCGTGTCGTGCACACACCGCTCTTTATACAGAGTGATGGGCAGTTGGCCCGGTATCGTGCACACACCGCTCTTTATACAGAGTGATGGGCATGGCCAGTTGGCCCCGTGTCGTGCACACACCGCTCTTTATACAGAGTGATGGGCAGTTGGCCCGGTATCGTGCACACACCGCTCTTTATACAGAGTGATGGGCATGGCCAGTTGGCCCCGTGTCGTGCATACACCGCTCTTTATACAGAGTGATGGGCATGGCCAGTTGTCCCCGTGTCAAACACACAACGATCTTTATACAGAGTGATGGGCATGGCCAGTTTGCCCCGCGTTCTGCACACACCGCTCTTTATACAGAGTGATGGGCATGGCCAGTTGGCCCCGTGTCGTGCACACACCGCTCTTTATACAGAGTGATGGGCATGGCCACTTGGCCCCTTGTCGTGTACACACCGCTCTTTATACAGAGTGATGGGCATGGCCACTTGGCCCCTTGTCGTGTACACACCGCTCTTTATACAGAGTGATGGGCATGGCCAGTTGGCCCCGTGTCGTTCACACACCGCTCTTCATACAGAGTGATGGTTATGGCCAGTTGGCCCCGTGTCGTGCACACACCGCTCTTTATACAGAGTGATGGCCAGTTGGCCCCGTGTCGTGCACACACCGCTCTTTATACAGAGTGATGGGCATGGCCAGTTGGCCCCGTGTCGTGCACACACCGCTCTTTATACAGAGTGATGGGTATGGCCAGTTGGCCCCGTGTCGTGCACACACCGCTCTTTATACAGAGTGATGGGCATGGCCAGTTGGCCCCGTGTCATACACACACCGCTCTATATACACAGTGATTGGCATGGCCAGTTGGCCCTGTGTCGTGCACACACCGCTCTTTATACAGAGTGATGGACAGTTGGCCCCATGTCCTGCACACACCGCTCTTTATACAGAGTGATGGGCATGGCCAGTTGGCCCCGTGTCGTGCACACACCGCTCTTTATACAGAGTGATGGCCAGTTGGCCCTGTGTCGTGTACACACCGCTTTTTATACAGAGTGATGGGCATGGCCAGTTGGCCCCGTGTCGTGTACCCACCGCTCTTTATACAGAGTGATGGCCAGTTGGCCCTGTGTCGTGTACACACCGCTCTTTATACAGAGTGATGGGCATGGCCAGTTGGCCCCGTGTCGTGCACACACCGCACGTTATACAGAGTGATGGGCATGGCCAGTTGGCCTTGTGTCGAGCACACACCGCTCTTTATACAGAGTAATGGGCATGGCCAGTTGTCACCATGTCGTGCACACACCGCTCTTTATACAGAGTGATGGGCATGGCCAGTTGGCCCCGTGTCGTGCACACACCGCTCTTTATACAGAGTGATGGGCATGGCCAGTTGGCCCCGTGTCGTGCACACAACGCTCTTTATACAGAGTGATGGGCATGGCCAGTTGGCCCCGTGTCATACACACACCGCTGTTTATACAGAGTGATGGGTATGACCAGTTGGCCCCGTGTCGTGCACACACTGCTCTTTATACAGAGTGATGGCCAGTTGGCCCCGTGTCGTGCACACACCGCTCTTTATACAGTGTGCTGGGCATGGCTAGTTGGCCCCGTGTCGTACACACACGCTCTTTATACAAAGTGATGGGCATGGCCAGTTGGCCCCGTGTCATGCACACACTGCTCTTTATACAGAGTGATGGGTATGGCCAGTTGGCGCCGTGTCGTGCACACATCGATCTTTATACAGAGTGATGGGCATGGCCAGTTGGCCCCGTGTGATACACACACCGCTCTATATACAGAGTGATTGGCATGGCCAGCTGGCCCCGTGTCGTGCACACACCGCTCTTTATACAGAGTGATGGGCATGGCCAGTTGGCCCTGTGTCGTGCACACACCGCCCTTGATACAGAGTGATGGCAAGTTGGCCCTGTGTCGTGCACACACCGCTCTTTATACAGAGTGATGGGCATGGCCAGTTGGCCCCGTGTCGTGCACACTCCGCTCTTTATACAGAGTGATGGGCATGGCCAGTTGGCCCCGTGTCGTGCACACACTGCTCTTTATACAGAGTGATGGCCAGTTGGCCCCGTGTCGTGCACACACCGCTCTTTATACAGAGTGATGGGCATGGCCAGTTGGCTCCGTGTCGTGCAAACACCGCTCTTTATACAGAGTGATGGGCATGGCCAGTTGGCCCCGTGTCGTGCACACACCGTTCTTTGTACAGAGTAATGGCCAGTTGGCCCCGCGTCGTGCACACACCGCTATTTATACAGAGTTATGGGCATGGCCTGTTGACCCCGTGTTGTGCACACACCGCTCTTTATACAGAGTGATGGGCATGGCCAGTTGGCCCCTTTTCGTGCACATACTGCTCTTTATACAGAGTTGTGGGCAAGGCCAGTTGGCCCCGTGTCATACACACATCGCTCTTTATACAGAGTGATGGGCATGGCCAGTTGGCACCATGTGATGCACACACCGCTCTTTATACAGAGTGATGGGCATGGCCAGTTGGCCCCGTGTCGTGTACACACCGCTCTTTATACAGAGTGATGGCCAGTTGGCTACCTGTCATACACACACCGCTCTTGATACAGAGTGATGGGCATGGCCAGTTGGCCCCGTGTCGTGCACACACCGCTCTTTATACAGAGTGATAGCATGGCCAGTTGGCCCTGTGTCGTGCACACACCGCCCTTTATACAAAGTGATGGGCATGGCCAGTTGGCCCCGTGTCGTGCACACACCGCTCTTCATACAGAGTGATGGCCAGTTGGCCGCTTGTCGTGCACACAACGTTCTTTATACAGAGTGATGGGCATGGCCAGTTGGCCCCGTGTTGTGCACACACCGCTCTTTATACAGAGTGATTGGCATGGCCAGTTGGCCCCGTGTCGTGCACATACGGCTCTTTATTCAGAGTGATGGCCAGTTGGCTCCGTGTCGTGCACACACCGCTCTTTATACAGTGTGATGGGCATGGCCAGTTGGCCCCGTGTCATACACACACCGCTCTTTATACAGAGTGATGGGCATGGCCAGTTGGCCCCGTGTCGTGCACACACCGCTCTTTATACAGAGTGATGGCCAGTTGGCTTCGTGTCGTGCACACACCGCTCTTTATACAGAGTGATGTGCATGGCCAGTTGGCCCCGTGGATTGCACACACCGCTCTTTATACAGAGTGATGGGCATGGCCAGTTGGCCCCGTGTTGTGCACACACCGCTCTTTATACAGAGTGATGGGCATCACCAGTTGGCCCCGTGTCGTGCACACACTGCTCTTTATACAGAGTGATGGGCATGGCCAGTTGGCTACGTGTCGTGCACACACCGCTCTTTATACAGAGTGATGGGCATGGCCAGTTGGACCCGTGTCGTGCACACACCGCTCTTTATACAGAGTGATGGTTATGGCCAGTTGGCCCCGTGTCGTGCACACACCGCTCTTTATACAGAGTGATGGCCAGTTGGCTCCGTGTCGTGCACACACCGCTCTTTATACAGAGTGATGTGCATGGCCAGTTGGCCCCGTGGATTGCACACACCGCTCTTTATACAGAGTGATGGGCATGGCCAGTTGGCCCCGTGTTGTGCACACACCGCTCTTTATACAGAGTGATGGGCATCACCAGTTGGCCCCGTGTCGTGCACACACTGCTCTTTATACAGGGTGATGGGCATGGCCAGTTGGCTACGTGTCGTGCACACACCGCTCTTTATACAGAGTAATGGGCATGGCCAGTTGGACCCGTGTCGTGCACACACCGCTCTTTATACAGAGTGATGGGCATGGCCAGTTGGCCCCGTGTCGTGCACACACCGCTCTTTATACAGAGTGATGGGCATCACCAGTTGGCCCCGTGTCGTGCACACACCGCTCTTTATACAGAGTGATGGGCATGGCCAGTTGGCCCCGTGTCGTGCACACACCGCTCTTTATACAGAGTGATGGGCATGGCCAGTTGGCCCCGTGTCGTGCACACACCGCTCTTTATACAGAGTGAAGGGCATGGCCAGTTGGCCCCGTGTCGTGCACACACCGCTCTTTATACAGAGTGATGGGCATCACCAGTTGGCCCCGTGTCGTGCACACACCGCTCTTTATACAGAGTGATGGGCATGAGAAAACTTGACACCGATGGTCAGTCTTTCATGTTAATTTGACCATATTGACCAGCCAGTGCTATGATGTCCCTGGCAATATATATCACATTTTTTTCTCATTTTCTGCTCATTTGATGCATTAGCATGAGCCTAGTCAATTTTGCTGCGGTTGTTTTCTGGTCTAACGACAAAAACGATTCAGGCTGAGCTACGGATCCGCTCACCTTACATTGTGCGCCATAATATCTACAGTGACATTGGCCGTGTTCCGAGAGCATGATGATCCAGAATATCTACAGTGACACTGGCCGTGTTCCGAGAGCATGATGATCCATAATATCTACAGTGACATTGGCCGTGTTCCGAGAGCATGATGATCCAGAATATCGTATGCGTCACCATCTCATCAGCTAAACGTATTTCTTATATAGAGAAATGTGTGTGATACAGCCGTGCTGCGTGATCGGCCAGGTGTGCACAACATTGTCCTGTAGAAAGTCTGGTCAACAAAAAGGTACGGGCACACGCGATATTGAAACTTGACCTACTTTTAGCTCACGCGCAATGACACCATTTCACTGTGACGACTGGCACTCTTTCGTCATGTACTGCGCTATTAGGAACAGTTGTCTGGCATCCAAAATATTCACCTCACATTACAAAGTAAATTACATAAAAATCTTTGCCAAGACACAATGGCGGCTGAGTTGTGACTAAGTTTGTGCCGATAAATAAACTGACATCGGATTTATACTAAGAAAAATGTGAGTAAGAAACAGATTCTTACATCGGTGTTTAGGTGATACCGGGTATCTCACTCTCATGGCCTTTAAACCTTATCTTACTCCCTGTCACGGACTGTCGGAAAGATGGTGGTTTAAATGTTTGTGATGTGGGTTTAGGTTATAATATAATCTTGTTAACAGGGGGATCTCCACTCACACTCTCATCTACTCATCATTGTAGCTCATCACCATCTCATTCAATACATTTCTCTCACTCTCTCACTCGCATGCGTTCTCCACACACGCATACATACAACTGATTCACTACGAACTCAGTTTCTGAATTGCTAACTATGTTAATTATTTACATATAAACAATCAATGTTACGTGGTAGAATTGTGGTCGTAGTATGATACTACACTAAACGCACACACGTAGAGTTCTTTTAAATAAACCTTCGTTCAGCTGCTATACGTTACACGTGGCTTAAGGAATAAAGTAGACAATACTGGAGTAACAGTTCCAACAATATTTTATTACAGCGATGCGATCTCCACAAAATACATTCACAACTGCACCAACAATAATACAAAGTCCTCTCAACTCTGACACAAAGCGTCTCTCATACAATGTACATCACCATTCACTGCATAACTCCGTGACATTGAAGCACGATATCTTGCGTAGCGCTCTCTCAATGTCAATACACTTTTCTTCGATACACTGCAATTATACAACTGAACACTGTACCGACGCTGTTACATCGCAATTTTACAACTGAACAATGTACACTGTTGCTTCCTAGCACGACTCTTTTATAGTGGTATGTTTTCTAGAAAAATCAAGCAAAATCGTACGACACAACCAATCAAAACACAGTACGTATCTAAAACTCAAAGGTGCATTCACACTGGAATATTCTGTAAAACTCTGGCTACGATCTTCAACCTCTAAATTAAGAAATTCCGCGGCGCGCGACGACGTCACACAAAAGTAGGCCAGACAGGTCACGACCCCGCCGGCTCTAAAGTGGTAAACATGCGAACAGTGCATAGGCACCAAAAGCTAAATGACACGCACGCCGTAAACAAAAGAATACGCGAGCCGCTTCTAGACTTTTCCTGACTCAACTCCTTGCGGCAACAGATAATCAACACCGCACTATACGTAAACGAAAGTGAAATACACTGAAAAGGTACGTGATTAGAAATCGTGATAGCTCAAATAAAACGTCGGATCGCTGCCTACGATACATGCATACACGCTCTAACAGAACAACACAACCACAATCGTAACATTACCCCGCCCCCCCCCCCCTTTTAGAACGAAATTTCACAAAATTTCTTCTCAAATCCAAAAATACGGTTGTGGTTGTGTAAACCTACACAAAACCATAAATATCACAAATTTCACATCAAAATTAAAATCAAATCAACTACACGAAAATAATCAACTCACAGTTCTTTTAAAATGTTCCTAATGAAAACATGATCCTTCAAATTGTCCTGATCACAGACATGTTCCTTTAAATTTTCATGGACACAAAATGTTTCTTTAAAACTGTTCTGGACACAAAAATTTTCATTTAAATAACCCTACTCAAATAATCAGCTCCAAAGTTCTGCGAACCCTTGATAGACTGTAATTTAATGTCAAAGTTTGTTTCAGGAACATCACAAAATCATGGGATACAGTTCACAGTTCTCACAGTTCAAAAGTTACTGATCCTGGGTCGAACACCGTCGGCTTATGAAAAGTGTCATAGTCCATACACACCAAATTGGATCTCTCTTGTTCCTTCGCGATAACAACTGGCGATCTGGAATCTCCGGCGACTCCCAGGTCTGGCTTCTCCACAACATTCTTCCTCAGTCCTTGACTCGTGTTGCGAAGCAGACGACATGACTCGTCGCGAAGCGGCTCGTTCAATGTCGGACCAACCTCGTGCTGGATGGTGTCTGTTGTCCCTGGGTCAGGTGTAAACCGATCCTCGAACTCCGTAGATTGGACTCTCAGCGTCTTCTGTTTCTTCTTCTCCTTCTCCTGCAGCTCTGACATCTCCTGACTCAGAGGAGCTCCGTCTCGCTTGCGACCCTCGATCACTCGGCTTTTCGGCGACACCGTCTGTTCTCCGTGACAGCTTTCGGCATCGTGTCGCAGACTGTCCAACTCATTCGCCTGTTTTTGCTGCAGGTGGTCGATGGCTGTTCGCTGTTCCGCCTCCTGCTTATCTCGTTCGCTGTCCACAGTCGTGTCCACCTGGTTTTGCAATTGCTCCATCGCCTTGCTCTTCTCTTCCTCTAACGTGTCTCCAGTCATCGTTACTGCGTGTATGTTATCAGTCACTTTTAGAGGAATGTTATGGTGGCTCTTCTCTTCCTGACCTCTCGTAACTGCACAGGTTTCAGGTTTCCACTTTGGATCTGGATCGTCAGGGTTTCTGGCACTGTTAACATTTCCGATGATAAGATCATAAACTGGGGTCTTCACACACAACGCCTTCACCTCTCCTGTCAAGTATGGGGTGTCGACACTGACCTTGGCGAGGGGGATAATTCTTACAGTTCCGTCAGCCAAAATGAGGGTGGTCCACTCCTGTAGCTTCTGGTCTTCAGGTACTAAGTCCTCTCTCACGATGATGCAGCTGCAACCAGTGTCTCTCAGCACTCTCACTGGTGTGTCGCAGACGAATCCTGACACCACCGGCATATTCGGCACTTCATTCTCAGGCAGCGCGATGTTTGAGACTGGTAAGAATGTAGTCCCATCGCCGACTGGGATGCGTCCATTCTTTCTGAAAGATTCAATCAGCTCTGGTGTCACTTGCCTTTCTCCAGACTCAAAGTCACTGGATGACGTCACATCATTTGCTAGTACAGCGGCGGCTCTGTGTTGAGACGTGGTACTACTTCTGCCTGCTATCCCGCGATCTTGGTTGGATCTTCTGATGTTGTCGCCTAGAGGAACGTTTTTAGAAAGACACCGTATCGCTTTGTGACCTTTCTTTCCACAGAGAAAACATGTCAGATTTTCCACCGGCTTGTACTTCGGGGTGTCTCTGGCATTGTGGATTTCCTCTGCCGATTCAGACTCACGCTGCGGTTTACTGGACCCGAACTTCATGTTGTGAGCGTCAAGGTATCGTTGAGCGAAGTCTGCTATGGCCTTCAGGGACTGATCTTTTTGCTCTCTGAGGTGGGCGGCCAGGTCCTTAGAACATGCGTTGAAAACTTGTTCTTTGATGATGAGGTCACATAGGTCTTGGTATTCTCTGTTTAAACCAGCCAGCTCTATCCATTTCTCCAGGTAGCTTCTGATTCTTTCAATTAATAGGCCAGGTGTTTCTCCTTCTTCAGGCTTACAGTTCCGAAATCGTCGCCTGTAACCCTCTTCAGTGAAGTCGTACTGTCTCAACAGGGCGGCTGTTAATTGCGTATAATCTTCGGCTTCTTCTCTCGGCAGGCGGGTGTAAAGTTCAAGTGCTTTGCCAGTTAGAAGTGCACTCAGTTTGATAGCCCAAGTTTCTTCTCTCCAGTTATTACTGCTTGTGAAGTGCTCGAATCGCTCTAGGTAAGCGTCCATCTTATCTGAGTACTCAACGAAAGGTGGACGCTTTGGCGCACGGGCTGTTTGCTCTCTGCTGGCTAAGGCTGTTGCTTCCGAAACCCTCTGGCTCTGTGCCTCAATCTCCATCTACTTTAAGTGAATTTCATGTTGTCGCTGTTTCTCTGCCTCTTCTGCTTGAATTTCGAGTTTCCTAATTTCACGTTCCTTAGCTCTTTCTTCTCTCTCCCATCTCTCCAGTCTTTCTTTTTCTTCTCTCTCCAGTCTCTCATTTTCTTCAAGTCTCTTTTCTCTTTCTCTCTCCACTCTCTTCTTTTCTTCTTTCTCCTCTCTCTCCTTTACGAACTCGAGGAGTTGAGCTCCTTCGAGTCCACATTCCTTTCCAATTTTCAGGAATGTCTCCATCTCCGATGTCGCCATCTCTGCTTTTCACTGCTGGCTGTTTTCTCCTGCTACCCTTTCCACTGAACCAACTGAAGAAGATCTCGTCGGGGTCGCCAAAATGTTACGTGGTAGAATCGTGGTCGTAGTATGATACTACACTAAACGCACACACGTAGAGTTCTTTTAAATAAACCTTCGTTCAGCTGCAATCCGTCACACGTGGCTTAAGGATGTAGACAATACTGGAGTAACAGTTCTAACAATATTTTATTACAGCGATGCGATCTCCACGAAATACATTCACAACTGTACCAACAATAATACAAAGTCCTCTCAACTCTGACACAAAGCGCCTCTCATACAATGTACATCACCATTCACTGCATAACTCCGTGACAATGAAGCACGATATCTTGCGTAGCGCTCTCTCAATGTCAATATACTTTTCTTCGATACACTGCAATTATACAACTGAACACTGTACCGACGCTGTTACATCGCAATTTTACAACTGAACAATGTACACTGGTGCTTCCTAGCACGACTCTTTTATAGTGGTATGTTTTCTAGAAAAATCAAGCAAAATCGTACGACACAACCAATCAAAACACAGTACGTATCTAAAACTCAAAGGTGCATTCACACTGGAATATTCTGTAAAACTCTGGCTACGATCTTCAACCTCTAAATTAAGAAAATCCGCGGCTCGCGACGACGTCACACAAAAGTAGGCCAGACAGGTCACGACCCCGCCGGCTCTAAAGTGGTAAACATGCGAACAGTGCATAGGCACCAAAAGCTAAATGACACGCACGCCGTAAACAAAAGAATACGCGAGCCGCTTCTAGACTTTTCCTGACTCAACTCCTTGCGGCAACAGATAATCAACACCGCACTATACGTAAACGAAAGTGAAATACACAGAAAAGGTACGTGATTAGAAATCGTGATAGCTCAAATAAAACGTCGGATCGCTGCCTACGATACATGCATACACGCTCTAACAGAACAACACAACCACAATCGTAACAATCAAACATGTCGCACTTAACTAATGTCTAAGTATCTTGTTATCTCGCTGTCAGTTCATCTTTGTTCTACCTAATTCGGTCTAGTTCTGTGCACAGAAACAACTTAAAAGTCACCTTACCTGGCCAGGTTTTCTACAGACTACTTATGTGGCTATCTCAGTAGTCCTCGGCGTCGGCACTGCGTTTGTCGACCCGCTACCTGGTCCTCGTCGGCGCTGCGTCTCAGTGTCGACCCTCTGGTTCCGGTGATCTTTTAATGTTCTCTCTAGGCACATTCACAATTGTCAATGCTGCACTTCTGAACCCATCACATGTCACGCTTGGGTTAATCCGATCACTGTAGTAGAAACGTTTTTCTCCGCGGCTTTTCTTATACACTATAATAGTCCACCCGGTTTCTATCTCTTTCTCTTGGGTGTAACTAATCACCTTCCACTGAATCTGTAGTGACCGGTTATCTTCGACCACACCGTAAGTCTACACCACTCTCCATCTTCTCTCCGACCTCACGGTCTTTACTTCTCTCTCACTCAGCGCCCAGTCTCTAAGTGTCCAAGTCTCTCGTCCTTTTCGCTTCGCTTCGTATATATACACAAGTCTCTCTCCCTTCCTCATTCTGTATTACTACGCGATTTCATGAATATTCAGTCATTCACATCTCTACATCAATTTCAACTAATTTCAATAACTATATAAAATATACTAAATATGCATTTCACATCCAGTCCATGCATGAGATTTAGCCTAACACCCGTATCACAACATTAATATTATTATTTTGTGAACAGACTATTTCTTTCCAAATTCTGGAATTTCCTCAGACTCTACTGAATAAGTGAGTTCTTTGATAGACTCGGACGGGAAACGGTCCTGACCCCATTTCCACACTAAATAGGTGAGGTCCCTTTACTTCCGCAGGTACACACTTCCTCTCATCGGTAAAAATACATTACTACTGACCTACTTTCCCAGCCAATTAGTCTAAATATTCTTATTTCGGCACGTACACACTTTCTGGTTCCCCACCAAGGAATCATGCGTACCGGCACGTAACCCACTTAGTCCCGTAAAGTATCCACTTCATGACTTACTTGCAGTCTGCGATATAAATTTCCCTCATTCCATAATTACACTAGTACTTTAGTTTTTAACCTTTCACTAATTCTGAACATAATTTGGGTCCCTTGACAATTCCCCCCCCCCCCCCCCCCACTACCAGACAATACTCCGTATTGTTTCTTTTTCAACTCAAGGGCCAAAAATTATGGCTAACCTCGATTTCCACATTATATATAGTTACACAACAGTGTCATCAAGATACACACGACTGTGCCGATTCGGCAACCCATCATAGATATTAAAAGTATCTCATCGGCAAATACAACATCAAAATGATAAGGCGGTTTGAGTAGTAGATTTCACACAACAACATCAATTAAGAATATAAAAATTGCAAAGAGGTTTGGCCAATTCAAGTGTGGTGAACGACACGGTTTTACCGACGATCACTCGACCGCGTGGCGCGCATTCATTTCGGATTTCGCAACATTTTTCGGCACTCTCTACATGCATGCACATACAACACGGCGACTGTCAAACTGATTATAACTATGTTTACTTATTCTGCCTTTGCAATTACACTACTCTACTCAGGTAGTCGGCACCTACGTTTTCTTTTCCCGGTATGTATTCCTCGTGATACCGATAAGGTTGTAAGGTCATCGCCCACCGCAGCACCCGACTGTTTTGCAGCTGTACCTTTTGAAGGTAGCGCAGCGGCTGATGATCCGTTTCCAGGACGAACTCCTTACCGTACAGGTATTTCTGAAACTTCTTCACTCCCCAAACCACTGCTAAACACTCCTTTTCTACAGTGGCATAGCCCTGCTCACATTTGCTGAGTTTTCGGCTGGAGTAGCGCACTGGAAATTTCTGTCCTTCGTATTCTTGCAGAAGGACTGCCCCAAGGCCGGTGCCAGAGGCGTCTTTACGTAGGGTGAAGGATTTTTTTAAAATCTGGTAGTTTCAGAATGGGGTAAGATCCCAATCTCTGTTTGATCGTGCCGAACGCTTTCTCAGCTGCGTCAGTCCATTCTGCCTTGTTTGGCCTTCCCTTTTTCACCATGTCACTGAGAGGACTGGTGATGGTGGCAAAGTTTGGGATGAAATCCCCGGTAAAACCCCACCAATCCCAGTAATGATCGGATTTGGGTTTTGGTCTCCGGCCTTGGTGTGGCCAGCATCCTTTCTACTTTCCCGTGTTCGGGCATCCGACTGTCCTCACTAATTATGAATCCCAGACACTCTAAGTCTGGGTGCCCGATCTGACATTTGCTCGGCCTAGCCGTTAGCTTTGCTTCTTCCAGACGTCGAAACACTTCTCTCAGGGTGGCAATGTGCTCTTCCCAAGTCTCCGTAGCGATGAGGATGTCATCCATAAAATTCACTACGTGTTTCATCCCTCTTAAAAGTTTTCACATCATCCTGGTGAATACTGCTGGCGCATTCACCAAACCAAAGGGCATCACCTTGAACTGATAAAGCCCGGATGGAGTGCTGAAAGCTGTAAGTTCCTTTTTCGCTTCAGTAAGAGATATCTGCCAGTACCCTTTACTTAGATCGATCTTTGTGAAGTACTTATTACCCCCTGTTGAAATGTCGGCGTAAAGATCTTCGATGCTTGGCATCACTTCAGCGTCTGTCTTGGTCACGTCATTCAGTCTTCGGTAGTCCAGGCAGAATCGGTGGTTTCATATCTTCTTTCTTACTATGACCACAGGCGCCCGGTAGGGAGAACTAGAAGGTTCGATGACTCCCATTTCCAGCATCTTGCTCACTTCTTCATTGATAACCTCTTTCGTGGCATAAGGCACCGGATAGCCTTTTGCTTGTACTGGAGTTTTGGTGGTGAGTTCAATGTGGCATCTCTCTAGGGTCGTCTGCCCCGGCTTTTCAGTCAACGTGTCTCTAAATTCCTCGCACAGCAGGCGCACCTCTTCCTTCTGATTTTCTTTCAGATTCTCGTAGATTTCGACATCCTTGTCTGTTTCCCGGCCACCGCACTCCAATATCACGATTTCTCCCTCCGTCTCTGGGTCTTGCTCTCCCGTGTCGATCGCTGCAGCTCCTCCCTGACACTCCGTGGCTACATCTTTGGGCGCTCTTTCCGTGTACTGTCTTAGCATGTTGATATGGAAGACCTTCTGCTTGCCATTTACGTCTAGCTTGTAGTCATGCTGCCCTTTTTCTCCAGTACACGAAACGGCCCCTTCCATTGCATCTCTTTATCTTTCCCAACCTTAACCTCACCGAACAGCTTGTCCAGTGAACTATCCTGTGTTTGCTCCTCCTTACTGTTCGCAGGGGTAGCGTTTACGCCCCGCTTTTGCTCTGGGGTGACAAGTGGCTTCGGTCCTATTAACTCCCTCTCTACTTGCCCTCTAGTTTTCACCGCGGCTGCCATTGAAAATGAGGGGTCTGGGTCGCCAGGTCCCCTTGATCCTGGGATATTCCCTACAATTAAATCATACAGCGGGTTAGGCATCACGAGTGCCTCGACCTGCCCGCTGAAGAATGGGGTGTGCACGGAAATTCTTGCTGTCGCAAATTCCCGCACAGTTCCATCGATCAGCACACACTTCCGAACCTTCCCTGTCCTCTCTGTCTCGCTCACAAGACTCTCCCGCACTACTGCCCCCGAGCAACCTGTGTCACGCAACACATGCACCTTTCTACCTCTAATCATTCCCTCACGCACGGGCATCGTGTCCTCAGTGTCCGAGCTAGAGAAGCCCGACACGACAAAATGTCCGTCATCGCGGCTCCGTGAATCAATCACCCCGCTTCCTCTTATTTGAGCCCCTGACTCCTCACATTTCACTACCCGCATCGCCGCAGTCTTCTGTGGCCTGGCTCGACAGTCTCTCGCAAGATGACCTGCCTTGCCGCATTCAAAGCACGAACGTCTGTCTCCGTTTACTTTCGGAAATCGCGGTCCTGTCTGAACAAAATCTCGGCGAATTGGACTCACAGCCCCGTTGGCTGCCGGTGCTGGTCGCTTATCTTTGGGCTTTTCTGGGATTTCCGACCTGCGACGCAAAGGATTCATATCCGCTCTCGCCTCGCGATAATTTTCTGCTGCTTCGAGCAGTTCCGCCACCGTTCTAAGTTTTCTTTCTCTAAGGTGGATGGCAAGCCCTGGCGCGCATTCGGTGAAAATTTGTTCGCGGAGGACCAGTTCCCGCAGATCGCCGTAAACACTCTCTGCACCACTCAGTTCGACCCACTTGTCGAAGTAATGAGTGAGACGGACGCCGAACTGCACGTACGTCTCACCGGACTGTATCCGCGCCTCCCGAAATTTCCGGCGGAAGCCCTCTTCGGTGAGCTCATAAGCGCGCAAAATCAAATCCTTGACCTTATCGTAATCACCTCTCATTTCCCGAGACAGAGTGGACACGACATCCAATGCCTTTCCTGTCAGCAGAGCTGACAGACTGATGGCCCATCCTTCCTCTGGCCATCCATCTATCTCTGCAAACGTCTCAAATCTGCTAATGTACGTATCGATAGAGTCTGTCGTCTGACAGAACTTCGGTAACTGCGGTCTCGGCGCCGCATGTCCGAACCGCCTTCGCTCACCTGTACCCGAACTGGCCTCCTCACGTCTTC
>BTPG01000007.1:181348399-181424054 GCA_036245525.1 Semisulcospira habei | reverse complement strand
ACTAAATACCAACAGCATATAAAGGATAACCAAATAATCCCTGATCACCAAAATGTAAATACATTCTGTCAGGACCTGACAAACTGCATCCTAGCAGCTGCCAACACTGCTATCCCCCAAAATAAGGGAGCACCTACAGGAAGGTCCACAAACCCTTGGTGGTCTGGACCCTGCAAAGACGCTGTTAGGATTAAGAAGAAAACATACAATCTCTGGAAAAAAAAATAGAAATCAACAAACCTTCTTAGCTATGAAACTAGCAAAGATTAAAAGTAATAGAACCACAGCCCTAGCAAAACTTAATTATCTCAAATACAAAAATTGAAGACGAGATCCAAAATCCAACCCACCTCTCTAAAGCTTGGAAACTATTAAAGAAACTCAAAAATGAGTACAATCCCTCTCCTGTACCTATCCTCCATGCAGGACAAAAAAAATTGTCTCTAACACTAAGAAAGCTGAACTCTTTGCCTCAATCTTTGCTGGGATTAGTACCGCCCATAATTTACCGGGAAAAAAACAAAGACTACAGATCCACATTCTGCTCGTGTACTCCCGGGCCTCGGGGGGGGGGGGGGGGGGAGGGGGGCGACGGAAACAAATCACCCTCCCCACTCCGCCCCCCGGCTCTCTGGGGCGGGTTCGAGCGTTCACGCTTGCCTGCTCCCGGACCGCCGGGTGGTGGACGCCGGGGGAGGTGAATGATCCACTCAAACCTGATAGTCCCTCATACGCTCATTAGCGTGAGTAGGGACGGTAAACAGAACGTTCTGCTGAACGAGAAGCAATTCAGCGCACAACTAACGCGCTAAGGCAAACAAGCCGACCTAAGAAACAACACGGAAAAGAAATAACGAACGACGAAAACACTAGGGAAAACAAAAATCCCAGGCCAGAATCCGTAACATCGGAAACAGCCAAAAGAGTCTGTCAAGACGCAATTAACAAACACCAGCAACAATGGTCACTGATGACTCACAGTCACAGGGGACCGCGCGGCCAGTTAAAAGCGGAAAAAACTGCCACGCGCGAGAACCAGTCTAAGGCCCAGTGTCACAGTGAACGCTGCACCATTGCAAACAAGCCAACACGCAATGAAACAAATTAACTGATAACTCAACACGGTGAAACAAGCCGCAAAACAAAAACAACGGACAAGAGTGCGACATGCACCCCCCCCCCCCCCCCACAACAACGCAATGAACCGAAAAACAAAAAATGTGACACCAACAAATACAAATCCACAGAACAGTCACAACAAAAAAGAAAAGTTCGGTGTCAATCACCATTGTGGTTAGGTTGGTCCGCTGACGAGAGCTGTACCTAGCTTATTGCAAGCCAAAATGTGCTCGAAACACACTAAGGGAATGAAGTGACGTAACAAAATCTAGACCTGTGTCATAAAACCTTGTGTATACGGCCAAGCCAGAACAAACAGGCTAAAGAACGTGTTGTTGGTGTGCGATGTTTGGCACCATTTTATACACACGCCACGCCAGTTCTAACCCCGGCCAGAGCCTCAGTTGTTGTCTGTCTCTAGTTACGCGCTTGGTATACGGGCCACGCCAGTTCTAACCCCGGCCGGAGTCTCAGTTGTTGTCTGTCTCTATGGCTTGGTATACGAGCCACGCCAGTTCTAACGCCGGCCAGAGCCTCAGTTGTTGTCTCTAGGCACGCGCTTGGTATACGGGCCACGCCAGTTCTAACCCCGGCCGGAGCCTCAGTTGTCTGTCTCTAGGTACGCGCTTGGTATACGGGCCACGCCAGTTCTAACGCCGGCCAGAGCCTCAGTTGTTGTCTCTAGGCACGCGCTTGGTATACGGGCCACGCCAGTTCTAACCCCGGCCGGAGCCTCAGTTGTCTGTCTCTAGGTACGCGCTTGGTATACGGGCCACGCCAGTTCTAACGCCGGCCAGAGCCTCAGTTGTTGTCTGTCTCTAGTTACGAGCTTGGTATACGGGCCACGCCAGTTCTAACCCCGGCCGGAGCCTCAGTTGTTGTCTGTCTCTAGGTACGCGCTTGGTATACGGGCCACGCCAGTTCTAACGCCGGCCAGAGCCTCAGTTGTTGTCTCTAGGCACGCGCTTGTTATACGAGCCACGCCAGTTCTAACCCCGGCCAGAGCCTCAGTTGTTGTTTCAGTCTGTCTAGGTACGCCGGCGCTTGGTATGCGAGCCACGTCAGTTCTAACCCGGCCAGAGCCTCAGTTGTTGTTTCAGTCTGTCTAGGTACGCGCTTGGTATACGGGCCACGCCAGTTCTAACCCCGGCCGGAGCCTCAGTTGTCTGTCTCTAGGTACGCGCTTGGTATACGGGCCACGCAAGTTCTAACGCCGGCCAGAGCCTCAGTTGTTGTCTGTCTCTAGTTACGCGCTTGGTATACGGGCCACGCCAGTTCTAACCCCGGCCGGAGCCTCAGTTGTTGTCTGTCTCTAGGTACGCGCTTGGTATACGGGCCACGCCAGTTCTAACGCCGGCCAGAGCCTCAGTTGTTGTTTCAGTCTGTCTAGGTACGCCGGCGCTTGGTATGCGAGCCACGCCAGTTCTAACCCGGCCAGAGCCTCAGTTGTTGTTTCAGTCTGTCTAGGTACTTTCTTGGTATACGGGCCACGCCAGTTCTAACCCCGGCCAGAGCCTCAATTGTTGTTTCAGTCTGTCTAGGTACGCGTATGGTATACGAGTCGGGATGCTGGTGTTTAAGTTTATTATTGTATTAAAACCAGCGCCGCTTACAAAACCCTCCATAACAAGTGGGTGCGTGAGTGTACTGGCGATTCTGACAGAGCGCACAGTAACACTATACTATGCATAGAGTGCGCACGTGGTTTTCACAGTAACACTATACTATGCATAGAGTGCGCACGTGGTTTTCACAGTAACACTATACGATGCATAGAGTGCGCACGTGGTTTTCACAGTAACACGGCTATACTATGCATGGAGTGCACACGTGGTTTTCACAGTAACACTATACTATGCATAGAGTGCGCGCGGGGTTTTTACAGTAACACTATACTATGCATTGAGTGCGCACGTGGTTTTCACAGTAACACTATACTATGCATAGAGTGCGCACGTGTTTTTCACAGTAACATTATACTATGCATAGAGTGCGCGCGGGGTTTTCACAGTAACACTATACTATGCATAGAGTGCGCACGTGTTTTTCACAGTAACACTATACTAGGCATAGAGTGCGCACGTGGTTTTCACAGTAACACTATACTATGCACAGAGTGCGCACGTGGTTTTCACAGTAACACTATACTATGCATAGAGTGGCCACGTGGTTTTCACAGTAACACTATACTATGCATAGAGTGCGCACGTGGTTTTCACAGTAACACTATACTATACATAGAGTGCGCACGTGGTTTTCACAGTAACACTATACTAGGCATAGAGTGCGCACGTGGTTTTCACAGTAACACTATACTATGCATAGAGTGCGCACGTGGTTTTCACAGTAACACGACTATACTATGCATGGAGTGCACACGTGGTTTTCACAGTAACACTATACTATGCATAGAGTGCGCGCGGGGTTTTTACAGTAACACTATACTATGCATTGAGTGCGCACGTGGTTTTCACAGTAACACTATACTATGCATAGAGTGCGCACGTGTTTTTCACAGTAACATTATACTATGCATAGAGTGCGCGCGGGGTTTTCACAGTAACACTATACTATGCATAGAGTGCGCACGTGTTTTTCACAGTAACACTATACTAGGCATAGAGTGCGCACGTGGTTTTCACAGTAACACTATACTATGCACAGAGTGCGCACGTGGTTTTCACAGTAACACTATACTATGCATAGAGTGGCCACGTGGTTTTCACAGTAACACTATACTATGCATAGAGTGCGCACGTGGTTTTCACAGTAACACTATACTATACATAGAGTGCGCACGTGGTTTTCACAGTAACACTATACTAGGCATAGAGTGCGCACGTGGTTTTCACAGTAACACTATACTATGCATAGAGTGCGCACGTGATTTTCACAGTAACACTATACTATGCACAGAGTGCGCACGTGATTTTCACAGTAACACTATACTATGCATAGAGTGCGCACGTGGTTTTCACAGTAACACTATACTATGCATAGAGTGCGCACGTGGTTTTCAAGACTGCACATGGAGCAGGGGCGGATCAGTTACCTCCCAAGGGGGTGGAGGGGGGGTCCAACACTGTTGTGGTGTTGGTGTGTGTGTGGGGGGGGGGGGGTTGCAACACTTAGTGACCTTCAACCTGAGACCAAAGGGCGCTCTGAGGGCAGAACTTGTTTCCAACCCAATGCCGCGCAAAAGGCCATGGGGCCGATGTCGGCCGTGCGCGGGTCAATGGCGGCTGACGTCGGCTTGATGGCCTTTTGCGCACTGGGAAATGGCTGTAACAAATCAAAACGCAGTTAGATTGCCGCTTTAATTTTATACCTGATGACTAGACAGAGGATGTGCGTTACAATTAGATTGGCGCTTTAATTTTATACCTGATGACTAGGCAGAGGATGTGAGTTACAATTAGATTGGCGCTTTAATTTTATACCTGATGACTAGGCAGAGGATGTGAGTTACAATTAGATTGGCGCTTTAATTTTATACCTGGTGACTAGACAGAGGATGTGCGTTACAATTAGATTGGCGCTTTAATTTTATACCTGGTGACTAGACAGAGGATGTGCCTTACAATTAGATTGGCGCTTTAATTTTATACCTGATGACTAGGCAGAGGATGTGAGTTACAATTAGATTGGCGCTTTAATTTTATACCTGATGACTAGGCAGAGGATGTGCGTTACAATTAGATTGGCGCTTTAATTTTATACCTGATGACTAGGCAGAGGATGTGCGTTACAATTAGATTGGCGCTTTAATTTTATACCTGATGACTAGGCAGAGGATGTGAGTTACAATTAGATTGGCGCTTTAATTTTATACCTGATGACTAGACAGAGGATGTGCGTTACAATTAGATTGGCGCTTTAATTTTATACCTGGTGACTAGGCAGAGGATGTGAGTTACAATTAGATTGGCGCTTTAATTTTATACCTGATGACTAGGCAGAGGATGTGCGTTACAATTAGATTGGCGCTTTAATTTTATACCTGATGACTAGACAGAGGATGTGCGTTACAGTTAGATTGGCGCTTTAATTTTATACCTGATGACTAGACAGAGGATGTGCGTTACAATTAGATTGGCGCTTTAATTTTATACCTGATGACTAGGCAGAGGATGTGCGTTACAAAACAAACAAAACATTCAACTGGAATCCGTAACAAAAGAAAGGCGGGCCTACCTGACCCCAGACGTCAGCACACAGCAGGAACGCAGCTGTAATGGCTGTGTAGCAGGCAGCTGTCAGTCCAACTGTCTTTAGTCAAAGTGTTCAAAGTGGTATTATCAGTCTGTACCTTGATCCATGCTCGCTGTGTAGCAGGCAGCTGTCAGTCCAACTGTCTTCAAAGTGTTCGGGTATTATCAGTCTGTACTTTGATCACCGCCGGCTGTTCGCTGTGTAGCAGGCAGCTGTCGGCCCAACTGTCTTCACATTGTCAGTGCCAGGCAATATAACTTTATCAGTCAGTTTGTAACTAGATCACTGCCGGTACTGTGTAGCAGGCAGCTGTCGGCCCAACTGTCTTCACATTGTGCGGGGCAATATAACTTTATCAGTCAGTTTGTAACTAGATCACTGTCCGTACTGTGTAGCAGGCAGGCGGCTGTCGGCCCAACACAAATGATCACAATGTCTAATCAGAATTAACCACAGGTGGAACCAATAACCGATGCACATAAAACCGAGAACAGGGTTGTTAACACAATGATCGCGGACTGGAAATCACTGTCAGCAATCTTCAGCTGTCACAGGAACCTGACATGGTCACTGCCAATGATCGCGGAGTGGAAATCACTGTCAACAATCTTCAGCTGTCACAGGAACATGACATGGTCACTGCCAATGATCGCGGACTGGAAATCACTGTCAGCAATCTTTAGCTGTCACAGGAACCTGACATGGTCACTGCCAATGATCGCGGACTGGAAATCACTGTCAGCAGTCTTCAGCTGTCACAGGAACCTGACATGGTCACTGCCAATGATCGCGGACTGGAAATCACTGTCAGCAATCTTCAGCTGTCACAGGAACCTGACATGGTCACTGCCAATGATCGCGGACTGGAAATTACTGTCAGCAATCTTCAGCTGTCACAGGCACCTGACATAGCCGCCACTGCCAATGATCGCGGACTGGATATCACTGTCAGCAATCTTCAGCTGTCACAGGAACCTGACTTGGCCGGCACTGCCAATGATCGCAGACTGGAAATCACTGTCAGCAATCTTCAGCTGTCACAGGAACCTGACATGGTCACTGCCAATGATCGCGGACTGGAAATCACTGTCAGCAATCTTCAGCTGTCACAGGCACCTGCCATGGGCACTGCCAATGATCGCGGACTGGAAATCACTGCCAGCAATCTTCAGCTGTTACGGGAACCTGACATGGCCACTGCCAATGATCGCGGACTGGAAATCACTGTCAACAATCTTCAGCTGTCACATGAAACTGACATGGTCACTGCCAATGATCGCGGACTGGAAATCACTGCCAGCAATCTTCAGCTGTCACAGGAACATGACATGGCCACTGCCAATGATCGCGGACTGTCCTTTAAAAATATCTGTCAACAATCTTCAGCTGTCAATGGAACAGGACATGGGCACACTTTGGCTTCAGCCAGAGGCACAGATCCTCATGAGTCTAGCAACTGCGGTAAGTTAGTGCAACTGCGGTAAGTTAGTACAACTGCGGTAAGTTAGTGCAACTGCGGTAAGTTAGTGCAACTGCGGTAAGTTAGTGCAACTGCGGTAAGTTAGTACAACTGCGGTAAGTTAGTACAACTGCGGTAAGTTAGTGCAACTGCGGTAAGTTAGTGCAACTGCGGTAAGTTAGTACAACTGCGGTAAGTTAGTGCAACTGCGGTAAGTTAGTGCAACTGCGGTAAGTTAGTGCAACTGCGGTAAGTTAGTGCAACTGCGGGGCCCATGCGGGTCAATGTCTCAGTCTTGCGGTGTTTTTCTCTGCAGTCAAAGGGTTGCATGGTGTACGGCAAAATGTCACCAGTGTCACAACACAAGTATTATCAGTACAGATACCAGCTCCGTGTGTGTTAGACAAAATGTCACCAGTGTCACAACACAAGTATTATCAGCACAGATACCATCTCCGTGTGTGTTAGACAAAATGTCACCAGTGTCACAACACAAGTATTATCAGCACAGATACCAGCTCCGTGTGTGTTAGACAAAATGTCGGCTGTTACTGACTGCGGGCCAGACGGATGTGAGATCGAGTCATTTTACCTGAGCGTAAACTAGTTCATACGCTGCCACGGTGCGCTGTGCACATCTACTCGCGGTAAACTTAGAATGACGTAGGTGGGAATTGACCTTGCATCCTGACCTGGAAGTCGAGTCAAACTGAGCCTGCGAATCTGTTTTGTCACTGAGCCATTAGCCCTGAAGAGAGTTAGTAAGATTTCATGGGTTAGTATTTATGTGTCCTTAACCGTCTGTGTGTCGGTAGCGGTTTCTTGTCGCGATGATTCCTTTATGAATCACTGATCTCGACATAAACCGGTATGGCCGACATGCTAGGGGTTGAATTAACGTCAGTTTTATATTCTCTCAGCGTGTAGCATTCTTTCCCTGCACTAACTATGACCCAGTGACCTGAGCTCGACTTGTGACGTTTATCTACACCAACACCGGGACATCTTTCGGCTTTCTGGCCAGCCCTTGAGATCACGTGTTATACAGTTTTGCAGGCCCTGTCAGTAGTGAGGTCTGCAGGGAGATTGACTGAGAGGTGTCATGAGTCGACTTCTTTCTTGCCGATGCTAACTATAGTTCGGGAATTTCCGATGAGCCTGACAAGCAATCCACAGACAGTCCGCCCTGATTCGCTGCATTTGGCCGGACTAAGGACTCTAAATACACGGGCGGATCTGAAAGGGGGTAGGGGGGGGGGGAGGACGAGCGGGCGGGGGTCGGCGGGGGCACGGGTTCTGCCGAACCCTATCCGCCCTCCCCCCCCCCCCCTAAAAATAAATATATTTAGTGGGTATATATATATATATATATATATATATATATATATATATATTATATATATATATATATATATATATATGTGTGTGTGTGGGGGGGGGGGGGGTTAAAGCATTTCGGGCCACAGTGCCTATAGTCCATCCTCCGGGCGGCCGACGTCGACCCTATTGCCTTTTGTGCATTCGGCGTCAGTCACTGCCGCTTTCAGTCAGTTAGTTCCGCCCCCCCCCCCCCCCCCTCTTCCCTATCCGTTGTGTGTGAGTGTGCCTTGGCTAACTAGATCTTTGTTCATTGATCAGCAATGCTCAGTTCCCTCCACTGACCGCGAGTAGTTTTACTACTCGGTAGCTGACCTGAAGTTTGACTCCTTAAGTACATAATTAATGGCTGTTGCTGCAGTCTACGAGACGTCAACTTCAGTTTTAGTCTCGCTCATTAAATTTTTAGTGCACATAAACAACATAGTTCTGTCATAGTCGCACACGATCCAATCCTCCAGTCCCCCTCTCTCACAAGTTCAATCTTAAAGACTTTATTTCAAATGTTTATTCGTCACTAGTCCATTATTGGGGCCATTATTCACCCCGCCCATCAAAGGCACCCCGCTGCTCCCTCACCCCCTCCGCCCACCCCCCCCCCCCCCCCCCCCCCCCCACCCCAAGTCCCACTTTCACCCCAATGATTCACCATACTGGTCAAAAGACATGCTGACCCATCTTTTTCCTCTCTCATTTCCCTCGGGTCGGCAGCCCCGGCGCACCGGTGGTAATCCAAAATTATTCAAATCTAATCGGTCACTAGGTCACACCGCTGACCGATATCTGTAGGTCATGTTACTTATTGAAATTGGGCAGTTGAGGCAGTGCAAGGACCGGTGTTTTTAAAAAATAACCTTTTGCCTTGTTTGAAATGGTAGTAGGGCTAAATGTTGGAATTTGCTGGAACTATTTTAGTCTTGTTAGATAAAAGGAGACATGTTTGGTGCGGATACCATCCTGAGCTTATCCAGTGGACAATTGTGGGCCTATGTTGAGTTGCCGTTGACGTAGTGATTTGAGGGGCACGCTGTTTTCAGCTGTACTTGGGTGTGGTGTTGGTTTGGAATCAGGTTCACTGATCTGGCCAAGAATGAGATAGTCAATGTGCTGGATTGTTTTGTTATTTTGTGCATAGCAAATGTGCAGCTGGTAGTCGGTAGTGTTTTTCAGGGGATTGAAATATTAGGGGATGACAGTTAGTTAGTTATTGGGGTTTAACGCCGAGCAGGCGACTAAGGTCATCTCATGGCGGTGGGGATGACTAGGACTGACTAAGGCTAAGAGACTGAACAGTACGAAAACGGCACTGTGTTTCGTGGCCTGTATACATTCCAATCCCAATGCGCAGGCGCGAGCTGTTTCCGGGCGAGACGACTGGTCACGTCGTTGGTCCCCTTGCTAGCACACACGCGCGCTCACTGAATGTTCCTCATGACGTAGCAAGCCCGTCAGCCTTCGCATCGAGTCCGAAATAGCTCAGGCGGTTAAACGTCGGAGCAGGAGAGCGAAGGGAATCGCCGGATCGTAGGTTCGAATCCCGTGTCACATATCCCACTGTTCCAGCCACTCAGTGCATGGAAATTTAATTCTAGGTCCCCCAAGGGGTCCAGATATTTAGCCGGTGTGGACAGCTGTTTCGGTCTTGGCGACCACTTCAGCACACCATCGGCAATAATAATAATAATAATAATAATAATACCGTTATTATATAGGCGCTTTTTCTCAATTTTGGGGAAATCGACTCAAAGCGCCGCGCCTGAAACCCAACACATACACTCACGAAACAGACACGGATTTACGCCATTTAAGACAAACACAGTACAAGACAAACGAAGGGCCAGTCAGCTACTGAAGTTACAGAGATTTTTGATCGCTTGTATTTGAAATTTGTAAAGTGGCCTGAGACCGGTACCAAAGTGGGGGGGTGGGGGGGTGGAAGAACCGGAGTACCCGGAGAAAGAACCCCCGACGGTCCGCCCGAATTAACGGTGACACTTACCAGAGGAGAAAAGTCCAACGCCGGAGCCCGGTATCGAACCGCGCACCTTTGGCATTGGTGGCAGGCGCCTTAACCACTGCGCCACGGACCGCTGGAGGAGGCAGGAATTTCTGCCTACCTGCAATGACAGCCACATTTTACTGTGGTGTCTGCAGGGGCATACATTCCATGCCACCACCTAGAGTTAAATTTGTATGCACCCTAAAAGAGAACCTACCAAAAGGGGGGAAGGGGTTGCAGTCGATATTGTAGTAATAAATGAAAAGAAAAGGGGAGAATGCCAGTGCTGATATTTTAGGATTCACTCAGTCACTCTATCCCAGGACCAAAATCTCCAAATCTTGCCGACTTGCCCTCTGAAGGACTGTATTACAATTTACAAGAGACAGATAGAGCATGATAGTTCAAGGGTGGTGCCAGAATAGCTTGGCGCCTATGGGCGCCAAGCTATTCTGGCACCACCCTTGAACTGTCATGCTGGATGCATAGTCTTGCTGCGGTGTGTCGGGGCTGATTGGGTTAACTTTGCAGTTTGTCTTTTGTCCGCAGGCGACATGAACGACTGGAAGAACCACTTGACTGTGGCGGTAAGTGAGAGGTTTGATGACGTCATCAAGCAGAGAACACCGATGTCCCTTCATCGCCATGTATTGACGTCACGTGACCCGTTCAAAATATCTTGACGTCACATACTGACGATATATTAATGACGTCATTTGTAGAGAAGCGCACCGCCAAGTAGTGTTCTCACGTGACCCATTTAAGTAGAGCAAGACGTCATGCTAAGATAATTGATGACGTCATGCTAAGATAATTGATGACGTCGGCATATTAGACCCTGTTATGCGCCTTTGCGACCTACTGATATTTTGTGACGTGTATTGGCGTAATGAGGTCATGGGCATGCAATACTGACGCTGCCTTATGAAGGCAAAAAACAGTAAGTCAATTTTTGTAAAAAGCGAGATTGTCTTTGTAATACAATTAAATCTCGCTTTTTATAGAAATCATGTGGAACAGCCCTAAACCCTGTATAATCACGGCTGTAAATGTTTCACTGCCCACTGACGGAGCTCATCAACAGTTCCCCGGATGCAACAGCTCAAGGTAGTGCCTGAATTGCTAAATAAGCACTATCCCATTCACTCTCCGCAATTGTTTGCCGGTGAAACAGTTTCTTCGTTCGTTAGAGTCGGCCATCTTGACTCATTCTGCCCGCAACACAACACAGCCAGATACGGCTCGACCATGATAGTTCAAGGGTGGTGGCAGAATAGCTTGGCGCCTACAGGCGCCAAACTATTCTGCCACCGCCCTTGAACTATCATGGTCGATCTGTCTGCTGAACTGAGATACATTCCTCAGAGGATAACTCCAGAATGTGGGTGTTTCGTACCTCGGGCACAACGAGTTAAAAGAGAAGCCCAGAAATCCTGGCGTCCCCACTGACCTCTCCAACACTGGTGTTTGCCGTCATTGCAACGTGTAGCGCCATCGTGGTGGCGCATCAGCATGATCAAAATGCGTTTAACTTGTGATTGTGAATGGTTTATGTGTGCGTAGATTAAACTTTGTTAAAGGTAGTGAACTTCTGCATATAGACATGTTTTAGTGAGATTCTGCATATAGACATGTTTTAGTGAGATTCTGCATATAGACATGTTTTTGTAACGCGCTTCGAGCGCACTGCTCCTGGGGATTCAGCAGGATATAAATGTTCTTTATTATTATTATTATTATTATTATTATTATTATTATTATTATTATTATTATTATCCATGGTAACCCCAGCAGCAATGCATCTTCGCCCGCACACCACTGTGGCTTACAGTAACTGTTGTTACATTATTGTTATGTACACCACTGAGGCTTACAGTAACTGTTGTAACATTATTGTTATGTACACCACTGAAGCTTACAGTAACTGTTGTCACATTATTGTTATGTACACCACTGAGGCTTACAGTAACTGTTGTTACATTATTGTTATGTACACCACTGAGGCTTACAGTAACTGTTGTAACATTATTGTTATGTACACCACTGAGGCTTACAGTAACTGTTGTCACATTGTTATGTACACCACTGAGGCTTACAGTAACTGTTGTAACATTATTGTTATGTGCACCACTGAGGCTTACAGTAACTGTTGTAACATTATTGTTATGTGCACCACTGAGGCTTACAGTAACTGTTGTCACATTATTGTTATGCGCACCACTGAGGCTTACAGTAACTGTTGTCACATCATTGTTATGTACACCACTGAGGATTACAGTAACTGTTGTGACATTATTGTTATGTGCACCACTGAGGCTCACAGTAACTGTTGTGACATTATTGTTATGCGCACCACTGAGGCTTACAGTAACTGTTGTGACATCATTGTTATGTACACCACTGAGGATTACAGTAACTGTTGTCACATTATTGTTATGCGCACCACTGAGGCTTACAGTAACTGTTGTGACATCATTGTTATGTACACCACTGAGGATTACAGTAACTGTTGTCACATTATTGTTATGTACACCACTGAGGCTTACAGTAACTGTTGTGACATTATTGTTATGTGCACCACTGAGGCTCACAGTAACTGTTGCGACATTATTGTTATGTACACCACTGAGGCTTACAGTAACTGTTGTCACATTGTTATGTACACCACTGAGGCTTACAGTAACTGTTGTCACATTGTTATGTACACCACTGAGGCTTACAGTAACTGTTGTAACATTATTGTTGTGTACACCACTGTGGCTTACAGTAACTGTTGTCACATTATTGTTATGTACACCACTGAGGCTTACTGTTGTAACATTATTGCTATGTACACCACTGAGGCTTACAGTAACTGTTGTAACATTATTGTTATGCACACCACTGAGGCTTACAGTAACTGTTGTAACATTATTGTTATGTACACCACTGAGGCTTACAGTAACTGTTGTAACATTATTGTTATGCGCACCACTGAGGCTTACAGTAACTGTTGTAACATTATTGTTATGCGCACCACTGAGGCTTACAGTAACTGTTGTCACATTATTGTTATGTACACCACTGAGGCTTACTGTTGTAACATTATTGCTATGTACACCACTGAGGCTTACAGTAACTGTTGTAACATTATTGTTATGCACACCACTGAGGCTTACAGTAACTGTTGTAACATTATTGTTATGTACACCACTGAGGCTTACAGTAACTGTTGTAACATTATTGTTATGCGCACCACTGAGGCTTACAGTAACTGTTGTGACATTATTGTTATGCGCACCACTGAGGCTTACAGTAACTGTTGTGACATTATTGTTATGTACACCACTGAGGCTTACAGTAACTGTTGTAATATTATTGTTATGCACACCACTGAGGCTCACAGTAACTGTTGTCACATTATTGTTATGTACACCACTGAGGCTTACAGTAACTGTTGTCACATTATTGTTATGTACACCACTGAGGCTTACAGTAACTGTTGTAACATTATTGTTATGCGCACCACTGAGGCTTACAGTAACTGTTGTAACATTATTGTTATGTGCACCACTGAGGCTTACAGTAACTGTTGTCACATTATTGTTATGCACACCACTGAGGCTTACAGTAACTGTTGTCACATTATTGTTATGTACACCACTGAGGCTTACTGTTGTAACATTATTGCTATGTACACCACTGAGGCTTACAGTAACTGTTGTAACATTATTGTTATGCGCACCACTGAGGCTTACAGTAACTGTTGTCACATTATTGTTATGTACACCACTGAGGCTTACTGTTGTAACATTATTGCTATGTACACCACTGAGGCTTACAGTAACTGTTGTAACATTATTGTTATGCGCACCACTGAGGCTTACAGTAACTGTTGTGACATTATTGTTATGTACACCACTGAGGCTTACAGTAACTGTTGTAATATTATTGTTATGCACACCACTGAGGCTCACAGTAACTGTTGTCACATTATTGTTATGTACACCACTGAGGCTTACAGTAACTGTTGTAACATTATTGTTATGTACACCACTGAGGCTTACAGTAACTGTTGTCACATTATTGTTATGCGCACCACTGAGGCTTACAGTAACTGTTGTAACATTATTGTTATGTGCACCACTGAGGCTTACAGTAACTGTTGTCACATTGTTATGTACACCACTGAGGCTTACAGTAACTGTTGTCACATTGTTATGTACACCACTGAGGCTTACAGTAACTGTTGTCACATTGTTATGTACACCACTGAGGCTTACAGTAACTGTTGTCACATTGTTATGTACACCACTGAGGCTTACAGTAACTGTTGTCACATTATTGTTATGTACACCACTGAGGCTTACTGTTGTAACATTATTGCTATGTACACCACTGAGGCTTACAGTAACTGTTGTAACATTATTGTTATGCACACCACTGAGGCTTACAGTAACTGTTGTAACATTATTGTTATGTACACCACTGAGGCTTACAGTAACTGTTGTAACATTATTGTTATGCGCACCACTCAGGTTTACAGTAACTGTTGTAACATTATTGTTATGCGCACCACTGAGGCTTACAGTAACTGTTGTGACATTATTGTTATGTACACCACTGAGGCTTACAGTAACTGTTGTAATATTATTGTTATGCACACCACTGAGGCTCACAGTAACTGTTGTCACATTATTGTTATGTACACCACTGAGGCTTACAGTAACTGTTGTCACATTATTGTTATGTACACCACTGAGGCTTACAGTAACTGTTGTCACATTATTGTTATGTAGGGGTTATCTTATCTGATCCATGGTAACCCCGGTAGCAATGCGTCTTGGGGCCCACAGCAGGCCGTCGTCAGCCCGAGGACGTGTGCTTGCTGGGAGGCTGCCAGCATAACAACTTTCACTCTGGAAAAAAGTGTGGTCATTTCCGCTGAAGTCGGAGTGTGGTCACTTAGCTACAAAGTGGGGTAAATAAAGCAGCCACACATGCAATCCTCTCAAACCTCTGGGAGTACTTAGTCGTGTCAAGTAAAGGCCATGCGAACGAAGACACTGATGACACAACAACGAAGACGACGACGACAACAACGACGATCGACGACGACGACAACAACAACAACAATTACAGCAACAACAAGATGGCATTGATCCCACAAATAGAGCGAGTTGGCTGAATGTGAAAACAAAGTCCTATTGCAGGTGAAATGCATGGTAGAGCTCTAGACTGTATCTGTAGCGAAGTCAGCGAGAGGGCGGGAGGGTTAAGAGGGGGGGGGGTAGAGGGAAGGGGTTGGGGGGGCCAATGAAAAAGTGAGGAGGGGAGATTTTAAGGAGAAAGAAATTGAAGGAAAAATATATTTTTGGATATAAATGAAAGTAATATATTTTGTATAGTTCATTCGTAGGGCAAATATGTTTGGAGATGAACGTATGATGACTCGTTCTTTGTTATGTTTTAATTTGTAGAGGTTAGACATAATAATAATTAATAATTACGGTATTTATAATGCGCTTATCTTATAATAATTATAACTCTAAGCGCACACTCACAACTAGCGCACGCATGCGCACGCTTTAGACAACGACTCGCGTACCACAAACAGTGAAATACATTACGACAGTCAGCTTGGGGTGGGGAGTGTGGTGATATAGTGCTAGAACTGTTGAAAGAGGTGAGTTTTTAGGGCGGATTGAAAGGAGGAGAGAGAGAGTGTTTCTGACGGAGAGAGAGTGGGAGAGTGTTCCAGGTGGATGGACCGTATACTGAGAAGGAGCGGGGGCCGAAAGTGCTGAGTTTGGTGCGGAGGATGTGGAGGCGGAAAAGGTCGGAGGCGGAGCGGAGGGAGCGGGAAGGAGTATAGGGGTGAAGTAAGTTGGAGAGATAGGCAGGGGCGCAGTTGTTCAGGGATTTGTAGCAGAGGGACAGAATCTTGTATTGGATGCATTGGGGGATGGAAAGCCAGTGAAGGAGTTTGAGCAGGGGAGATGTTATTACATGGTGTTTGCAGTTTTATATTGGGGGACCAGCTGTTGACGCTATCCACATTAGAAACTTGACTTCAATGAATTTGACCGCCTGGAGTCACAGTTAATATCATGATATTGTGAACTCTTTGTTGCTAATAACTCACAATAAATGACTGAAAATGATTTGTACTTTGCGGAAAACAATAATTATGTACTAATGCGCTGAGGGATGTAAATGATCGTCTTGTTCTATACCTGCGTATTTCTCTGTGGGCTGGCGAATGGGAGCCTGATAGGCGGTGGCAGGGGATCTAACTGTTCGTCTGTCCAGCGCTGAGTAATTCCCCTTAGTTTGTTGTACAATACTGCCAGCGCTAGCCTCACCTATCTGATTTGTGAGTAATGCGTTCAAATAACAAGCGCTCCTAGATCCTATCTGTTTACACTCGGCATTCTTCGCATGTGTTCCCGATGGCGCAATAAGCGGTAATATGTGGGGAGCTAACGGCAAGCATATACTCTTAAAACAATGTGATTAATTATGTTTTATGTATTGTTCTGAGGGAAATATAATCAGTACTATTCAAAATAGTGATCATGTCGCTGATATTTGATTTACACAGAACATTCCGACTCTAAAATGTTGTGGACCATCATACGGCCCATACGATGCATGTGTCAGTCCCAATGCAATATCCACATACGATGCATGTGTCAGTCCCAATGCAATATCCACATACGATGCATGTGTCAGTCCCAATGCAATATCCACATACGATGCATGTGTCAGTCCCAATGCAATATCCACATACAAAACGTATACGGGTGCACACTTCACAGCGGACTTCTAGAAGGTTTTGTTCCGGGATGTTTCCCCGGACAAAATCTTCAATTTCGTGAGAGAATGCAATATTTTTAATAAGATCTGAGCATTTATCGCCTATGTATGTATTTTTTTCTTTGCCCCTTTTCAGAGAGTCTGTAGATGTTTCTTTTAAAGATGTGCGACATTTTAGCCTGACATTTTTAAGCTATATTTACATCTTGTCTTAAGACCTTGCTTTTAGTCTGGCTGATCAGATTTTTACCCATCCCGCCGTGAGATGGCCTTAGTCGCTTGCTCGGCGTTAAACCCAAATAACTAACTAACTAACATTAACTCATTCTACCCCAACACCTAAATCCCCAAATGTTGCCGTTGTCCTCTGAAAAATGTGTTGCAGTGCAGGACACAGCTCGACCATGATAGTTCCACAGGCGCCAAGCTATTCTGGCATCACCCTTGAACTATCATGGTCGATCCTTACCTTCCTGTGGTGTGTCTGGGGTAGAATGGGTTAATCATGGAAGGCAGCTGCACATCAGTACGTATGCAAGACTAGTTCTAGCCTTTCACTGTCACAGCTAAATTACATTGTCAAATTTGTTTACCTAACAAGCTGACTTATTTTCTCAAACAGAGAGAAGAACACCCCATTCATCAGCACACACCCAAGCACACAATTATTAAATTCATGGCAAAGGGCTTAATACATATTGATCCTTCACAGTACGGCCTTGATGTGCAGTTGCAGGGGGAGGTGGATGGGGAGGGGGGGAGGAGGGGTTGTTTCTTGGAAGGTTTGGGCACTACGGCACTGAGTTATCACAGATTTCAGAAACACGAGCTGCGTCCAGTGGTAGATACAGGGCCACCCTTTCCTAGCCAGTGTCCGCACACTGTGTTTCAAGTCCCTTCTTTTAAAACTTAATTCATCGCGAAAGAACTCCCAGTCCGAGTTACACGGCTGAGAAATGGTCTTAGAAGGAGACATAAATTGACATGAGCCCCCGTGTTTGTGAAAAGTGAGACTGCTCATTGTAATACAATGAAAATCACGCTTTTCACAAAACTGGATGTACAGTTGTTGACCTGAAATACCATAAGCCGGTCAGGAACCAAGCATAAACTAGCATGGTCGATACGTACCCCGCCATGGTTGGTAGTATGACAGAGGTGACGTCTAACAGCTTTGTGTGACGTCCGGTATCGTGACTACTGACGGCGGGGGTTGGTAGTATGACAGAGGTGACGTCTAACAGCTTTGTGTGACGTCCTGTATCGTGACTACTGACGGCGGGGGTTGGTAGTATGACAGAGGTGACGTCTAACAGCTTTGTGTGATGTCCTGTATCGTGACTACTGACGGCGGGGGTTGGTAGTATGACAGAGGTAACGTCTAACAGCTTTGTGTGACGTCCTGTATCGTGACTACTGACGGCGGGGGTTGGATCGACTATTTGGGGGCTACTGGTCCTATGTCTCCCGTGAGTGTCTGGCGGTCAAACCTTTTATCTGCGGAGCAAGGCTGAGTACACCCCTGGCATCTTATTAAACCCCAGTATTGTCAACCTCGTTCGCCATGCCCGTTAATAAGGTTTTGTCGATATGCTAAATGACGCAAAACATTTGGTCCCTTTTGTTGTGAAAGGTACAGGTATGTGGACTGTATGTACCAGCGCTCGCCACCATTTTGATTTGTAATTTAACTCATTCTACCCCAGACACACCACAGCAAGATAAAGATCGACCATGATAGTTCAAGGGTGATGCCAGAATAGCTTGGCGCCTGTGGGCGCCAAGCTATTCTGGCATCACCCTTGAACTATCATGGTCGATCTGTGTGCTGCACAGCAATGTAGTCTTCAGAGGACAACGGCAAAATTTGGGGATTTCGGTGTTGGGGTAGGATGATTTAACCCATGTAACCCCAAGGCCGCGATGTGTAAATGTTGGAGGTGTCACCTAACTACAATGTACCAGTTCCATGTACCGATTCAAGGGTATTTGATGGCGCCAAGCTAATCTGGCACTACCCTTAAATTATCATGGTGGATCCATCTCCTGTTGTTGTACATCGGGGCTAAATGGGTTAATTGCGCAAGATGAAAAAAAAAATGACGAGGACAGCGGTTGAATCGTTCAGCGCCTCTGCAGGCACCGTCACTGAACATTCATGATCAATTTATCTACAGCTGATGAAGGTGTCAGAATTAAAAAAAAAAAAAACGTACCTTTCTTGAACCCGACAACGTCATTTTTGCTGGAACATAAATTATCAGTCCTCCGTGAAGGCAAAGACAGTGAGTCCATTTGTTCGCAAAGCAAAACGTGCATCATATTTCCAGAAATAGATTTGATGTCTTGAGCTTTAACAAGGCATAACCTTTGCCGTCGATCTTCGACGTATATATATAGTCAACTTTGCGTATGGCGAGGTAGAAAATGAGAAAAGTTCGAATTAACAACTCAGAAGTCCTGACAACTCCTTTCTTTAATATGCAAATTATACGTATGGGAGAACACCCAAATATGAAAACTAAGGCGTCGTCCAAAGAAAGATTCCCTGGCTTATACGTCATTGGCGTCAATCATCAAGAGGCCTAGATCTTCATTGGCCCCCGCATTCATCCGGAGCTCAAAAGGATCTAGGCCACATGCTAAACCTGTCTATAGCAGTGTTCCTTAACGTGAGGATTTTGTCAACGCGCGTCAACCAAATGAGTGACGCCTACAGTTGTGGGCTCACTCTCAGAATCAAGTCCCAGTGGCTTTCACCGCCTGGGAAACAGTGATGAACACCGTCATCAGAAAGTGAGAAAATGGAGCCGATGGCTGTCAGCAAGAGGTACAGATTTTCATGCGCCCCTGGAGCTGCAGAAGCCCATGAGACTCTGTGCCCCTTGCTAATAGAAGGGTCTGAATAAGGGAGTGCATTGGACATATAAAGAGGGGACAGACAGCGGGACAGAGTATTACGTACCTGGCCAAGAGGAGACCGTGGGACGGTAGGTCTCTATACATTACTACACAAACAAGGAGGTTCCTGAACTAAAATCGAGACCTTCCCATCCATATTGAAAATTTAATCGAAAACAATTCAAACATTATACGACCGATTTGGATTTCAGCGAAATTTAGTTTCTGTGGCTTCCACTGAAAATGACTAGTGTTATACTTTACACGTCTCTGAATGTCTTCATCAACGTGGCTTCCACTGAAAATGACTAGTGTTATACTTTACACGTCTCTGAATGTCTTCATCAACGTGGCTTCCACTGAAAATGACTAGTGTTATACTTTACACGTCTCTGAATGGCTTAATCAACGTGGCTTCCACTGGACTAGTTTTATACTTTAAACGTCTCTGAATGTCTTAATCAACAACGTTATTTTGTGATTGAAGAAAACAGTTCTGGACTAGACTGGACTGCAAGAAGAAAACTTTGAAAACATTTGAAGTGGACTTTACTAGTGGAAAAATCCAAGCGGAACGGATGGAAGTAAGGGCTATTTTTGTCTAGCGTATTTCAAAAATACGGTAGACTTTGAAATGGGGCTCGGCTGGGCGCATTCCGGAGCATGCACATGACGTTTTTGGTGTGCGAAGCAGAAATTCCGGCAAAGAAGTAACAAGATAAAATGACGTCACGTCTAGCTACGCAAACCTTGCTAGAGAACGTCTTTTGGCGCCAAACGCCGCGTGCGTGCGTGCGCGCGCGCGCGCGCGTGCGTGTGTGTGTGTGTGTGTGTGTGTGTGTGTGTGTGTGTGTATGTGTGTGTGTGTGACAACAACTAGAGCCCGCGTTTGAGGACGCACTTGCTTGAAATTTTAGGATATTGTCCCTAAAAGAATTATCTCGGGACCTTTTATAAAATGTTTTGATTAAGATGTTCATTGGCGAGAAAGTCGCCGTTTCACAAAGAAACCGGTTGATCCACACTGGAGTCGGTAATTTTTCTTATTTTTACTAGATATTTTGCTTATAGCTAGATAAAAGGGAGATATTGAATGAGTTCATTAACTAGCATGTTACCTCTAGAACGTTTTGAGTGATAGTTAAATATTTTTAATATATTTTTACGTTTTGGGGATTAATTTAACGAATTATATGGGTTAATCTTAAAACAAATGAATCTTTCTTTTTACGAGAAAAACAATCTTCTCGATAATTGCATGATTTTTCGTATACGGTATTTACATAAGCCTGCAGTTTGTCTCGGCTGTCGGGTACGATTAGGTCAGTTGCCCTGCCCTGGGTGTGAAAATCAGTTTTCTGCACCACTTTTTCGGAGTCATTTGTAAGACAGCTAACATAACTTCAGTTTTCAAGTTACGGAAAAAGCTACCTTCTCATTAATAACCGCATGATTTTTCATAAACAGTGTTTGCATAAGCCTGCTATTTGTCCCGGCTCTGGGGTAGGATGAAGTAAAATTGTGACCTGCAAGCTCTAGGCATGAAAATCACCAAGAAAATTGCAAAGTTGATCATGAGTCTGATACGTCAAATGTTAGTACTGCGATGATGACGTATAACATCGAGTCGTCACTATAAACACGGCGTCGTGGAGCTGATGATGCGCGGCCATGAAGTGAAGCTTGAAGTGACGTCATTTCACTGCTCGTGCTATTCTTCTTCTTCAGAATAGCTATACTACGCCAGACCACAAAGCTTACGAATGGCGGGACTCGCCGCGTGCTCGTCTCTATTTATGTGTACCAGTATGTGTGGATCAGAGGGTGGGTTAGAGCAGTAGATGAATTCCTGTCATTACACGAGTCCACAGAGCGTACTAATGGCGGGAAGCGCGGTGTGTCCGTCTTTATTTATGTGTGCCGCTGTGTGTGTTGATCAGAGGTTGCCTTAGAGAGGAGGGAAATGGATCAGCATTATAAGCCTAAAACTATGAACAACTCTTAATGTTCCTAAAAAAGATAAATGCATCTGAGCTCCGGGTAGACTTTGGGATGAAATCCTCATCTTGTTTGCTCTAAAACTCACTTGTCATTGCGTATTTGGTAATACACTCAAAAAAGATGAAATACAAAATCAGTTTTATTTCCAAAAGGTGAAAAAGGAAGATGTTTTAAACATCCACGTTGAAAACTATAAAGTGTTTCCATTACCGTCCCCCATCTATACACGGCATTTGATATACAGAATAGGAGTAACAGTGAATTAGTCCATTTTGTGAAAAGCAAGATTTTCATTGTAGTAATATGAAAATCTCGCCTTTCACACACACACACACACACACACACACACACACACACACACACACACACACACACACACACACACACACACACACACACACACACACACAAATAGATGCTGGCTTCTGCCAAATATTAAATATCACAATTAATGCGTTTTCTGCGTATAATTACTCACAAACCAGATAGGTAAGGCTAGCGCTGGCAGAATTGTACAGAAACCAAAACAGTTAGATCCCCTGCCCCCGCCTATCAGGCACTCTTCTGCAGCTCTCTCTTTGCCTTTCTTATAGCTGCGGAGGTGGTTCGGGATTTGTTTTTGTGCGCGTGCGTGCACCTGTGATGATCTTGATGCGACACCCCTGCGACGTACTCTTTTTAACGTGGCAGAGGAATCACATCCACATGTCCGGATGGCCGGCTAACCATTACGATTTTGTCAGGATAAATACTTCGCGTGTGTATGCAATTTCAATTCCTGCTCATGCAGACACAAACTCACGCACCAACAGTAACCGCGCCATTCAATCTCACGCAGTAAACTGTTATCTAATAAACGACAGAGATAATAAATTTAGAAAAACAAGGTTCTTTTCTTGGTACTGATTACAACATATTTCTCGTCTCTACAGGAAGAGACTTCTCTTTTTCTCAAATCACCAAGTCATATAATTTTCCCTTTCTTCTTCGTTCTCCGGTTACTCTAGAAAAATGCGTGCAAGTTCTCGGCACTTTCTAACGTTTCTAATAAATAATAGGCAATAAATAAGCTTTTTCTTACTTTCTTTGCTGGGAAATACCCCTGTCAGTTTTCTCTCTAGGTTATTCTGAACCATTGGCTGAACGTTACGCATTCTAATTGGCTAATTGTCAGCAACCTAGGGAGATAATCTAGGGAGATAGGGGAGTTAATCTAAAGTCTTATTGGGCAAAATACTAGTGGAAAAGCAGAATCCCACTGTGACGACGACTGCCTTACCAAAATCGTATGCCGACAAAATGTGTGGCGATCTTACATGCGAGGAAGGTTTGCAGCCAGCCGCGTGAATCTGCTATGACGTTCTGACGAGACCAGTACCTCTTCTGTCGAAGTAGAAGACTCTCTGTGGTGGAGATGAAGACCGAAGAAAATTCGTTGTGTAGTTGTGATGAAGTAGAAGACCCTCTGTCGGAGATGAAGACTGAAGAAAAATCGTTGTGTAGTTGTGATGGGACCACTACCTCTTCTGTCGAAGTAAAAGACCGAAGGGGGAAAAAAAATCGTTGCTGGCCAGTAGACGCAGGGGGAAAAAATTACGTTGCATCGGCGACGTCAGTTGGCGGAAAAAAACATTTGCGTCAGCAGAGCAGGTAGGGAATGTGGGGGAGCGGGTACCCGGCCTTCTTTTCCCGGGTTTTTATACTTTATATTTCCTTCTTTGTCCCTATGTCTGGACACTTACATTTATTCAGGTTCCTACTGACTGCTTCTAGTAGGCACGCGTAAGGCTGTAGTTGGTCATTCCTAATAGATACTACACAAAAACAGAATAGTCCCTTAGTTTCTCAATTCATAGAGCCTCAAATAAAACGTCCAAGTATTTCCAGCTATTTAGTAAGACGTTCCGATCATTCACCATGTCGGGGAAAATTGGATCTATTCTGGAATTTACTTAGATCTAGCGTTGTCTAGCCGCATTACTCATAACAAGCGGTTAGTGGACCGTTACTCGCAAGCATTCTTCTTTACAATGTCGATAATTAGACATAATAAATCGTATTCCGTGTCAGATAATGTCATCATATAACATCACTGTAATCTAGAATCGTTCGGTTTATAAAACAATTTCAAATATTCATTCAGGAATCTGTATTCGAACGGAGAGTTTCGTTTCCAGCAGATCAAAATGGCTACCTTCGAAAGTGAATGGTTTACACGAGAGAATAAAAGCTTATAACTTCCAAACTGCACTGAAATAAAATCTCAGGAAATAATCTGAGTTACAGATTATCTACAGAATTCCGATTATAACCACAATTTGTCTTGTTAGTTTTTCAGTCTTGCCGAAACTCAGTAGATGATTCGATCTCCGCTCGAAAATTTGCCCTTGTCATTATTTCCGGTTTTAGAATTAATGAATAGCTTGGGCCAAAGTCTTGCAAATTGCATTAGTGAACGTGAGAAAGCATTCTAAAGCGTCACCAACAGTTATGACTGGATAAGCTCAGGATGGTATGAATCAAAGCACCAAACATGTCTCCTCTCAGCTAACCACAAATTTCCAGCAAATTCCAACATTCAGCCCAACTGCAAATTTTCAAACAAGGCAAAAATTATTTTTAAAAACACGGGGCCTTGCACTGCCTCAACTTCCCAGATTTAAATGTATACCGTGACCTTTAAGGGACACGGTCGGACTTCCAGCTCTCGCTGATTTCGTCCAAGGGGGGGGGGGGGGGGGGGGGGGGAAGGGGGGGGGGCGTTTGCGGCCTCACCGGCAGGTTGCCTTTTTCAGAGATATCCAGAGAAAACTCTGCCTTTTCATATAGCAGTGAATCCGTCGGTCGCAGACGACTTCTTTGGCGGCGGTTCGAATGACTTGGATGGTCTCCCTTGTTCAGAAATGGCTGGTCACGGTGACTGAGAAAACGAAACAACCAACACGGTGCGTGTTGCAATTTTTGTATGATTCGAATTTTTCCAAGTCGGGGAATCGGGAAGAATAACTTATCATGAAAGCGGGCAATGGGCTGCAAAGTCGATAGTCTCCCGCCTAAATCGGTAGACCGACATGCATGTTCACTTAAATCATCTCCCAGGCTGTACTAGTGATGTAGACTGTTGGGAAAAATTCCATATGAAGCATACGATCGGGGAAGTGTTATCATTATGTAAAGACGAGCAAAAGTGTCGACTTACAGTGCTGATAAGCTTAAAATGTTATACGTAGTCAGTGGCCAGAAAACAATATGAAATATGGACACTGCTTTCAACGAAGTGTAGCTGCACAGTAAGCCGCTAAATTTATCCGGCTTCGCATGGAGAACTTCAAGGGAAACAAAAAGTCAGGTAGAGCACATGTGGCAATTTTAGTCCGCATTGCAAGCACTGTACACTATCATGCAGTGTGTAAGCAATTACATTCAATTTTACTGAGTTTCCGCAGTCAGTGCACACAGTCAGTCTTGGTTTGGTTGGTGGTTTGAGCAGAATCCCTGGTTTGAGTTTGACTTTTAAGTATCACATATTTTGTATGACAACAGGAAATAGGGGAATTAAAAAAAAAAAAAAAAAGTATTTTGAGGGAAAATTGTGCTTATTGTAACGCGGATGAAATGGAATGTGTACCAGTGATCTTCTCATGCAGTAACTTCCCGGGAGAACTGAACATCACCCAACTATTGAGAGACATCAATAGAACCTAATTAGCCCCCAGGGTCGTGAGGGCTCATGTGGATCTATACTTCTTGCTGATCTAAATCCATGTTCCTTGGACAGTTGTTACTTTTGGTCATTAAACCCTTTTCATCTTGATACACCCATTGCTTGAAATAAACTTGACTGATAGCTAGTTCAAGGGTGGTGCCAGAATAGCTTGGCGCCTGAGGCGCCAAGCTATTCTGGAACCAACCTTGAACTAAAATGGTTGATCAATCTCCTAATCTGTCATGTAGCCTTCGTAGGACAATATGCACATTTTACAAAACCAACCTCAGAATGTAGTGGTTAATGAAACAAAATATGCAGTGGTAGGGAATGCCTAAGGCGTTAAAAAAATCAAATGGTCACTGTCCTATGGTTGTGACACACTGTGTGCCATGTGTCAAATAATTTTGATTTGGTAATATATGTATAGAGTCAAAGTAACATGCCTAGTGTGTGCGGCACACACTAAATGATGGGGGCAAACAGTCTTTCGGTGACCATTTTCCTTTCTTACAAAGGTACATAAAGAAGTTGCAGCAGTATACATTTATATATAAACAGTACAAAATCATCATTAGGGTTCAATGTAGTATTATTTTTATAACATTTTGATGTTGTAGGCAGTATATTTCCTAATTGGCCCAGAATCAACTTGTACATGACTCGCTCTCAAAAAGTCCCATGCAGACAACTAAACAATAAACAACTTGACAAGATATTCTGAGTTTGTTTTCCATTTGGCTTCTGAGTTCTGTTGAGTTTTTGAAAATATTATGAGTGGTTCGTAAGAAACAGATTTTAATTTAAAGCTAGCGGTTCTGACACGTGACGACAAATTCATTTTGTCTAAACAGTAAATTATAGGTTAGATGATACCTATAATTGATTAACACCATTCATCTAGGTAGCCCTTAATGAAATATTTGTGCAAAACAGGATAAAATGGCCTAATTATGCACACAATGAGAACCCATTTGCGTCAGTTAAAGGCGACTCTTTTTTTACTCTCACACGTTTGCTTTGACAAAAAGAGCATCGTGGCATTCAGATTATATCTGTCTAAATTGATAACTCAGTGTAAAAATAAAGATGGAACTCTGAAAACCCAAGTTTAAAACCAAACTTGATACAGAGATACCTGATGGTAAGACCTATATGCATACTAATTTGGATGACCCCTCAGAAAGGTCAAGGGTCACAAGAGCTTGTAATAAAGAGTGACAAACAATCAATGTACAGGTCCGCCACTTGCAGCACATTCAGGTGAACAAAAGAAAACTGTGATGTCTGCTATGCAAGGTGCACATGAAATGTGCTATCTCCCGGATGAATGGTTCTTGTTCTGACAGACCACGCTATCAGTATCCAGAAAAAGTCAACAGTACATGTTTTTTTTAAGATATGATAAAATTTCAACTGTTTTGTTTCTTTATTTTACGAGACAACTAATTTTAAATAATTAAATGTAATATCCTGAAGCATTTCTGATATTATGTGTGCACTTTCCAGGTTTCTTCCCAGAGAGGCAAAGGTGTATGAATTACTGCACAGCTTTGTCCTCTACTTATCAATATCACTTAAAGGTGAAACATGACTCCCTGGAAGACACCAGCTGACAGAGAAACTGAAAGGTAAGCTCTGTTTGATACTCGCAATGTTTTATGCAGCTCTTAAACCTTTTAGCCCCGGATCCCTACAGCAGGAGATGGCTTGACCATGATAATTGAGGGGTAGTGCCTGAAGGTGCCAAGCTAATCTGGCACTACCCTTGAATTATCATGGTCAAATTCTCTGGCAACTGGTACATAGTTGTTAGGCAACACCTCCAAAATTAGAAAAATGGGTCCCTGGGGTTACAGGGGTTAATTACTTGCTTTCTACTTTGTCAGAATCATAAACAACTTAAGCCCTGGTGCATCTGCTAGACAGGAGGACTGTTTACAATACTGCTGCTGCATGTACAACGGAATTGATAAAGCATATGTTTTATGATAATTAGTTCTGTTTATTCCTCACAAGACACATGGTAACATGACATTGTTCCATGATTTATTTACCCTTTCATTTCATTCTGCGTTTGTAAATCATTGACTTTTTATGCTAGTGGTCGTCTGTCCGTCATCTGTCATCCATCCTCAGTCGCCCATTTTAAACTGTAACGTTGGCATTTTCTTGGACACTACTCAAGCCATAGTCTTCAAACTTAGCCTAAGGATACTTTGTGGCAAGACCTTTTAAAGATACAAATTTGCGTGACCTCTCACAATGGAAATAGGTAAAAAAATAGCTATATTTTGACATAATTTTTATTTCAAATACTATTCATAACTCCAAACCCAAACTTGGTACAAAGATACCTTATGGGAAGACCGTTCAATGCATACTAATTTGGTTGATCCCTCAGAAAGGTCACTAGAGCTCAGGAAATAGGCCAAAAATAGCCATATTGTGACAAGATGTGTTTTCTCAAATACTATTCACACCTTCAAACCCAAACTTACAGAGATACCTGATGGTAAGACCTATATGCATACTAATTTGGATTACCCCTCGAAAAGGTCAAGGGTCACAAGCTCAGGAAATAGGTAAAAAGTAGCCATATTCTGACAAAAGATATTTTTTTCTCAAATACTATTAACAACTTCAAACCCAAACGTGCTACAGAGATACCTGATGTTAAGCCCTATCCGTGCATACTAATTTGGATGAGACCTCGGAATGGCCAAGGGTTTCAAGAGGTCGGAAAATGTGTATAAAATGCAAATTTTTCATATAATTGTTTGTAGTTATTATCAACAGTTTTGCAAACTTTTCAAACAAATTTTGGCAAAAGGTAGCTGGTGATGATAAGACCTTCCTATGCGTACTAATTTAGTTGACTCATCGCATAGGTCACGGGTGTTTGACAGATGTGTGAAAACCGATTAAATTTTGAGAAAACATAGATTTTGCTGGCGCAGAAGCTGTCCCATTACTTATTGTCACAAGTTCACACACATGTAGTTTGGACATAGACGTGAGCCATAAGGGCTTTGCCTTTATTGTTTAATAAAGAAGTTGTTAACCCCTTGGCTGCCAGTAGACGCAGATTGTACGTGTTTTTGCCATTTTAAATTCAAACAGCCGCAGCTGTCCAAGGAACATGGATACAGAGTGATACCATCAAGAGGCATAGATCCTCATGAGCCTCCGCAGTTGTGGGCCTCATGAGCAACTACACCACTTGCATTTGGATGGTGTTAAATTGTTCTCAGCAGTTAGCGGGTTAATGTGAAATGGGTTTTTATGGAGCATGCCAGGTGAAGTTTGAAGCCATCGCCCACACAGTCCTATTGTTTCCTCACCCTAGTTCACTTTTATTAAGGTTGTGTGGGTGACAAATTTTCTTTGATTCGATTTGTGTTTGGCCACTCACCATGTGAAATATTGTACTAATCATTGATTTTCACGTACTGTGCTAAAAACAGAATTCACTGCTGCGTTAGAAAACCAGCTAAGGAGACATTTTGTTTTACCTGTAATGATGATGCATGCAAAGTGTCCTGAAGGTGTATGAATACAAACATTCTGATTCCAGCTGATAGAAATAATATTTCTGACTCGGAATCGTTGATTCTGAGTCAGAAATGTCATTTCTATCATGTCCACATAACGTATATGTATGTAAATGCATATTACTAAATATTTGGTGTAATACCTCTCCTGCAGATACATCCTTCATGGTCACACTTCAGTCATCAGGCTCAAACGTGAGATCACCAGCACCGGTTGATGGCGCTACTTCATGATGTCATCACCAAAGTGGCTCCTCTTCTTTTATAAAGTGCATCAGCCTCTTTGCCTCATCGTAGCCCACATCATGTGTGCGTCTTTTGTGCCTCTGCTTGGGAATGTCTGTGGTACATCTCCCAGTGGCTCCAGAGCTCCCAGGAGAATGTGCCCAATGGTTATGCACTGAAAATGAAAATGACTGCATCAACCATTCGGAAGCAGTTTTGGGAGCAAGCTTCATCTCCAAAGTGTTCAATTTTTTCAAGGTACTGGTTTTCTGATTAGTACTTTAGCTATACGTCTGTTACTACATGTGTTTGAAAACATTTCCCCTCATCACCATACCAGGGATGATTTGGACTGATATGTCTGTCATACGCTATTTTCCCTCTGCTCCATAGGGAAGATGTTTCTGTCATAGTCACATTTAATGCCATGATAATTCAAGGGTAGTGCCAGATTAGCTTGGCGCCTGAAGGCGCCAAGCTAATCTGGCACTACCTTTGAATTATCATTTGTCCCTGTGCAAATGTGAAAGACAAAGGTTGCCGTGACCCAGTCACTCACACTGACGGTGTACATGTATGGAGCCTTGAATGCACGTCATGCTTGTAAGAGAGTAACAGAAGATGCCTGTGAAATGTCCACTGTGCATGGTTATTTACAATGGAAACATTTACAGCTGTGCTTATTGTGTTTTCTTGTTTTATTCTGTCGGACTTTTAGTTACTAGTTCATCCGTCTATTTTTAGATAGGGACCCAGATGGTGTTTACAGAACAGAGCAAAGTGATTGACAAGGATGTGCCTCATAGTGAAGTCTTCAGTGTCCAATTGACACATAGCTAGAGCTACATCAGCATGTCATAGTAGTTGACACGATGTGCCTCATAGTGAAGTCTTCAGTGTCCAATTGGCACATAGCTAGAGCTACATCAGCATGTCATAGTAGTTGACACGATGTGCCTCATAGTGAAGTCTTCAGTGTCCAATTGACACATAGCTAGAGCTACATCAGCATGTCATAGTAGTTGACACGATGTGCCTCATAGTGAAGTCTTCAGTGTCCAATTGACACATAGCTAGAGCTACATCAGCATGTCATAGTCGTTGACACGATGTGCCTCATAGTGAAGTCTTCAGTGTCCAATTGACGCATAGCTAGAGCTACATCAGCATGTCATAGTCATTGACACGATGTGCCTCATAGTGAAGTCTTCAGTGTCCAATTGACGCATAGCTAGAGCTACATCAGCATGTTATAGTCATTGACACGATGTGCCTCATAGTAAAGTCTTCAGTGTCCAATTGACGCATAGCTAGAGCTACATCAGCATGTCATAGTCATTGACACGATGTGCCTCATAGTGAAGTCTTCAGTGTCCAATTGACGCACAGCTAGAACTACATCAGCATGTCATAGTCATTGACACGATGTGCCTCATAGTGAAGTCTTCAGTGTCCAATTGACACATAGCTAGAGCTACATCAGCATGTCATAGTCGTCAAGTCTTAGGACCCATAGGACCCAGTCAGTGCCCGTTGACGGAAACTGTATTTCTGCAGTCGTCCTCAATTCAACATAAAGAAACCCTAGCTGTTTAAGGAACATGGATACAAAGTGGTCTCAGCAAGCGGTATAGATGCTCATGAGCCCCTGCAATTGCAGGGGCTCATGAGGATTTATACCTCTTGCAACTGAGTGTGTTCAACTTTTCTGAAGACGGATGAAGTACTGGGATTTTAATATGTCTACATTCAGGTGTACAACAACACAGGATGACTGAAATCCCAGGCCCGGTGTTGCAGTGTTCTGTACAGGATTACAATGTACTGACTAACACTGACATGAGTTCTGGTGACTGATTCACTGGTTTCAACTCCTAGCAAGATGAATTTCACCTAGAACACGGTCCCTCTGCCGGCCTGTTCCATCTGCAGGAGGCGGAGATCCTAATGAGCCCTGGTGTACGCAGGGGCCCTGGCAACAGGTCTTTGGTGGGCTTGGATCAGCCACGGTTACATCCACCACAAGTCTATTACTAGAAGTATGCAACACAGGTGCAGCGCATGTAGAAACTTGTACCTTTCCCTTTCCTTTTGTCATCTCATGCAGCCATTTGCCCCCACCCACCCACCATCCAACTATGGCACATAATCCATGACCAGCAGAAGACTTACATTCTCATGAGCCCCTGTGTCCATGGTGGCTCATGAAAATGTATGCCTTTCGCCTATGGAACAGGCTGGCTGAAGGACTCTTCTGTCTGAACCCAAAAGTTGAAACTCAGCTTGGTGGCATTTAGAAACAGCTGAATCAGTCTCCAGTACTCAAGACTGTCACCCATGCAGTCTGGCTCCTCTCTCTCATTTGATCAGAGTACTCACGCTGTTTTGCTGGAGGTGCCATGTTTTGGAGAAGAATATTTATGACATGGCCAGCCTGAGCTTCAACACGATGCTGTTAAGTCGTCTTTTCTGGGAGAGTCTGTACACAGGCACTCACTATATAATATACTTCAATATTTTAAGAATGAGATTTTGGAGTTCAGTTTCATATTGTCATAAAATGTGTCTTGAAGTGGTCATTGCTGGTACAACAAATATGCAGACAGCTGATGCAGCCAATTGATAGGCATAAAAATGTGTATCTTTTACAAAGAGAATTTTGCTTGTGTGAATCAAACTTGCACAAACACTCTGTGGAAATGCATGGGTGACAGTCTTTAGTCCTGGTTCGAGACACATTCAGCTTTTTCAAAATCCCAGAAAGCTGGATTTCGCCTTTTTGGCACAGCCCTTCGGCCAGCCTGCTTCATCTGCAGGAGGCATAAATTCTCCTATAGCCTCTGCATCCACAGGGGCTTATGCAGATTTTTGTCTCCTGTTGGCCATGGATCATGGGATATAGTTAGTCAGTGGACCAATTTTAGTCATTTCACTTTTTCACAGCTGTCACCCATGGAAATGGGAAATATTTTACTGTAGCAGTACCTTTTCCAGGTCTTGTGCTGTCTGCTCCGAATGGTCATCCATCATTTTGGTGAAGGGCACTGAGCTTATTTTTACAGCAAACATGAGTGCCCGTGTGAGGAACTGTGTTCATTTTTCAGCCCCTGATGTTGCACTGTAGACAGGACTGACATGTTGCCATAGCACAGGCTGTATCCATGCTGCATACTGGTAGTGCCAGTGAGTCTGCCACCTGTGCAGGCTGACCCTGAAAATTTACATTCAAGAATGTTTAACCCGTTCACTGCTGAGAAAAAAGGAACATGATCCTACTGCAAGAGGCATAGATCCTCATGAGCCCCCGCAACTGCGGGGGCTCATGAAGATTTATGCCTCTTGTTGAGCCCAATTTGTGTCCATGTTTCTCGGACGCTGTTGGCTTTAGGTCGTTGAATGAACCAAGATTTCAGAAACAAAAATGTAGGTACAGTGGCAGGGAAGGGGTTAATATGTGTGAATGCATGACGGTACGTGTATCATTTTATTCTGCAATGTCATAGCAAACTATTTTTGTTGCACTCTCTCTGTGCAAAAGCATGCATATATATGATTTGTGTCTCTGTTGCTTTACTGGTACATGAGTCAAACCTCGCACAGTGCTCGGCTCTGTCAGCTCCATAGCCAAATGTTACTATACTGGTAACGAGTCAAACCTCGCACAGTGCTGGCTCTGTCAGCTCCACAGCCATCTGTTACTATACTGGTACATGAGTCAGACCTCGCACAGTGCTCGACTCTGTTAGATCCATAGGCAACTGTTACCTGAGTCCCGCCGTGAGATGGCCTTAGTTGCCTGCTCGGCGTTAAACCCAAATAACTAACTGTTACCCGAGTCAGATTGCCTCAGATGTACCATTTGTCGGAACTGTAACATTACTGTCTACATTTCCTGTGTCTCCATCCACAAGAGTTCACCCCAATGCACTACAGCAGTGCAAGGGTAGTGCAAGATTGGCTTGGCACCATCAGGCTCTGAGCTAATCTGGCTTTTCCCTTGAATCATCATGGTCAATCTGTCTCCTGAAACTGGTACATAATTATCAGGTGACGCCTCCAAAATTTAGAAAATGGGGCCTTGGGCATTAAATGGGTGAAGTAAGCCACATGAAGTGTTAAGCCATTCAGTCACTCCATTTCTGTCATGCCCTACAAAAAACAAATAGTAGCATATGATATACACTTGTTGAATCCCTTTAGCCCCGTGTCCCTACCTTGAATCGACCATGATAATTCAAGGGTAGTGGCAGAGTAGCTTGGCGGTGACAGGCGCCAAGCTACTCTGGCACTACCCTTGAATTATCATGGTCCATCCATCTCCTGCAACTGGTACATAATCGTTAAGTGACACCTGCAAAATGTAGGAAATGGAGCCTTGGGTTAAATGGATTAAAAGCAGAAGGCTGTCTGGGGTATATAGTGCTTCCAGACACTGTCCCGCAAACAGCTTGGGCAATTTTCATATCAAGCTGTCTGGGGTATATAGTGCTTCCAGACACTGTCCCGCAAACAGCTCGGGCAATTTTCATATCAAGCTGTCTGGGGTATATAGTGCTTCCAGACACTGTCCCGCAAACAGCTTGGGCAATTTTCATATCAAGCTGTCTGGGGTATATAGTGCTTCCAGACACTGTCCCGCAAACAGCTCGGGCAATTTTCATATCAAGCTGTCTGGGGTATATAGTGCTTCCAGACACTGTCCCGCAAACAGCTCGGGCAATTTTCATATCAAGCTGTCTGGGGTATATAGTGCTTCCAGACACTGTCCCGCAAACAGCTCGGGCAATTTTCATATCAAGCTGTCTGGGGTATATAGTGCTTCCAGACACTGTCCCGCAAACAGCTCGGGCAATTTTCATATCAAGCTGTCTTTGGTATATAGTGCTTCCAGACACTGTCCCGCAAACAGCTTGGGCAATTTTCATATCAAGCTGTCTGGGGTATATAGTGCTTCCAGACACTGTCCCGCAAACAGCTCGGGCAATTTTCATATCAAGCTGTCTGGGGTATATAGTGCTTCCAGACACTGTCCCGCAAACAGCTCGGGCAATTTTCATATCAAGCTGTCTGGGGTATATAGTGCTTCCAGACACTGTCCCGCAAGCAGCTCGGGCAATTTTCATATCAAGCTGTCTGGGGTATATAGTGCTTCCAGACACTGTCCCGCAAGCAGCTCGGGCAATTTTCATATCAAGCTGTCTGGGGTATATAGTGCTTCCAGACACTGTCCCGCAAACAGCTCGGGCAATTTTCATATCAAGCTGTCTGGGGTATATAGTGCTTCCAGACACTGTCCCGCAAACAGCTCGGGCAATTTTCATATCAAGCTGTCTGGGGTATATAGTGCTTCCAGACACTGTCCCGCAAACAGCTCGGGCAATTTTCATATCAAGCTGTCTGGGGTATATAGTGCTTCCAGACACTGTCCCGCAAACAGCTCGGGCAATTTTCATATCAAGCTGTCTGGGGTATATAGTGCTTCCAGACACTGTCCCGCAAACAGCTCGGGCAATTTTCATATCAAGCTGTCTGGGGTATATAGTGCTTCCAGACACTGTCCCGCAAACAGCTCGGGCAATTTTCATATCAAGCTGTCTGGGGTATATATTCCTTCCAGACACTGTCCCGCAAACAGCTCGGGCAATTTTCATATCAAGCTGTCTGGGGTATATAGTGCTTCCAGACACTGTCCCGCAAACAGCTCGGGCAATTTTCATATCAAGCTGTCTGGGTTATATAGTGCTTCCAGACACTGTCCCGCAAACAGCTCGGGCAATTTTCATATCAAGCTGTCTGGGGTATATAGTGCTTCCAGACACTGTCCCGCAAACAGCTCGGGCAATTTTCATATCAAGCTGTCTGGGGTATATAGTGCTTCCAGACACTGTCCCGCAAACAGCTTGCGCAATTTTCATATCAAGCTGTCTGGGGTATATAGTGCTTCCAGACACTGTCCCGCAAACAGCTCGGGCAATTTTCATATCAAGCTGTCTGGGGTATATAGTGCTTCCAGACACTGTCCCGCAAACAGCTCGGGCAATTTTCATATCAAGCTGTCTGGGGTATATAGTGCTTCCAGACACTGTCCCGCAAACAGCTCGGGCAATTTTCATATCAAGCTGTCTGGGGTATATAGTGCTTCCAGACACTGTCCCGCAAACAGCTCGGGCAATTTTCATATCAAGCTGTCTGGGGTATATAGTGCTTCCAGACACTGTCCCGCAAACAGCTCGGGCAATTTTCATATCAAGCTGTCTGGGGTATATAGTGCTTCCAGACACTGTCCCGCAAACAGCTCGGGCAATTTTCATATCAAGCTGTCTGGGGTATATAGTGCTTCCAGACAACTGTTCCCGCAAACAGCTCGGGCAATTTTCATATCAAGCTGTCTGGGGTATATAGTGCTTCCAGACACTGTCCCGCAAACAGCTCGGGCAATTTTCATATCAAGCTGTCTGGGGTATATAGTGCTTCCAGACACTGTCCCGCAAACAGCTCGGGCAATTTTCATATCAAGCTGTCTGGGGTATATAGTGCTTCCAGACACTGTCCCGCAAACAGCTCGGGCAATTTTCATATCAAGCTGTCTGGGGTATATAGTGCTTCCAGACACTGTCCCGCAAACAGCTCGGGCAATTTTCATATCAAGCTGTCTGGGGTATATAGTGCTTCCAGACACTGTCCCGCAAACAGCTCGGGCAATTTTCATATCAAGCTGTCTGGGGTATATAGTGCTTCCAGACACTGTCCCGCAAACAGCTCGGGCAATTTTCATATCAAGCTGTCTGGGGTATATAGTGCTTCCAGACACTGTCCCGCAAACAGCTCGGGCAATTTTCATATCAAGCTGTCTGGGGTATATAGTGCTTCCAGACACTGTCCCGCAAACAGCTCGGGCAATTTTCATATCAAGCTGTCTGGGGTATATAGTGCTTCCAGACACTGTCCCGCAAACAGCTCGGGCAATTTTCATATCAAGCTGTCTGGGGTATATAGTGCTTCCAGACACTGTCCCGCAAACAGCTCGGGCAATTTTCATATCAAGCTGTCTGGGGTATATAGTGCTTCCAGACACTGTCCCGCAAACAGCTCGGGCAATTTTCATATCAAGCTGTCTGGGGTATATAGTGCTTCCAGACACTGTCCCGCAAACAGCTCGGGCAATTTTCATATCAAGCTGTCTGGGGTATATAGTGCTTCCAGACACTGTCCCGCAAACAGCTCGGGCAATTTTCATATCAAGCTGTCTGGGGTATAGAGTGCTTCCAGACACTGTCCCGCAAACAGCTCGGGCAATTTTCATATCAAGCTGTCTGGGGTATATAGTGCTTCCAGACACTGTCCCGCAAACAGCTCGGGCAATTTTCATATCAAGCTGTCTGGGGTATATAGTGCTTCCAGACACTGTCCCGCAAACAGCTCGGGCAATTTTCATATCAAGCTGTCTGGGGTATATAGTGCTTCCAGACACTGTCCGCAAACAGCTGGCATTTCATATCAGCTGTCTGGGTATATAGTGCTTCCAGACACTGTCCCGCAAACAGCTCGGGCAATTTTCATATCAAGCTGTATGGGGTATATAGTGCTTCCAGACACTGTCCCGCAAACAGCTCGAGCAATTTTCATATCAAGCTGTCTGGGGTATATAGTGCTTCCAGACACTGTCCCGCAAACAGCTTGGGCAATTTTCATATCAAGCTGTCTGGGGTATATAGTGCTTCCAGACACTGTCCCGCAAACAGCTCGGGCAATTTTCATATCAAGCTGTCTGGGGTATATAGTGCTTCCAGAGACTGTCCCGCAAACAGCTCGGGCAATTTTCATATCAAGCTGTCTGGGGTATATAGTGCTTCCAGACACTGTCCCGCAAACAGCTCGGGCAATTTTCATATCAGTCTGTCTGGGGTATATAGTGCTTCCAGACACTGTCCCGTAAACAGCTCGGGCAATTTTCATATCAAGCTGTCTGGGGTATATAGTGCTTCCAGACACTGTCCCGCAAACAGCTCGGGCAATTTTCAAATCAAGCTGTCTGGGGTATATAGTGCTTCCAGACACTGTCCCGCAAACAGCTCGGGCAATTTTCATATCAAGCTGTCTGGGGTATATAGTGCTTCCAGACACTGTCCCGCAAACAACTCGGGCAATTTTCATATCAAGCTGTCTGGGGTATATAGTGCTTCCAGACACTGTCCCGCAAACAGCTCGGGCAATTTTCATATCAAGCTGTCTGGGGTATATAGTGCTTCCACACACTGTCCCGCAAACAGCTTGGGCAATTTTCATATCAAGCTGTCTGGGGTATATAGTGCTTCCAGACACTGTCCCGCAAACAGCTCGGGCAATTTTCATATCAAGCTGTCTGGGGTATATAGTGCTTCCAGACACTGTCCCGCAAACAGCTCGGGCAATTTTCATATCAAGCTGTCTGGGGTATATAGTGCTTCCAGACACTGTCCCGCAAACAGCTCGGGCAATTTTCATATCAAACTGTCTGGGGTATATAGTGCTTCCAGACACTGTCCCGCAAACAGCTCGGGCAATTTTCATATCAAGCTGTCTGGGGTATATAGTGCTTCTAGACACTGTCCCGCAAACAGCTCGGGCAATTTTCATATCAAGCTGTCTGGGGTATATAGTGCTTCCAGACACTGTTCCGCAAACAGCTCGGGTAATTTTCATATCACAGTGCCCATGTGTATCAAGTCGAGCTTGTTGATACACTATGTTGTGTACACCTTCCTACATTCTCTAAATATATCCCAGAAAATGACACCCTATTGATTAATTCTCAGTTTGCACACAAGAGCCCCACCTCCCAGCCTCTCGTGTCAGTATTTCGTGCAAGGTTTATATTGAAATGTGTGGGTAAATACTAGCCATGACTGTCGATACAAATTCGGCATGTTCAGTCGCCCACCCTTCATCAAAAGCCCGCTGACCGTGGGCTCTTATCCTCCGGCGTGCTTGCTCAGCCCCCTGTTGTTGAAGATGATCCCTGCTGACAAGAAATGAAAATGTATACACCCTCTCGTGAGCTCCACTTCTCTTCTGATAAACGGAAGTTGTGTGTACCTTCTGTCCAAACTAAAACATTTGGTCAGCGCACTTTTGTTTATCAAGCCCCAGTGTTATGGAATACACTTCCTCTTGAGGTCAGAAACAGTGAGTCTGTCTCTGACTTCAAGAGGTCGTTGAAAACTCACCTCTTCAAGCTTTACTTTGAATAACTGCCAGTGTTTGATGCCTTAGTTGTAGTTCTGCAATCCTCCTTGTTTAGACTGAATGTTAATTAGAATATAAATTATTATGTATGTATTGTTGTTTAGTTTATTGTAAAAGTGGTGTGTTCGGGCATTGTGCTTTGTTTGTTATGTGCATATGTCATTGTATTTTTATTTTTGTGTACAGATTGTAAAGCGCTTAGAGCTTTTGAGTAAGATTAAGCGCTATATAAATACTCATTATTATTATTATTATTATTATTATTATATAGTGCTTCCAGACACTGTCCCGCAAACAGCTTGGGCAATTTTCATATCAAGCTGTCAATTTTCATATCAAGCTGTCTGGGGTATATAGTGCTTCCAGACACTGTCCCGTAAACAGCTCGGGCAATTTTCATATCAAGCTGTCTGGGGTATATAGTGCTTCCAGACACTGTCCCGCAAACAGCTCGGGCAATTTTCATATCAAGCTGTCTGGGGTATATAGTGCTTCCAGACACTGTCCCGCAAACAGCTTGGGCAATTTTCATATCAAGCTGTCTGGGGTATATAGTGCTTCCAGACACTGTCCCGCAAACAGCTTGGGCAATTTTCATATCACAGTGTCCGTGTGTATCAAGTCACGCTTGTTGATACACTATTTTGTGTACACCTCCCTACATGCTCTAATCACATCCCAGAAAATAACACCCTATTGATTCTCAGCTTGCATATACTAGAGTTCCATTACCCAGCCTCTCGTGTCAGTATTTCGTGCAAGGTTTATATTGAAATGTGTGTGTAAATACTAGCCATGACTGTCGATACAAATTTGACATGTTCAGTTGCCCACCCTTCATCAAAAGCCCGCTGACCGTGGGCTCCTATCCTCCAGCGTGCCTGCTCAGCCCCCTGTTGTTGAAGATGATCCCTGCTGACAAGAAATGAAAAGCATGAGGCATTGGTGAAGCAATAAATCGTGAACAGTTACTATCTGATCTTATTCAGTACAATATGTGAAAGGCTATTCAACAGAATACATGAAACGGAGTTGCAGATCAGCACAAGGCAAACTTAAGTTGCACACGCGTCCTCTCGCGATCAGTCTAAGATTTGAATATCATGAATGTAAGGAAAATCTAGTCGTAACCCTTATCATTCGAAATACACCAGTGTGTGAAATAATTTTGACTAAAATAGTTCAAGGGTAGTGCCAGAATAGCTTGGCACTTGTATGTGCCAAGCTATTCTGTCACCAGCCTTGAACTAAAGCCATTTGTCTATATCCTTATCTGAAAGTACTATAATGTAGCTTACATATGGCAATGTACAAATTTGAAGCTTTTAGCCTATGTATGATACGGGTTAATATTGAAATTCTCTTGAAGTGGATTGATGTTATTGGAATATTTGCTCTTTTTCAAACTGGCCACATGTTCTGGTTTCAGTGTGCACATCAGATATTAGCACAACATTCAGAAAAGTGAATTACATGTAGTCAAATAAAATAATATTATTTGTAAGGATTTTTGAATAAAATTAAATAACAAAAAAGGCAAAACCATTATGGCTCACGTGCATGACTGATTTTCACATATGAGTGACCTTTGTGACAATAAGTAAGGGCTGGCTTCTGCACCAGCAAAATCCATGTTTTCTGAAAATGTAAGCATTTTTCACACATCTGTGAAGCCCCCCATGACCCTTGACCTTTGCGATGAGTTGACTAAATTAGTATGCTTTAGAAGGTCTTATCATCAGCTACCTTTGTGCCACATCTGATTGAAAAATTTGCAAAAATGTTGATAATACCTACAATTTTATCAAAAATTGGCATTTTACAAACATTTGCTGGCCTCCTGTGACCCTTAACCTTTCTGAGGGCTCATCTTAATTAATATGCATAGATAGGTCTTACCATCAGGTATCTCTGTACCAAGTTTGGGTTTGATGTTGTGAATAGTATGAGGAAGAACATCTTTTGTCAAAATATGGCTATTTTGGACCTATTTCCTGAGCTCTTGTGACTCTTGACCTTTCCAAGGGGTCACCCAAATTAGTGTGCATAGAAGGGTCTTCCCATCAGGTATCTTTGTACCAAGTTTGTGTTGAAAGTTGTGAATAGTATTTGAGAAAAAATGGTGTCAAAATATAGCCATTTTAACCTATTTCCTGATTCCCTGTGACCTTGGCCTTTGTGAGAGTCACTCAAATTGATATGTTTAGAAAGGTCTTGCCACAAAGTATCCAGAGTCCGAAATAGCTCAAGCGGTTAAGCGTCGGAGCAGGAGAGCGAAGGGAATCGCCGGGTCGTGGGTTCGAATCTCCGACCCGGCCACAGTAGCTGGACTCGCAATCCAGGGAGAAAAAAACAGGCTTGTTTAATAGCATGTCCGTTCAAAGGTCCTGGTAAATCAAAGTGGCACAGTTGGAGTGCGCCTGAGTTGATCAGTGTTCAGGTCGTACTCCATAGGCAATAGATTTCCCTGTTCCCCCATAACCCCCCGTCAGAGCCATCCATTATCACTTCGGTGCTGTGGACGTTAAACCCGAACTAACCAACCCACAAAGTATCCTTGGGCCAAGTTTGAAGACAGTGGCTTGAATAGTCTCCGAGAAAATGCCAACATTAAAGTTCACCACGGACGATAGCCGACAGATGACAACGGGCGGAATACCACTGGCCAAGAACATAGACTCAGTTTTGCTTCGCATGTGAGCCCAAAAATTGTAAACAAACACACATGACAAAAGCAGTTATTTAAATAAAATGTTTAAACATTTTGTATGCAGAAAGTTATTGTCAGCTGAAAAAGAAGAGAAAAAAAAACCACTTGCACAACGCCACAAAAAAGATGACACAAGAAAATCTCCAGATTTCCAGAATTGTCAGGTATGAGACCAGCGTAACATACTTTCAGCATTTCTGCTTTTTGCTTTACTGACATGTACAGCGCGCTTTTTCTAAATTAGGTGCTCTTTGGGTGTTCAGTGTAGCGCAAATAAATATTTTACTTTTCTCTTGCATTAAAAAAATATTGACAAAATGATTAATGTAACCTCAAGCTTGCATTTCCTAACTTGTAGAGGTGCCATCTCACAAGTATATACCAGTTGCAGGTGATGGATCAACCATAATTTATTGCCTGATGGCACCAAGCTAATCTGGCACTACCCTTGAATTGTCATGGTGGCTCCATCTCCTGCTGTAGTGTGTCATGCCTAAACTGGTCAAGAACATGTACAGATTTGTTTGTACCAAAACATGGTATGGTATGATATGGTGTCTCCGAGGTGCACATATCCATCTAATTAAAGTTGCTCAAGGCGCCGTAGGGATGGAAGCTGAAGCTTTGAAAGCCTGCTGCTACTAAGCGCTACTTTATGTGCAAACCTCCACCCTACTATTAACTTCGGTGCATGTGATATATTTCTGTTTCCATTTCACCGGCCCTACCGGGCCTTCTCTTTTCGAATAGTGGTAATGGGATTTTTAACGTGTGCACTTGATGATTATGCATGCTGTACACAGAAAGGCGAGACAGGCAACCATAAGCCGAGTCTGTACATAAATCCGACTCGATGGCCTGCCTACCAGAGGATTCGAACCCGGGATCTTATGACTGCCAGCGCAGTGTCTTATCCACTAAGCTCCATCTCTTAAGCTTAGAGCTTATTTTAGGATAAGCGCTATATAAATAGCCATTATTATTATTACTGGCCAGCATGCAGCCTACACCACATGCACTGGGAGCAAATTTTCACTTGACTTTAATTAACCCAATACATCCTGAGGCCGAGTTTGTAACATTTTCTCATTGTCCTATGAAGGCTACTTTACACATTAGGAGATAGATCAAGTGTGTTAGTTCAAGGGTGGTGCCAGAACAGCTTGGCGCCTCAGGCGCCAAGCTGTTCTGGCACCACCCTTGAACTATTTATTTCAAGCAATTAATTATGAGGGTGAAAAGGGTTAAAGTTAACATTGTTGTTGTTGCCATCGTCTACTTGCAGTGTGAGATCAATTTTACAGGTAATCATCCCTTTCAATTTGCTTCTAGTTACAGTTTTTAGTTAGCAACCATGTATGTGCCATATACACAGCATACAAGCTCACACATTTACCTGTGTTCATGGACTGGTGGCAGTAAAGCGCGAAGCACACCGACTGGAATTTTCTGCTTGGCCTCCTGTAGAATGCTGAAATTTTGCAGTTTCACAGGGCATTTGTTGGGAGAGTGCCTTTAGCCTTTGACAGTAGTGTCACTTCTTTCTTGTGGACAGAATACAGATGTACAAATAAAATCCCTCTCTCTCCATCGTTCACAGTGCAAGTTTTATACAGTACTTCAGCACATCCACCCTTCACTGGGCCGACCCAAATGCTGAAGATTGTACCTTTGAGTTGATATGTTATGTACTAGCAGTTGCACTACAGTATAATACAACTGTTGCCTCACTGCGACAGCAACAGTGAGTATGTGCACTGGGCCAGTGGTCATCCTTCTGTCAATCCATGCTATTAGTAAAGCCTGTTTGCCCTGAGTTGGCTGCATTTTTTCCCCCACGCAATTAACTTTTCAACAAGACATATTTCATGATAATCCCAAGAACAAAATGTTACCGCCAAACTTAGAATAATTTATTTAAAACTTTGATTGGCTTTAAACCCAATATTTGAGCCATTATCCTTGAAAGATCATGGAGATGCCGTACTTAAAACTTTTAGCCCATTTCTCAAATATTTGAGGTGTTGGCTAACAACTATGTACCAATTGTAGGAGATAGATTGATCATGATAATTCAAGGGTAGTGCCAGATGAGCTTGGCACCTTCAGGTGCCAAGCTCATCTGGCACTACCCTTGAACTATCATGGTCTCCTGCTGCAGGTTCCTGGGGCTAAAAGTTGATGTACACTGTTTAGACCCGAGAGACCACTGACCTCCATCACTGAATCTGAAAGTAACACAGGCTATTCAGACTACACAGATCAAAAACCTGCCTTGCAAGACCAAGCCATTAAACATCCTCCATGGGGAGGGTGCATTTAACAGGAATATGTGTCACTGTTTTTGAGAGTGGCTTGATTAGAGTATATCTAGCAGGTGTTCAGAATTTCCCTAGGGCAGCAGCTACACCATTGTAAGGACTAAAGAAAAAATAAAATATAGGGCCAAGTTATGTGATCATCTTTTTTTCTTAGAGTTGTCTTTTAATCACCTGCATTCAAAAGTTATCTGCAAAAAAAACTAAGCCCATGAGGCAAGCTCTGCCCAAAAGGGCTATAGTAGACCTAATGTGATTCCATCAAAAGCATTTCCCTGTATTGGTAACCCATTGAAGTGCACAGACGCACTTCCCATATTGGGGAAGATGGCAACTAAGGATAATGCAATAGCCGCATGGTGATGGATCAATCATGATAATTCAAGGTTAGTGTCAGATTGAGATTAGGTTGGTGCACTACCCTTAAATTGTCATGGTCGCTCCATCTCTTGCTTTGGTGTGTTGAGGCTAAATGGGTTTATGTCACAGTGAATGTCTTCATCAGATAAAAATAAACTTGGACTGGAGACAATTTTAAAACATTACTCTCATGTGCTGACCACCTGCACTAAAAGTCCAAGCGAGTTGGTCAAGTCAGACCGCTTGAGATAGCCTTAGTTGCCACCAAATAATTAACAAGTCAGACGTAAGCTGCCGGGAACGGGTAAACTTTGCTACATGTAATTCTTCCCTGCTTCGTTTAAATGAGGGCATTCCTACAAAATGTACAGACGTATGCGTAGGGTTTGAAAAGCCTTTCAGAATCTTATTTGACTATCTCATTTATCTTGTCGTATGCACAAAGGGAATACCTGTCTGTATAAGATGGTCACAAGAAGCCACGACACGTCCAATGCTACTACTAGTACTACGGCATTAGGCAGATCATCACTACACGAGATCTCTTATTGTCGTCTGCCTCGATCCCACATGCACGCGTTATGTTTAGATACGACCCCACAGGCCACACAGGGCAATTGCTTCCGGTGCATGTAGTAACTTTTCCGCCAGAAATAGTTCAAAAAATTTCCTCCCTTTTTGCCATTTTTTTAGGGTGTAAAACTTCAATTGTGTGCCTTTTTTGGCGTTTTGAGCAACAAAAGGCATGACAGGTGGTGTGAAAAAGAGCAAAATCTGGGTAATTTTAGTCGACCTAGTGTGTTCATGGGAGCCTAATTGGGGCATGTGCACGGTTGTATGCAGGCTTGCAGACGACAGTTTTGTCATGGGGTACTTAGTGCATTTGAGTGTTGTGAAAAATGCTAACTCTTAATTTTTTTAAGAATTGCTGAAATAGCTTCTCCTGGGATGTGCTTCACGTGGATTTTTTGTTTTGGCAGAAAAGTTCTTCGTTCATAGTTTTATGCTGCAAGAGGCTAACAGATAACAGTGTGTGAAAAGGGGGAGTAACCTAATTGCCCTGTGTGGCCTGTAAAGGCAGAGTGAATTTTTCTACTATTGGCGTTTGGAAGGAGATTGTGCCAAAAAATCGACAATTTTTTGCTTTTTATGCTGATATCAGGTGTTTTTTAGGCCATGTTGGCACTTTTGATGCCATACAGATAGCTTTATTTAGCTGTATAAGGATTATAGTGGCAAAATGGTGCATATTTGTGCGAAGGGGCAAGAAAAGGCTAGAAAACACACAGGAACAATCCCAGGTCACATTTTCTGTCATAGTAGTCATCTCAAAAACCCTTCTGACAAGGTAACAGTCATTTCGGTGTCATCTAGATGAAATTTAGTTAAATTTGATTTTTGTCGGGTGGCCGATTTTTTGCTTTTGTTTTGACTGCATTCAAACATACCCGTTTATCCTGCACAGTGTATTTTGGGCTTTGTGAGGGTCATCTTAGTGAAAACATGCTGTAAACTGCAAACCTCAGTGTGGTGACACCAAAACATGTTGTTTTGACTGGTTTCTGAAGTCAGTTTAGATGGTGTGTGGTGCGGTGAAAGGCACGGTTGTCATAAATATTATCGAGAAGTTTGTGTGTGAGAAATCTCTTCACCTTTTTCAAACACAAATCATCCTGCTGTATCCTGAGCATATCTATTATGCCTAAAAATCTATGCCACACATTTCCATCCACCCACCACCCCACCCCCAAACACCACTTTCTTGCCCCCCGTGCCCCCCCCACCCCAATAATCCCTCACCCCCCAACCCTCAGTCAATGGTAAGCCTAACCTTACTATGCTAACTCAGATCCTAAAAACTATGTTAACCCTAAAACTAACTCTACTATGCTTACCCCTAATAATACTAACCCAAAGCATTTAACACACACACCCCCTCCCCCCCCCACCCCCCCCCCCCCACCCCCCCCCCCCCCCGAATGAGCACACGCGGTTCACGTGAATTTTTTTGCTACTTTTTCAATCATTTTACACTATTTAAAGCATTCTGCTGCTGCTTTGCCATGCAAAGTAGTCAAAGTCAGAGAAGCACCTTGGTCCCTTGAGTTGGCTGGTACAAGGATTTGTAGCTGTTTGCAAGAAAAAGCATGTTGGCTGGTGATTCATTTTTCAGAAAAAGTGCGGAACATAGCGTCAGTTGCCTTCAGTATCTTAAGCCTTGTTTAAAGCTGGATGGAGGGAATAAAAGAAATGACACCTCATGCAGACTAGTTGTGGTTAGGCAGTTTGCTGAATTTTTTAAAACAGTGCAAGGGCTTTTCTATGTTGTCCAGTTGGGTTCAAAGTTGAAAAAACTGTCAAAATGGTTCCTGCTTGGGGGGTAGTATAGCAAATAAATTGCCCAAAAATAACCAACTGTTGAAAATTGTAGTTGCTGGTTGTTTTGAATGCGTAACATGTGTGTCTGCTTGTCTGCAAAATATAGGGTTGCTAGCTTGAACATAAGTCTTTCTCTTTGGGTCTTTACTTGTGTGGTGCTGACAGTCAGCCGCAGGAGCGAATGGTACTAGCCGGGCACCAAGGGGGTGCAGGTAGTAATTTTGGTGCAGCTTTAAAACCATCAGCCATTCATGTCTGAAACTTGGCAGTGTATCTTCTTATAGGGTACGGTTATCAGTGATAAAGTTTTGATTGCAGCTGACAACTTTGTTTGTTTCATTACAGGCCACACAGGGCAATTGCTTCCGGTGCATGTAGTAACTTTTCCGCCAGAAATAGTTCAAAAAATTTCCTCCCTTTTTGCCATTTTTTTAGGGTGTAAAACTTCAATTGTGTGCCTTTTTTGGCGTTTTGAGCAACAAAAGGCATGACAGGTGGTGTGAAAAAGAGCAAAATCTGGGTAATTTTAGTCGACCTAGTGTGTTCATGGGAGCCTAATTGGGGCATGTGCACGGTTGTATGCAGGCTTGCAGACGACAGTTTTGTCATGGGGTACTTAGTGCATTTGAGTGTTGTGAAAAATGCTAACTCTTAATTTTTTTAAGAATTGCTGAAATAGCTTCTCCTGGGATGTGCTTCACGTGGATTTTTTGTTTTGGCAGAAAAAGTTCTTCGTTCATAGTTTTATGCTGCAAGAGGCTAACAGATAACAGTGTGTGAAAAGGGGGAGTAACCTAATTGCCCTGTGTGGCCTGTAAAGGCAGAGTGAATTTTTCTACTATTGGCGTTTGGAAGGAGATTGTGCCAAAAAATCGACAATTTTTGCTTTTTATGCTGATATCAGGTGTTTTTAGGCCATGTTGGCACTTTTGATGCCATACAGATAGCTTTATTTAGCTGTATAAGGATTATAGTGGCAAAATGGTGCATATTTGTGCGAAGGGGCAAGAAAAGGCTAGAAAACACACAGGAACAATCCCAGGTCACATTTTCTGTCATAGTAGTCATTCAAAAACCCTTCTGACAAGGTAACAGTCATTTCGGTGTCATCTAGATGAAATTTAGTTAAATTTGATTTTTGTCGGGTGGCCGATTTTTTGCTTTTGTTTTGACTGCATTCAAACATACCCGTTTATCCTGCACAGTGTATTTTGGGCTTTGTGAGGGTCATCTTAGTGAAAACATGCTGTAAACTGCAAACCTCAGTGTGGTGACACCAAAACATGTTGTTTTGACTGGTTTCTGAAGTCAGTTTAGATGGTGTGTGGTGCGGTGAAAGGCACGGTTGTCATAAATATTATCGAGAAGTTTGTGTGTGAGAAATCTCTTCACCTTTTTCAAACACAAATCATCCTGCTGTATCCTGAGCATATCTATTATGCCTAAAAATCTATGCCACACATTTCCATCCACACCACCACCCACCCCAAACACCACTTTCTTGCCCCCCGTGCCCCCCCCACCCAATAATCCCTCACCCCCAACCCTCAGTCATGGTAAGCCTAACCTTACTATGCTAACTCAGATCCTAAAACTATGTTAACCCTAAAACTAACTCTACTATGCTTACCCTAATAATACTAACCCAAAGCATTTAACACACACACACCCCCCTCCCCCCCCCCCCCCCCCCCCCCCCACCCTCCCCCCCCCCCCCCGAATGAGCACACTACGCGTTCACGTGAATTTTTTTGCTACTTTTTCAATCATTTTACACTATTTAAAGCATTCTGCTGCTTTGCCATGCAAAGTAGTCAAAGTCAGAGAAGCACCTTGGTCCCTTGAGTTGGCTGGTACAAGGATTTGTAGCTGTTTGCAAGAAAAAGCATGTTGGCTGGTGATTCATTTTCAGAAAAAGTGCGGAACATAGCGTCAGTTGCCTTCAGTATCTTAAGCCTTGTTTAAAGCTGGATGGAGGGAATAAAAGAAATGACACCTCATGCAGACTAGTTGTGGTTAGGCAGTTTGCTGAATTTTTTAAAACAGTGCAAGGGCTTTTCTATGTTGTCCAGTTGGGTTCAAAGTTGAAAAAACTGTCAAAATGGTTCCTGCTTGGGGGGTAGTATAGCAAATAAATTGCCCAAAAATAACCAACTGTTGAAAATTGTAGTTGCTGGTTGTTTTGAATGCGTAACATGTGTGTCTGCTTGTCTGCAAAATATAGGGTTGCTAGCTTGAACATAAGTCTTTCTCTTTGGGTCTTTACTTGTGTGGTGCTGACAGTCAGCCGCAGGAGCGAATGGTACTCCCGGGCACCAAGGGGTGCAGGTAGTAATTTTGGTGCAGCTTTAAAACCATCAGCCATTCATGTCTGAAACTTGGCAGTGTATCTTCTTATAGGGTACGGTTATCAGTGATAAAGTTTTGATTGCAGCTGACAACTTTGTTTGTTTCATTACAGGCCACACAGGGCAATTGCTTCCGGTGCATGTAGTAACTTTTTCCGCCAGAAATAGTTCAAAAAATTTCCTCCCTTTTTGCCATTTTTTTAGGGTGTAAAACTTCAATTGTGTGCCTTTTTTGGCGTTTTGAGCAACAAAAGGCATGACAGGTGGTGTGAAAAAGAGCAAAATCTGGGTAATTTTAGTCGACCTAGTGTGTTCATGGGAGCCTAATTGGGGCATGTGCACGGTTGTATGCAGGCTTGCAGACGACAGTTTTGTCATGGGGTACTTAGTGCATTTGAGTGTTGTGAAAAATGCTAACTCTTAATTTTTTTAAGAATTGCTGAAATAGCTTCTCCTGGGATGTGCTTCACGTGGATTTTTTGTTTTGGCAGAAAAGTTCTTCGTTCATAGTTTTATGCTGCAAGAGGCTAACAGATAACAGTGTGTGAAAAGGGGGAGTAACCTAATTGCCCTGTGTGGCCTGTAAAGGCAGAGTGAATTTTTCTACTATTGGCGTTTGGAAGGAGATTGTGCCAAAAAATCGACAATTTTTGCTTTTTATGCTGATATCAGGTGTTTTTTAGGCCATGTTGGCACTTTTGATGCCATACAGATAGCTTTATTTAGCTGTATAAGGATTATAGTGGCAAAATGGTGCATATTTTGTGCGAAGGGGCAAGAAAAGGCTAGAAAAACACACAGGAACAATCCCAGGTCACATTTTCTGTCATAGTAGTCATTCAAAAACCCTTCTGACAAGGTAACAGTCATTTCGGTGTCATCTAGATGAAATTTAGTTAAATTTGATTTTTGTCGGGTGGCCGATTTTTTGCTTTTGTTTTGACTGCATTCAAACATACCCGTTTATCCTGCACAGTGTATTTTGGGCTTTGTGAGGGTCATCTTAGTGAAAACATGCTGTAAACTGCAAACCTCAGTGTGGTGACACCAAAACATGTTGTTTTGACTGGTTTCTGAAGTCAGTTTAGATGGTGTGTGGTGCGGTGAAAGGCACGGTTGTCATAAATATTATCGAGAAGTTTGTGTGTGAGAAATCTCTTCACCTTTTTCAAACACAAATCATCCTGCTGTATCCTGAGCATATCTATTATGCCTAAAAATCTATGCCACACATTTCCATCCACCCACCACCCACCCCAAACACCACTTTCTTGCCCCCCGTGCCCCCCCCCCACCCAATAATCCCTCACCCCCAACCCTCAGTCATGGTAAGCCTAACCTTACTATGCTAACTCAGATCCTAAAACTATGTTAACCCTAAAAACTAACTCTACTATGCTTACCCTAATAATACTAACCCAAAGCATTTAACACACACAACACCCCCCCTCCCCCCCCCCCCCCCCCCCCCCCCCCCACCCACCCCCCCCCCCCCGAATGAGCACAACGCGTTCACGTGAATTTTTTTGCTACTTTTTCAATCATTTTACACTATTTAAAGCATTCTGCTGCTTTGCCATGCAAAGTAGTCAAAGTCAGAGAAGCACCTTGGTCCCTTGAGTTGGCTGGTACAAGGATTTGTAGCTGTTTGCAAGAAAAAGCATGTTGGCTGGTGATTCATTTTCAGAAAAAGTGCGGAACATAGCGTCAGTTGCCTTCAGTATCTTAAGCCTTGTTTAAAGCTGGATGGAGGGAATAAAAGAAATGACACCTCATGCAGACTAGTTGTGGTTAGGCAGTTTGCTGAATTTTTTAAAACAGTGCAAGGGCTTTTCTATGTTGTCCAGTTGGGTTCAAAGTTGAAAAAACTGTCAAAATGGTTCCTGCTTGGGGGGTAGTATAGCAAATAAATTGCCCAAAAATAACCAACTGTTGAAAATTGTAGTTGCTGGTTGTTTTGAATGCGTAACATGTGTGTCTGCTTGTCTGCAAAATATAGGGTTGCTAGCTTGAACATAAGTCTTTCTCTTTGGGTCTTTACTTGTGTGGTGCTGACAGTCAGCCGCAGGAGCGAATGGTACTACTCCGGGCACCAAGGGGTGCAGGTAGTAATTTTGGTGCAGCTTTAAAAACCATCAGCCATTCATGTCTGAAACTTGGCAGTGTATCTTCTTATAGGGTACGGTTATCAGTGATAAAGTTTTGATTGCAGCTGACAACTTTGTTTGTTTCATTACAGGCCACACAGGGCAATTGCTTCCGGTGCATGTAGTAACTTTTCCGCCAGAAATAGTTCAAAAAATTTCCTCCCTTTTTGCCATTTTTTTAGGGTGTAAAACTTCAATTGTGTGCCTTTTTTGGCGTTTTGAGCAACAAAAGGCATGACAGGTGGTGTGAAAAAGAGCAAAATCTGGGTAATTTTAGTCGACCTAGTGTGTTCATGGGAGCCTAATTGGGGCATGTGCACGGTTGTATGCAGGCTTGCAGACGACAGTTTTGTCATGGGGTACTTAGTGCATTTGAGTGTTGTGAAAAATGCTAACTCTTAATTTTTTTAAGAATTGCTGAAATAGCTTCTCCTGGGATGTGCTTCACGTGGATTTTTTGTTTTGGCAGAAAAGTTCTTCGTTCATAGTTTTATGCTGCAAGAGGCTAACAGATAACAGTGTGTGAAAAGGGGGAGTAACCTAATTGCCCTGTGTGGCCTGTAAAGGCAGAGTGAATTTTTCTACTATTGGCGTTTGGAAGGAGATTGTGCCAAAAAATCGACAATTTTTTGCTTTTTATGCTGATATCAGGTGTTTTTAGGCCATGTTGGCACTTTTGATGCCATACAGATAGCTTTATTTAGCTGTATAAGGATTATAGTGGCAAAATGGTGCATATTTGTGCGAAGGGGCAAGAAAAGGCTAGAAAACACACAGGAACAATCCCAGGTCACATTTTCTGTCATAGTAGTCATTCAAAAACCCTTCTGACAAGGTAACAGTCATTTCGGTGTCATCTAGATGAAATTTAGTTAAATTTGATTTTTGTCGGGTGGCCGATTTTTTGCTTTTGTTTTGACTGCATTCAAACATAACCTGTTTATCCTGCACAGTGTATTTTGGGCTTTGTGAGGGTCATCTTAGTGAAAACATGCTGTAAACTGCAAACCTCAGTGTGGTGACACCAAAACATGTTGTTTTGACTGGTTTCTGAAGTCAGTTTAGATGGTGTGTGGTGCGGTGAAAGGCACGGTTGTCATAAATATTATCGAGAAGTTTGTGTGTGAGAAATCTCTTCACCTTTTTCAAACACAAATCATCCTGCTGTATCCTGAGCATATCTATTATGCCTAAAAATCTATGCCACACATTTCCATCCACCCACCACCCACCCCAAACACCACTTTCTTGCCCCCGTGCCCCCCCCCCCCCCCAATAATCCCTCACCCCCAACCCTCAGTCATGGTAAGCCTAACCTTACTATGCTAACTCAGATCCTAAAACTATGTTAACCCTAAAACTAACTCTACTATGCTTACCCTAATAATACTAACCCAAAGCATTTAACACACACATCCCCTCCCCCCCCCCCCCCCCCCCCCCCCCCCCCCCCCCGAATGAGCACACGCGTTCACGTGAATTTTTTTGCTACTTTTTCAATCATTTTACACTATTTAAAGCATTCTGCTGCTTTGCCATGCAAAGTAGTCAAAGTCAGAGAAGCACCTTGGTCCCTTGAGTTGGCTGGTACAAGGATTTGTAGCTGTTTGCAAGAAAAAGCATGTTGGCTGGTGATTCATTTTCAGAAAAAGTGCGGAACATAGCGTCAGTTGCCTTCAGTATCTTAAGCCTTGTTTAAAGCTGGATGGAGGGAATAAAAGAAATGACACCTCATGCAGACTAGTTGTGGTTAGGCAGTTTGCTGAATTTTTTAAAACAGTGCAAGGGCTTTTCTATGTTGTCCAGTTGGGTTCAAAGTTGAAAAAACTGTCAAAATGGTTCCTGCTTGGGGGGTAGTATAGCAAATAAATTGCCCAAAAATAACCAACTGTTGAAAATTGTAGTTGCTGGTTGTTTTGAATGCGTAACATGTGTGTCTGCTTGTCTGCAAAATATAGGGTTGCTAGCTTGAACATAAGTCTTTCTCTTTGGGTCTTTACTTGTGTGGTGCTGACAGTCAGCCGCAGGAGCGAATGGTACTCCGGGCACCAAGGGGTGCAGGTAGTAATTTTGGTGCAGCTTTAAAACCATCAGCCATTCATGTCTGAAACTTGGCAGTGTATCTTCTTATAGGGTACGGTTATCAGTGATAAAGTTTTGATTGCAGCTGACAACTTTGTTTGTTTCATTACAGGCCACACAGGGCAATTGCTTCCGGTGCATGTAGTAACTTTTCCGCCAGAAATAGTTCAAAAAATTTCCTCCCTTTTTGCCATTTTTTTAGGGTGTAAAACTTCAATTGTGTGCCTTTTTTGGCGTTTTGAGCAACAAAAGGCATGACAGGTGGTGTGAAAAAGAGCAAAATCTGGGTAATTTTAGTCGACCTAGTGTGTTCATGGGAGCCTAATTGGGGCATGTGCACGGTTGTATGCAGGCTTGCAGACGACAGTTTTGTCATGGGGTACTTAGTGCATTTGAGTGTTGTGAAAAATGCTAACTCTTAATTTTTTTAAGAATTGCTGAAATAGCTTCTCCTGGGATGTGCTTCACGTGGATTTTTTGTTTTGGCAGAAAAGTTCTTCGTTCATAGTTTTATGCTGCAAGAGGCTAACAGATAACAGTGTGTGAAAAGGGGGAGTAACCTAATTGCCCTGTGTGGCCACATGATGCTGATTTTGACCGGATGTGTCTTTACCCGCAAGTTAACAAAATGCAAGATGGCGTCCGGTTTCCAATGGCTCGATTCGCGGACAAACTGACCAACTCAGACGCTTTGCTTCAAAGTTGCGACATACTTTCACGTAACAGAACGGCGTTGAAAACGTTGTTTCATTCATGCCAGTCACTGTATTCGCCGTACTGCATCAGGTATTTATGCGCATGACCCCAACGCGTTAAGTTGACCATTGCATTGTACCCAAGCGCAATACCATTCATTCGCTTGATGTACGAGCTAGCAGGTGATTTTTGTTGTCGATATCCGTAGCTATTTTACAATTCTGTCACACAAACACATTTGGCCCGGTGCCATAGGCTATGTTGTGCGGGCGGCTCAGATATGTAATTTGTGAATAATTGAAGACTGTTGACCGGCTCCGATTGGCTGAATTGTTTTTCAGGGTTCTGTGACCGTCGTCTGCTATTTATTGCGGTTTTACTGTGCGACCTCCTGTTGTACTCCGAAATTTTCCTTGTAGATCCGTTCAGTTGCTAGTCAGTGCTTGATGAAGTAACTAACTTAGTGATGAAGTCCGAAATCTGTGTGCTAGCTAAGCATACACATCGATATGAATGTGCGTGCATTTTACTAGCGGCAGAGATTGAAAAGTGAAATGTAAATTGCTGTGTGCAGTGTGCCCTCTCCTTTCAGAAGGTCGCCCATAATTTATTAATATGCATAAATAGGTCTTATCATCAGGCATCTCTGTACCACGTTTGGTTTTGAAGTTGGAAATAGTATTTGAACAATTTTTTTTTTAAAAAGGGTCAAAATATCATAATGTTACATTGTGTACTGAACTTGTGAGAGATCAATCAAATTCCCATGTTTGGACTACACACTCAGCAAGGCCAGTCATTGTCACTATGTGAGCTCCACTTGCAGTTGTTTACTGTGACCAGCCATCAAGGTAAGATGTCAAAATGAAGCACATTTGTGATCAAGGTCTTTGTGTCAAGCATCATGAAACTACTTGCGGCAGCGCAGTACCGTATTATTTTATGTACTGGGTCCATTTGTCACTGGATGTTATAGCTGTCTCACGCTGAGGGGCTAAGCGAATGGCAGAGTTAGGTAACTCACTCATGCTGACGCTTAGTATGTTTTGAAATTTCGGAGTCTGCTATCACGACTTATAAAAATGTCTTGATGATTGATAAAAGACCTGGACATTATTGTGTTTCGGCTTTTATCAGGCCATCTTGACATCTTTATAAATTTTATAAATTGTGATATTGCACTCCTAAATCTCAATAACTTATACATTATATCAGCATGTAATGATAAGCATTACATATTGTGTGCAGTTATTGCCATAAAGAATATATTGATATAAATTACCGTGCAGTATTAAGCGTGGATAACATAAAACAATGTGTGTGTTTTGGTGGTGGTTTGTTCAAAATGCACATGGCATGAAGATGATTTGAGTGTGCACAGCTTTGTGATGATTTGAGTGTGTGTCTAAATGGCTCATGTATTTTTTATGGGTGGATCAAACATAATGTTATAGAAATGTAAAGAATAATTTGTATGTGTATCAAAGTCTGGTTTGAGGTTGCAGTGTGACCTGTGACCTTATTCTGGCGCTTTCCCTCCTGTGGTTGCTGGCCTTTATGGCAGTGTTGCATGATTTTATGTCAGCATAAGGAGGACCACCCTTTCCCTTTTATCTGTGTTGGAGTGTTTTGAGTGTTGCCTGTTATAAGCATACCCCGTAGGTTGGAGATGCTTTGAGTGCATCTGTCTGGGAATCTCTTGTGGGGATTTGCCTGTTAGTTTGTAAGCACAAGTTGGACATGTACATGTATCTGTTTGGGAATCCGACATGAGTATTGCCTGCTATTTTGTCAGCATAAGTAGCACCTTGTTTTGAGTGCATCTGTGTTTTGAGTCTTATGGGTGTTGCTGCCTGATATGGAAGTACATGCTTTGAGTGTATTTGTTTGGAATCTCATGTGCATGTTGTATGTTATCCTTCACCGAATCATGCTTTGGACTACACACAATGATGTGGGTCCTACAGGACTCATATTTTTCAAAGAGCGATTTAACGAATTATCCTTGTCCTGATGGCATGGGTCCTACACGACCCATATTTTTCAAAGAGCGATGGTTATCCCTAGCCCGATGATGTGGACAGGACCCATACTTTTTACACTATAGTACACATCACTGAAAGCATCCTTGTACTTTTAGTCATAATGGCAGAGAGAAAACAGTCTGAAACTTCTCTGTTTCCCCCAGAAACTATGGGTGAAAGTTCACCATTTCAAAGAAACTGTACTGAAACTGGTCGATTTTCCATGGACTTTGATACCCTTAAAAACAACGAACAAAGGAAAATTTGGATTAGATGCAATTCTCTCATCTTTGACTCTTCACAAATTAAGGACCAACATCATCTGGACAGGAATATTCACCTTACCCTTTTTTAAAAGTATGGGTCCTACATGACCCACACCATCGTTTGTGTGTAGGAAAAGTTCAGACATCATTTATTTGTTTATTTCTTGGTGTTATAGTCTATAATTATGAGTGTTGCCTTTTATTATGTAAGTATAGGCTGGACACACTTTGAGTGTTTCTGTTTGGTAATCTCATGTGCATGTTTTATGTTATTATGTCAGCATAAGGTGGATATGCTTTGAGTGTATTTGTTTGGGAATCCGACGTGAGTGTTACATGTTATTGTGTCAGCATAAGTGGCCACATACTTTGGTTGTATTTGTTGTCTGTTATTTGGTAAGCACAAGTTGAACATGCTTTTAGTCTGTAATTTTTGAGTGTTGCCTTTTATTATGTAACTTTTATAAGCTGGACATGCTTTGAGTGTATCTATTTGGGAATCTCACGCACGTGTTGCATGTTATTATGTCAGTATAAGTAGCATGTCTTTTTGCGTGTATATTTATCTTTAAAGTTCCATTACACATAAATCTGAAGACATTTCAGCACCATTTGTGTTTGTTATGCCTTGTCGACGCATCTAATGAACTTTGACAGCAGTTTGGACATGCAGCAAAAGCACACACATAATCACACTTATTTATTCTGTGTAGACATTCGCGTGTCAATCTATTTTCAGCTGTTTCTCACACTGACAGCGTATTTCTAAAACAGAGTGGAGTCATTGTCAGGTTACTTGATATAAAACTGGTGTACGCTGAACTGGATTGTCCTGTGTCTAAATGAATCATAACTAGACCTATGTGTAGCATTTTGTAACCATCTGTAACAGAAGTGTATCTTTGAACAGTTAAGTGTTAGTGGGCCTTCAAGTCGTTGCCTGTTAATATGGCTGAAGTGGTCACTGCCATATATTGTTTAGGACACAAGGCACTGTACCTATGCGACATTGTCCTGAAAAAAAATATTTGACAGTGACCACTTCAGCGTTATTATGTCAGCACAAGTAGGGCATTGCTTGAGTGGTATCTATTTAGGAGTAATGGGGGTTGCCTATTATGCAAACATAAGCAGGCCATGTTTTGAGTGTGCCTGTTTGGGGGTCTAATGGGAGTGTTGCCAGTTGATATGTCAGCATAATTGGGACATTGTTTGGGGTGTGTGCATATTTTTGGCAATTTCATGGGTGTGTTGCATGTCTGTATGTCAGGATAATAAGGACATTGTTTTGAATGCATCTGTTTGTGGTTCTTATGGAAGTTGCCTGTTGTGTTATGTAAGCATCTGCTGGACATTGTTTTCAGTGCATCTGTTTTGAAGTGTTATGAGAGTTTTTTTCCTGTTATCTCATTCTACCTCAACACCGAAATCCCCAATTTTTGCCGTTGTCCTTTGAAGAGGCATTGCAGTGCAGGACACAGATCGACCATGATAGTTCAAGGGTGATGCCAGAATAGCTTGGCGCCCTTAGGTGCCAAGCTATTCTGGCATCACCCTTGAACTATCATGGTCGATCCATATCTTGCTGTGGTGTGTCTGGGGTAGAATGAGTTATGCAAGTATAATTTGGACATATCTTTCACTCAAAAAACAGGAAAAACTCTTATAAGACTTCAACACAGATGCCCTGGAAACAATGTCTGCTTACATAATTTAATTGGCAACTCCAGAGTTTGTGTGAATCTGGTTGGGGCACAGGTTAGATGTTGTGAGATATTTCACTGAAATAACTGTCACCATATACAACAGAGCTTGAAGGTTCCCTAATGACAGTATTAATGTGCATGATTATGTTGGATTACTTCAATAAACACAGACACCTTGGTTTCCACTGTTTTTTCTTCAATTGTTTCTTGCTGCCTGTTGAGTGCCTGTCTGTAATTGATATTGTGTGTGTGTGTGTGTGCATTACTTTTTCCTGTCATTGTTAACCTCTGATACTTCCTGATGCTAACAATTTTTGCTTGTTGTAATTGTTAACTCATTTGAGACATGCTGCACACAGATATTTGACACAATTAAGCCATCAGCATAGTGAAAAAAAGGCTCCTACCAAAAACTTTCAGATAGCCACAAGTGAAATAAAAGCTGGTAGAGTGTTTCTTGTTTGTTTGTTGAGTGCATCTTTTATTTTCTTTGTAATATCCAATACTTAACTAATTTAACAAACAAAAAAAAACAAAAAAACGGTTTGTCCTCACAGAATTGGAAGGTGTAAGTATCCGTCTGCAGCTTATGTGTGTGCACAATTGTGTTTCTCTCATACATGCTGGTGCCACCACAGTTCATAATGGAAGTCTATTGATCACATACGCTTCAATTACAATGCTCACACATTCACCTTTTTAGCCCCAAGTGTGTGGAACTCGCTGCCAATTGAAATGCGGAATCCGCCCACATTGTCACAGTTCAAAGCTCACTTAAAGACTTTTTTTTCTGTCGCGCATTTAACACTTAGCTCATCTTTAGCTAACTGTTGACGGACTGCCTTTTATTCTGATTCTAGAGGGAAGAGGATGTAAGGTGTTGGGAAGGGATGGGGTGGTATAAAGTAGTGTATAATTGTGCGTGTGTCTGAGAGAGAGGGTGTGCTGTTGTGCATGCGCAGTGAGTCCAGTGTTTCCTGGAGACTGAACAGTTCTATACAAGAACTATGTATTATTATTATTATTACATGTCGATGACAATACATATTCCAAGGCAGACGGATGTAGGCAACAGTATCAACAAGTTACCAGAGTGCGTTAACTCCATTGTGCCTGCAGGGACTGATACTGTCTGTATGCACAATGGATGTATAAATTATGTATAGATGCGCCGTAACTGTAAAGGGACACTGCAAACAGCGTGTGCTTGATGATGTACACACACCGGTCACACAACCAATATTTGTACAGTGGACAATCGTCCAAAAGTAACAGGAATAGCAGTAATTGAGGCTAGTGCAAAGGTGCGGCCGTCAACAACTCCTCTCTGATTTACACAACACAGGCGCCAAGTTATTCTGGCACCACCCTTGAACTATATCAGTCAAATTAATTTCCACCAGTACTATATCAGGATGAAATGGGTTAAAAAGGCGAGAAAAGGTAAACCGATCTATTCTACCGATAACAAATCCTACCAGTTTACTTCAAAATACTCTCCCTAAAGTGTATAGTCTAGACATTTAAAAAAAAAAAAAAAAAAAAAGATAAATATTAAAAAATCACCTGACGTCCAATTTAACCCCTGAATTGCCGGGGCAAGGCGAACGCTACCCAACGCAAGAGACATAAACCCTCATGAGCCCCCGCTGTCGCACTAACTTACCGCTGTCACGGGGGCTCATGAGGATTTATGTCTTGTTAGTTTCACGGCGCTCTTTATGCGTGTTTTAGATGCCACTTACACTGTGTTCTTCAGGCGATTGTGGCGCCAGGCTAGTCTGCAGTAGGTTCAGACGCGCAGTTCGCGAACACTGACAGCGAAGAGCGGCCAAAGGCATTGTGGCTAGGTGGATGAGGATTGGACCGGCTGACACGCCCACCAAGTTCGACTGATCCGGCATTAACTCATTCTATCCCAGACACACCACAGCAGGATAAGGATCCACCATGATAGTTCAAGGGTGATGCCTACGGGCGCCAAGCTATTCTGGCATCACCCTTGAACTATATCATGGTCGATCTGTGTCCTGCACTGCAATGCAGTCTTCAGAGGACAGGGGCAAAATTTAAGGATTGTGTTGGGGTAGCGGAATGAGTTAAAGAAATTTTCGCCGATTTGCGAAGACCGATTCACTGTGTAACTAAAAGCAACAAACCGGAAAATGAATCCTGCCTCATGTGCACTAGCCAGTCGGCCTCAGGGCGCCGTGTTTTCCACAGCGTAAGTACGAGTACGTGTTGCCTGTGCGCCGCTGGTTGATCAACATCCGGCACAATTTTCGCTCACTTGTCCAGAGATGCTAAACTGTTCTTTTGTCTCGTGGTTGTTCATTTTGACGGTGACAACAATCGGTAGGGGCGGCCCCACATTTAGTCTTCAACAAAAACGGCTTTGACAGACTGATAATTATTGTTTAGTGTCTTCCGAAGAATCCGCCGCGATCGTTGTACAAAGCGTTTCCTACACCACGGAAAACGGCGCCGGTCAGCAGCGCACGTCCGCCGCTGGGAAACGCCGCCCAAGTAGCGCAGACGCCGCGCGCCAAAGAGCAGACGAAGTCAGTAACAGAACCGGAAATAAAAATCTAAGCCAACCGAACCTTGGTCAACATAAGCTGCCTTAGAACTGCTGGGTATGAATGAGCTACACCGCGTCCCTCTGAGTCAATAGTGTCTTAAAAACTAAACTCTTTCAGCAGCATTGATGGGGCAAAGAACATGCGTAGATGCCAGGGCTAAAGGACATTGATTGCCTGCTGCCCGCACCATTTATACCCGTGTCCCTTGGATGGAGGGGATGTTTGGAGTTCGCTTGTGTTTCACATGTATACCAAGAGCTGAAGAAATGCGACTTTTTTTTATATTACCGGAAACACAACTCTTTCGAGACGTGCCGCGTCCGGGTACGCGGCTGATGCCGCGTATCCGGAGGCGGCACGTCTCGAATGAGTAAAGTTTTTCCGATGACTCCCAAAATGTCGCATTTGTTCCGCTCGTAAGTATATAACTTGTGTCCTCTGACTAGCTCGTAGACCAACCAAGCGCACACCAATCCCTAATCCTAGAGCCCCCAGGGTTCTACTGAGGCCTCAGCGGCCGGGGTTGTCTTCTGACAGGAAGCGCCTAAAAAAGACCTGCAGTGGGATTGACATCTTCACCATGACGACCGCTTACCTGTAACTGAGATCGTGACTACTCGGATCGTGACGCTAAGATCGTGACGATGGAGAAGCGTGTGACGCTGAATGTTGGCGGCAAAGTGTTTGTGACCACCACAGCCACGCTCAAGTCGCTGCCCGACACTAGGCTGGGCCGCCTGGCCGTGCAGGTCGATGACAACACAAACACAAACACCGAGTTCTTCTTCGACAGAAACCCCAAAGTCATCAACAGCATCCTGGATCTCTACCGCACGGGGGAGCTGCACCTTCCGACTCACTTGTGCGCGGCCGTGGTCCGGCGAGAGTTGTCGTTCTGGGAGATCCCGGGGCCGATGATCCACGAGTGTTGCTGGCGGCGTGTGCAGCAGCAGGCCTGTGAGGCCGCCATTGTGGACGAGATCGACCGCTTCCTGTACGATCCCTATGACGTCACGCAACGTGGCGCCCAGAAGCGACCTCTGACGGGCTGCGGCAAAGTGTGGTACGCCATGGAGCACCCCGGACATTCGCGACTATCGAAGGTGAGTATACTTCACACAGGTCGTTTCCTTTTCACAGTCACGTGATACTAGACTGTTTCCAATTACATTTGTGATAAAGATGTGCTGTCTCCGCCGCCACGGTTGACCAATTTGTCAAAAAAAAAAAATGATCAGCCACTACAACACTGTGTGATAATTGAATGGTTATTTATGTATCTATGTGAAATATTAGTGTCTACCTCTTCCTGCCTCTTGTGCTTATAGTGGGGGAACTGTCACATCTCGTTCTCCCCCTTCATTCTCTCTACATGTCAAATATTGGGGAAACTGTCACAATCATATTCTCTCCCTTCGTTCTCTCTAGCTGTCCAAATAGTGGGGAAACTGTCACATCTCGTTCTCTCCCTTCGTTCTTTCTAGCTGTCAAATAGTGGGGAAACTGTCACATCTCGTTCTCTCCCTTCGTTCTTTCTAGCTGTCAAATAGTGGGGAAACTGTCACATCTCGTTCTCTCCCTTCGTTCTTTCTAGCTGTCAAATAGTGGGGAAACTGTCACATCTCGTCCTCTCTCTTCGTTCTCTCTAGCTATCACATAGTAAAGCACGAAAAGTGGTGTGTGTGTGTGGGGGGGGGGGGGGGGGGGGGCAAGAGTATGTGTGGGAGGGTGGGGGTGGGGAGCACAGCGGCAAACATCTGACGTGACGTATTTATTTGCAGGCGTGGATGATGCTGTGTTTCACCATCAACGTATGGACGGTGGTGTGGTTCACGCTGGAGACAGTGCCCAAGTTCCGCGAGGTCACAGACGCTTTTCTCAGCCGCGTTGAGGGAAACTTAACCGCGACCCTGACTTTTTCCTCCATGGACAAGATGACGCAGTTTGTGGTGACGCAGCCCTCGGGGTGGATCCGCTACCCGCAGTTCATCATGTACGCTTTCCTCGTGGCGGAGTTTCTGGTGCGTGCGGTCACGTGTCCGGACAAGAAGATTTTCTTCAAGGTAACGTCAGTGAAACCATGTCACGAGTCTACTAATATACTGACCAGCAAAAGGAAATGCGACATTTTTTGGAATCAAGTGTTTCCGATCATTCCAAAAAATGTCGCATTTCTTTCGCTCCTCAATATATTATAGTAATAGACTTAACTCATTCAGCCTGACGGGCGTATTTTCCAAAATTTTGGAGGCGTCATCTTATGACTATGCACAGTTGCAGGAGATGGATCGACCATGATAATTCAAGGGCAGTGGCAGATTAGCTTGGCGCCTCTCGGCGCCAAGCTAATCTGGCACTACCCTTGAATTATCATGGTCGGTCCATCTCCTGCTGTAGTGCGTCAGGGCTGAATGGGTTAACACCATATGTATAAAAGGCGACAGGCAAACGTTGCACTGATTGACAGGTAGAAATCACCTCAACAACAAGCGGTTCCAACAGCCACGGGCAGCGCCGGATCAATCAGTTTTCAAGACGAGGGAGGGGGGGGGGGGGGTCGGGGTGCTCAGACAATTAAAAAACTGTACACTGTTGTAATTGTGACGGCATATTGGAAAGAGGAGGGGGGGGGGAGGGAGGTTGGTTGTACATTGCTTAACGTCCCGACAGCAAGAAGACATTTTCAGGACGTGCCTGCATTGCTTGTGAAAAAAAAAAAAAAAAAAAAAAAAACTAAACAGAATATTGAATGTATGTCGCCAGCCGGTCTAATACGTTAAATAAACCTAAGACCATTTAGCAACACACATCCAATATCAAGAGCTACAGGCAGCGCAGACAGTAGGGAGAGTTTAAAAAGGGAAAATACAGGTGAATGGACCAAGGGTAGACAGAAACATGCCCCAGAATAGAGGGGAAAACCCACCCTGTGGGGCTGACCAGGGTGACCCTGGGACTAAAAAGTACTTAACCCCACCCAAATCAACCAGGGCAGACCCAGGTGGGGGAGGGGGGTAGGTGGTGCTGCAATAACATTAAAGCACCCCCATCCTTCTCGGACCATGTTGTAGACTGGCAGTGATTTTCATTTTTTAAACCGAGGGGATCCGGAGGTGGGGGTGTACTGTAGTACCAAAGCACCCCCCCCCCTCCCTGGATCCGGCCCTGACTGGGTTAACCCTTTAGCCCCGGGACCCTGCAGCAGGAGATGGATTGATCATGATAATTCAAGGCGCCTTCAGGCGCCAAGCTCATCTGGCACTACCCTTGAATTATCATGATCAATCCATCTCCTACAACTGGTACATAGTCGTTAGGCAACACCTCCACAATTTGAGAAATGAGACCTTGGGGCTAAAAAGGTTAACACGGAAATCCTTGTGCGCCTCATGGCAGGCAACGAAAATGGCAACATGGAAAAGAAACACGCCTAAGCAGTCGCACTCTTATCTGTGGTTATTGGTCTTGACTGTCGCAAGCAGCAAAGTAGATCTATGATTATTGGTCGATAATGCACGATTCTCTCCCCTGACAGTGCTTCCCCCACTCACTTGGTAGTTTCTTCTTGATGCAAGCAGCGATTGCTATCATTATGATGCGCCTACCGTGCGACGGTCCTTATTAGTCGCTTGCTCGGCGCTAAACCCTCCCCATAGGTCTCTGCCGGATGGCTTTTTTGACCAACTACCCCCCTCCTAGCGGGGAGAGGGTCCCGGGGGCTGGCGGCGGGCTCCTGAGGCCCCCCCCCCCCCCCCCACCGAATTCCTCGGTGGGACGCGCCCGGGGGCTGGCGGCCAGCTCCGGGGTCCGTCCTCCCCGTATTGGGACGCAGAGGAGGACACTCCTGGAAGGTCCACCCTGCGGGATAGGGGGGTTAGAGAACCCAGGGGGTCGAGGTACCCACGACGCCGCTCGCCTGCGTACGGTCGCCATCCATCAAAATAAATAGGGCTCCCAGGGAGGTTTAGCATCCTTCGTCCATGCACTCCCTAATAGGGCTCCCAGGGAGGTTTAGCATCCTTCGTCCATGCACTCCCTAATAGGGCTCCCAGGGAGGTTTAGCATCCTTCGTCCATGCACTCCCTAATAGGGCTCCCAGGGAGGTTTAGCATCCTTCGTCCATGCACTCCCTGGGGAATGGAGGGCGCAAACAACCCCCTCCAGAGAAAAACAAAAACACATATATTGGGGTTAGTAAAAATCAACCCCCCTCAAACAAAGATTGATTGATTGATTGTACATTGCTTAACGTCCCGACAGCAACAAGGCTTCTCAGGACGTGCCTGCACTGCTTGTGAAAAAAAACAACCAACTAAACAGAACTTGAATGTATGTCGCCAGCGGTCAAACATAATAAACCTAACACATGGGCCAAATAAAGCTAAGACCATTTAGCAACACACATCCATATCAAGAGCTACAGGCAGTGCAGACAGTGGGAGAGTTAAAAAGGCAATACAGGTGATGGACCTCGGTAGACAGAAACACATGCCCCAGAATAGAGAGAAACCCCACCTGTGGGCTGACCAGGGTGACCTGGAACTAAAAATACTAACCCCACCCAATCCCCAGGCAGACCCGGTGGGGTCCCTCAACAAAGGGCAACAGCTGCGGCCAGAAAACCGGCCTTGGACGGCGACTACCAAAAGGAGGAACAAGAACCCACACCATCGGCCAGGAAGACTGGAATCCGGGCCCTCACGGGAACTCAGGCTCTTCCCCCAACGACCCGGCCTTCTGTGGGGCGGACAGCCATGATGAGAGATTTAAAGGAAAAGTGATGCGCGGACATCAGCGACAAAAAGCCAAAATATAGACCCCCTCCCCCCATCCCCGTCCCCCCCCCCCCCCACCTGGACGAAATCAGCGATAGCTGGAAGTCCCTATCCATTAAAAATTGCACCTTGCACCTTGCTAAACCCTCACGTCTGCGCAGTTCCAGGCCCTCTGCACTACATCAGTCTCACTGGCCTAGCTCTATTCGCCTTGTATCCCTTTGTCTCAAGGCACGGGACTATACGTATCACGTGATCAAGGCAACATACGTTACGATGACAACGTACTCGCGGAGCAAGACGTTTTCCCACAAATATTTCTTCGGTCAGCCACACTTCTCAGTACAATCACATCCCGATCTCCATTCGATCAAACCCGCTAGGCACAAACAAATGCCGGCACACAAATCTACAACTTAAAGGGTTACACAGCAAAATGACAACTATATGCAGGTGTTATGTAATACCCTCGGTACCAATTTCATTCAAAAATGTCTTTAACCGATTCAGCCCTGACGCACTACAGCAGGAGATGGGTCGACCATGATAATTCAAGGGCAGTGCCAGATTAGCTTGGCGCCGACTGACGCCAAGCTAATCTGGCACTGCCCTTGAATTATCATGGTCGATCCATCTCCTACAACTGTGCATAGTCAATAGGGCTCGGGAAGCTGACGTCATCACGCCAGTCGTGGCGGCCATCTTGTGAGGATACGGGACTAAGCGCTCATAGGGAAATCGCTGTTTTCGTAATGTCAGGAAAATCCTGACGTACTATAAACAATAACAGCAAGTCTCGCCATCACTGCAGGAACCGCTCACCAGAATCTGTTTTTGTTTGTTTCCAAAGAGGAAGAAAAATGAAGAAAAACGTGTCAGTTGAAACACTATAGTCCGGCTACTATCTGATGACTATGGTATCCTCAAAAGATGGCGGCTGACGCGCCGACGTTGCTAGGCGACGCGGGGAACTTCCCGAGCCCTATAGATGACGCCTCCAAAATTTGGTAAATACGGCCGTCGGGATGAATGAGTTTAATTAGACAACATCAGCGACAGAAGTTCGAAGCGCAGACACCCTGAACGTAGGTCTATGCTGCGCCGGTCAACCGTGACAGAATCAAAGCGGCGGCGCCGACAACCACGAAACGTCAGATGGCATACAGTGTGGGTTATACAACATAACTGTATTACAAAAATAACGCAAAATGCATTACATTACACAGTACCTTAGACATTTCCACGCGTATGCTGACAGTTTTGTCAGGCGAGGTAGTTGTCTGACAGTCGGAAGCATTGAGATTTGCGTCCCCTTAATTTCTCTGTCACACGTACTCAGCTTTGCCAGTGGTTCTTCTCGCCTCTCGGGTCCGATCAGGGAGTTTATTTCGAAGATAAGTCGAGGTCGACAGTAAGGGAGATTATTTCGAAGAGGGCTTTCGCCCGAGACTTATGATCTTGGAAATAAACTCCAGGCTGATCGGACCCCCGAGGCGTGAGCCACTGACAAATCCTAACTGGTAATGCAACTAATGACTAACTAACTGCATATGAATAGGTCCGCCAATGTCTGTCGGTCAGCATATGAAACCGAGTGCAGCCGTCTTTGCCGTTATAGGTAAAACAAGAATAAAATCTATGACTCGTGAAATCCAGACAGACAGCGAAGCGTGTAAAATGCAAAGAAATAGCAAATATACATGCAGAAAAACTGTTTCGTGCTCGTCAGTCCTTTCATAACGCGTGCCTTTCTTTGATTTTTTTTTATTTGTGTTGACTGCGTGTTCAGGAGGCGAAGACGTGGTTTGACATCCTGCTGCTCGTCATCAACGCCGTCGCGCTCATCATCGAGTACACGGTACAGGGCGAGGAAACCACGTTCTCGGCAGTCGAGACCAACGCGCTCCTCCTCTTCTACGCCGCATCCATGCTGCGCTCATTCCGCATCATCTACCTCGCCAAGCACTTCCAGACCATGAAGGTCAGTGTCCAACCGTCAAGGTCAGTGTCCAACCATCAAGGTCAGTGTCTAGCCTACAGATCCACGGCTACCGGCTGCTAAGCCAGCAACATGCACTAGACGCTGCTCGGAATATCGGGACAGTTACACGAGCGAGCCTAGTCCTGCGCCAGCCACAAGGCAAGGTGCTCCTGGGTGTCAGTGTAGTTGAGCTATAACGAAGCACCTTGCTCAGCGGCTTTCGAGGGACTAAGCTCATTCGTGCAACTGGCAACAGAAGTAGATCAAAACTGCATATCTTTCGACGAAAACAGTGCAAAACAGTGGATGACAAGCGGGCACTGGACCCTGCATAATTTCCACTGGACAGTACACAAACCGGCCATGTGTCCGTGCTCATGGACCAATGGTGTCAAGCAAGTCACGTGACTACAATGTCCAGTTTCACCTGACGCCCGTTGCCGAGTCGCGACGAAGCGCTTGACGAAATTGCGGGGTCATAGTCGCGCTAGACGCGTGCGCTTTCTGAGCTTGCAAGCCGACAAACTTGGTGCTAGCGAGGTTTCAAAATGGCGTCTGTTTGGGTCCGTTTCTGTGAAGATACATTTTTATTTTTATTTTCTTCACATGGTTGTCGGAGTAGGGATGAGGGAAGTAAGTATTCCATTCGTATTCTCTATTGAATCGGCCGGCAACATTCTGCACTAAATGAAGTTGCTTCCCCTGCAAACGCTCAACAAGAAAGAAATTGATAGTACGCCGCCATGTAAAAGTGAAAACAGAAAAGTGAAAGAGCAGACGATTTTGTTCCCAAATGTGACAGTTGTGTATCTCATCACTGATGACCATAGGGGCCCGATGATAGTAGCTTTGACTAATGCAAATCCGCTGCGCCAGCGCGTGCGCGCCACCGCCTACTAAGCTCAAGACAGAATACAAGGGAAGAAATGAAGGACACACAAATCGACGAAGCACTGTGATTCCAGAGCAGTTTTCAACCATCAAAGCAACCATCCGCCTAAAGCCTCGAACTGAACAGACTTGGTAGATATTTTGCCACAAATCTATACCACCCTTGTCCTCCGATCGAAACTGATAGTTTTGTATCAAGGCTTTTTGCACCGTCAAGCATTATTCACAGCAGACGGCGAGTTGTTGGTTTTAGATGCGGCCGGAAATACGCCTCATGCTCATTTTTCATTGGTTTATGTATGCAATGAAATTAAAACAAGAGTGCGTCTTACTGTCGACATGAACTTGTGACCTGCACGCAGCAGTCGCGTTAGGTACGTATTTCCCCCAGCCCAAAAAGGTCTACTTTAATGGAGTCTGTTTTAAACACTGCTCAGTTGTCAATATCTTTGCGAGTAATTCGCTTGACTTTAGAGTAAACACGGCAGAAAACAATGGATGCACTGCAGTGCATAGTGGCCTCTTTCACTACTAAAGGGTTTAACGGTCAACTCTAGGCTATATGTTGAGAAAGAGGTCCTGAATACGTCCGGCCACAGTAAATTTCGCGGGTGCCCTTCGTTTCTTCAATGGTATTCTTTGTCTTGAACTTAGTAGGCAGTGGCGCAGATGATTTGCATTAGTCAAAGCTACTATCATCGGGCCCCTGTGCTGATGACCTAAAGGTTGTTTACTAAAAAAAAAAAAAAAGTAAATGCCAGGATGTTTTGTAATAACGGTCTACAATGTGGCAAGTACAACGCTGTGGTAAATTATCAAACAATTTAATTTTGAACAGAGGAAATCGTATTTCGTAGGTCAGTCGCCATTTTGGAAAGCGTTAGCTTTTTAGTAAGGGGTATAGAGCACGGGATTTCGCTGGCAGTTCTGGCTTGCAAGTGCTGGCGACTCGGCTGGACCGTAGAAGCAGGTGCTGATCACGTCAACAGTACCGGTGGCTTCCCTGTACATTGCTATGATGTACTGTCGTCCCTAAAGTGACGTTTTTTAACCCTTTGGGTGTCGGTTAGCGGTTTTAGTCGCGATGATTCCTGCAGGAACCATCGCGACTAAAACCGCTACCGACACACAAAGGGTTGATGTAGCGATAATTTTGCCCTGTATAGGCTACTACTAGTATGCACAAACTGTTGACTGCTGTGCAGGTGCTGATCCTGTCGGCCAAGTCGTCCGTGCACGAGCTCCTGCTGCTCGTCGTGTGCGTGCTCACCTTCGTCACCATGTTCGGCTCGCTGGCTTTCGTGGCGGAGACCGTGACCGAGGACCACACGTTTAACTCCATCCCGCACGGCATGTGGTGGGCCATCGTTACCATGACGACGGTGGGCTATGGCGACGTGAGCCCGGCGGGAGTGTGGGGGCAGCTGCTGGGCGCTATGTGTGCGCTGTCCGGCGTCATCGTCATGGCGCTCCACATCGCCATCATTGCATCAAGGTTCGCCAGCTACCACGACAACGTCAACACCAGGAATCAAAGGCGCCAGCGGCTGGACTTTCTGCATGACAACCCGCAGTTCTGTGTAACGGAGACCAGTGACGATCACACAGACCTGCGTCATACTGCTGACGTCAATACAGACAAACGCTATGATGACATCGATGACAACCCGCAAAACCGTGTAACGGAGGCCAATGGCGATCACATAGATGCGCGTCATACTGCTGACGTCAATACAAACAAACACTCTGATGATATCGCTGACAACCAGCAGTTCTGCGTGACGGAGACCAATGATGACGACAAAGACGCGCGCATCAGTCTATTGTCTATAAATATGCAACGCCTATAGCAAAAGTCGACGTGTAATGTCGCGGGCGACACTCGGTTTAAACAGGTCTTTTCCAAGTCTCTATTTTAAGACAGGGTGTCGACAGCGCATAGGTAGAATTGACAAAGGAAACGCGCGAGCCAGGATACTGGACATTTTTTTAGGCTGCATAAGATGTACGATTTTTTCTTTTCTGTATTTGCACAACGTAACAAAGCAAACAAAAATACTGCTCAGAACCGGCCTCATAATATCAGACATTACATTTGACACCTCGTTTCTTTGCGTCTTCTATCTTTTTCACAAAAAAATAACGTAGCATTGAATGAGCCCATTAGTCGCCATGTTGCACACTATCCGATGACATCATTTTGCTTCAGACAGTGACGTGGAATCGAGAATTTTCAAGCAACCTTCCCATGATAGCGGCCTGATATTTGTTCTATGACGTCTGCGTGCTTGTTATTTACGTCATACGTGATTTTTTACGTCACTACGGAACCTTCAAGCTAGGGTCGTACAGGGGGAGGGAACCAAGTTTAGTCGAGACCAACGCGCTGCTCTTCTTCTACACCATGTCCATGCTGCGCTCATTCCGTATCATCTACCTCGCCAAGCATTTCCAGACCATGAAGGTCAGTGTCCAACCATGAAGGTCAGTGTCCAACCATCAAGGTCAGTGTCCAACCATCAAGGTCAGTGTCCAACGATGAAGGTCAGTGTCCAGCCATGAAGGTCAGTGTCCAGCCATCAGTGTCAGTGTCCAACCATCAAGGTCAGTCTCCACCCATCAAGGTCAGCGTCCAGGATATAGATCTACTACCGGCTGCCAAGCCCGCAACATGCTCTAGCGCGTTTCCTTAGTTGTAGTTCTGCAATCCTCCTTGTTTAGACTGAATGTTAATTGAATATAAATTATTATGTATGTATTGTTGTATTTAGTGGTGTGTTCGGGCATTGTGCTTTGTTTGTTATGTGCATATGTCATTGTATTTTTATTTTTGTGTACAGATTGTAAAGCGCTTAGAGCTTTTGAGTAAGATTAAGCGCTATATAAATACTCATTATTATTATTATTATTATTAGATGCTGCTCGAAATATGGGGTCAGTTACATGAGTGAGAATAGTCCTGGAGTGGGTAGCATGTAGCGTGCTTAAATATAGTGTGTTAAGCTCGCTGACTTAAGGCCTTTCGTGCTTAGTAAAGCTCTTGCTTAGTGCGCGAGTGTTTTCTGTTGCATGGAGCGACTTAGCGACGTGCGTAGCTCCGAACGAGTTCTTAGCGAGCGGGAATAGGTTATTTATAGCTTATGGTGGGGTTCTCCCCTACGTCATCATAGATTGTAGAAATCGGCCAATAAAAACGCACGGTTTTCGCTTCTTCTGACCTAACGGAAACGAAGTAGACAAAACGCGGGTGAAATGGCGGCGATGGAAAACAAGAAGTGGAAGAGAGCAAATAGCAAATTTTTCGTGCAGGCAACCCTGCTTGTCAATCTAATGTAGATGTACATTAGTTAAGGAGTACCGTGTAGGCTCCCATAGTATGAGGATCTATGTCTCTCTGACAACGGCGGGTGTTGGGTTACTACACACATCGGTGTGCAGGGTCAGTTGCAATCAGTTATGCAGACTTCTCACCGATAATGGACATTATCCGGAATTCCGATGCTACTCTCTAACCCCATGATTTCGAGAGTTAACTCCCCTGTTACAGGGAACACACAATGCCATTTTTAACAAAATGCCTTCAGTCAAACGTTGCGCTTGGGGAGAATGCAAAACAGACAGCAGATATCCTGAACGCTGCATTGGAGTAAAATTCCATGTATCACATGAACACGTGCATGTACTTATTTAAATTGCGCAACAAAACACACAGTACTTACTAAGAGCACAAAAAGTACTCAGAATTGGTAGGCACGGAAACCGTTGCCATGGGTCCGGTGACCCTCATTAAGATTTAACATGAGGGTAAAAGGTTTTAAAAATAAATGCCATACAATACTGTGATACATGTATAGATTTTACCAGCACGATCAATACCATCTTGAATCTACACAACATACTACTACTGAGGTTCTACCTCTAGTGTAGAATAGCAAGACCCATCATTTTTGGTTATTTTCTGCCACGATCCGATTTAACACAAACGAACAAGTGAAACAAAAAAATTTAAAAGTAACGGACCGGTTGCTTGCATAGACTAGTATCCGTAAAAATACACTACATAAATTATTTAAAAAAATAATTGACTCACCCCCCCCCCACCCCCCCCCACCCCCCCCCCCGCTTGCAGGTGCAAAATGCAGATAAAATGCAGCTTCTCGTGTCAACATCCACTTTTGTCAGGATAGACCATGTAAAATAAAATGGGGCTTTGGTAACAGGATCCCTGTCTCTTGTCCTTGGTTTGACTGAGGCCTTCACTGCGAAATACCCATCAGTCATTTGGATTGTTTCCAAGCTGTTCACATAACCATCTTGCATCAGGCTATAGGCTTCTGATCGTCTGTAGTCCCTTATGGCTGATAAGTTTATGTTCTGATTTAGTAAATATGTACAGATGTCGAATATAGAGAACTCTGGCAAAATATTCAGGTCTGTAGTCCCAGATAACAAAGCAGGGTTCGACAGTTCGATGTTCCCATCTTTGAGCTTTGCTCCGATCACTTCTACCCAATCTTCAGCACAGCACTCGGGATCAACGGGTAGTCCAATGTCAAGAGCCTTTTGTACGAGATCAAAAAGCTCTGCTTTTCTGCTTTGGCCAACACAAACTCCTCTTTCTTGCAAAAACCTTTGTAGCTCGCTAAATCGCCATGCTTTCTTCTCCACCATTTTGATCCCAGTAACATGGGAGTTAACTCTCTAAATCATGTGGTTAGAGAGTAGGCGCGGAATTCCGAAGTAGGTCTATTCCCAGATGTCCGTCAGACGAGGCTGGGTGGGGTCCGTGCGTTCTCACGTACTTTTCGTGTTCTTCCTTCTCTATCCTAGATGGAAGGCTGTTTCTTCTACAAGGTTTAAGAGAGTGAATTCACATTTCTCAGATTTCAAGTTCTCGCGTTAACACGGCAGCTAAGAACTCTTCCTCAGCTAAGCACGCCGCTACGCACGGGGGGGACCGTCCTTAGAATTAAGCACGCCACTAAGCTCGCTCCAGCAGATAAGCACGCTCATGCAACGCACATTTTCAGCTAAGCTTGCGAACTTAGCGCTAAGCAAGAAATTTGCGCGATAAGCAAGCATATGCAACCCACCCCTGGGCCAGCCACTAAGCAAGGTGCTCCGCTATAGCGGGGTGAGTGTTGTGGGGCAATAGCGGGGTGAGTGTTGTGGGGCAATAGCGGGGTGAGTGTTGTGGGGCCAATAGCGGGGTGAGTGTTGTGGGGCAATAGCGGGGTGAGTGTTGTGGCGCTATAGCGGGGTGAGTGTTGTGGGGCAATAGCGGGGTGAGTGTTGTGGCGCTATAGCGGGGTGAGTGTTGTGGGGCAATAGCGGGGTGAGTGTTGTGGCGCTATAGCGGGGTGAGTGTTGTGGGGCAATAGCGGGGTGAGTGTTGTGGTGCTATAGCGGGGTGAGTGTTGTGGGGCAATAGCGGGGTGAGTGTTGTGGCGCTATAGCGGGGTGAGTGTTGTGGGGCAATAGCGGGGTGAGTGTTGTGGGGCAATAGCGGGGTGAGTGTTGTGGGGCAATAGCGGGGTGAGTGTTGTGGCGCTATAGCGGGGTGAGTGTTGTGGGGCAATAGCGGGGTGAGTGTTGTGGCGCTATAGCGGGGTGAGTGTTGTGGCGCTATAGCGGGGTGAGTGTTGTGGCGCTATAGCGGGATGAGTGTTGTGGCGTTACAGCGGGGTGAGTGTTGTGGCGTTACAGCGGGGTGAGGGTTGTGGCGCTACAGCGGGGTGAGTGTCGTGGCGCTATAGCGGGGTGAGTGTTGTGGCGTTATAGCGGGGTGAGTGTTGTGCCGCTATAGCGGGGTGAGTGTTGTGGCGCTATAGCGGGGTGAGTGTTGTGGCGTTATAGCGGGGTGAGTGTTGTGCCGCTATAGCGGGGTGAGTGTTGTGCCGCTATAGCGGGGTGAGTGTTGTGGCGTTATAGCGGGGTGAGTGTTGTGCCGCTATAGCGGGGTGAGTGTTGTGGCGCTATAGCGGGGTGAGTGTTGTGGCGCTATATCGGGGTGAGTGTTGTGGCGCTATAGCGGGGTGAGTGTTGTGGCGCAATAGCGGGGTGAGTGTTGTGGCGCTATAGCGGGGTAAGTGTTGTAGCGCTATAGCGGGGTGAGTGTTGTAGCGCTATAGCGGAGCACCTTGCTTAGCGGCTGGCGCAGAACTAAGCTCACTCATGCAACTGGCACAGAAGTAGATCGAAACTGCATATCTTTTGACGAAAACAGTGGATGACAAGCCGTGAGCCCTATATAGTTCCCCCTGGACCGCGCTCATGGTGTCGGACAAGTCACATAAGTGAAGTCACGTGACTCAGTGCTGTGCCCAATTTAGTCTCCCTGCAGACGTGTCTAAGGTCTGACATACTTTGAAACGCTCAAGCGGAGATATGGGACGGTTATTTGGAAGCGAACCAAGTGGGCTACATAGTTCAGCTCTTGGCACACTATGTGTGTGTTCATATGACAAGAGTCATTGTTAGTGTAACTATATTTCAGTCGTTCGCTCTAAATAACTTATTAGCAATTCGCGTTAAAAAAATAAAATGCTGCGCACTGACTTCCGGGGTCATATGAAAGATTAATTTCTACGGACGTCATTTGTCGCTCAGCAAGCGGAGAAATGGCACGGCTATTTCAGTCGAAGTGAACAAAGTAGGCTATGTCCAGTTTCACCTGCCGCCCGTTTCCGAGTCGTGACGAAGCCCTCGACGAAATTGGGGGGTGGGGTGGGGGGGGCATAGTTACGCTCCGAGCACGCTCAAAAAGAAAGAACTTGATCGAACTCCGCCATGTAAAAGAGAAAGCAGAAAAGTAAAACGAGCAGACGATTTTGTTCCCAACTGTAAAAGTTGTGTATCTCATCACTGATGACTTCAGACTGTTAAAAAAAAAAAAAAAAAAAAAAAGAAAAAAAGAAAAAAAAAAGGCCAGGATACTTTGTAATAGCGGTCTAGAATGTGGTAAGTACAACGCTTGATGTGGTAAATTATGAACCAATTTATTTTTAAACAGAAGAAATCGTAGTTTCGTAGGTCAGAAGCCACTTTGGAAAGCGCTAGTTTTTAGTAAGGGTTATAGAGCAGGCGCTTTCGCTGGCAGTTCTAGCGCGCTCGCGCTCGCGACTCAGCAAGGGGCAGCTGGACTGTATGCCCACTCATCAGGTGCTGATACTGTCGGCCAGCGCCATGCAACATTACACGTCGAATTTACTGCGTGATACTTGGTGCACTACGCCATGAGATAGAGATCATGAAATTATGTTGCGTCAATTTGTGAATCTCCTAACTTTTTTGTACTAATTAATACTTTTTATTATCTCTTTTTGCACTAACTAATACTTTTAATTATCTCTTTTTGCACTGTTGCTTTCTATTCTATCATTTGACTGTCGGTAGCGGTTTGTATCGCGATGATTCCCGCAGCCTAAAGGGTTAGGGTCCTGCAGGAATCACGGCGACAAAAGCCGCTACCCACAGCCAAAGGGTTAATATCTGTAGCGAGTACAATTTCTACGTCATGTTCTATTAAAAAATAAATAATCATGTACCAGTAAAGCTATATATTACGTCACTCTGACAGACACAAGTAATTCTATATATTACGTCACTCTGACATGTCACTTTAATTTCGTTTGTTCTGCATTTCTGCATTTGACACTCACCTTCTTGCGGCGGTGTGTAGACCTCAGTGTGTGGATTCTTGCATGTATACTTGTGTCTTTCAGGGTTCACCTTTTACAACGAGTGTTTGTGGTTGTTTTTTTTTTTTTTTTTTTTTTTTTTTGTGTGGTTTTTTTCTGTTTTAAGTCTCTTCT
>BTPG01000007.1:181263399-181340899 GCA_036245525.1 Semisulcospira habei | reverse complement strand
TCTGGATTTGACTGCTAACATTTGCCCTAACATCTGGCTCTGACTGCTAACATTTGGCCATAACATCTGGCTCTCAATGCTAACATTTGCCCAAACATCTGGCTCTAACTGCTGAATTTGCCCTAAAATCTGGCTCTGATTGCTAACATTTGCCCTAACATATGGCTCCGACTACTAACATTTGCCCTAACATCTAGCTCTGAATGCTAATATTTGCCTTAACATATGGCTCTGATTGCTAACATTTGCCCTCTAACATCTGGCTCTGGGTGGGCACGGTGTACTGCATCGACTAAAATTAGAGAGCGGAACTCTCCTATGTACACAGGAGACTAGCAGAAAAGTTAGACTTTCATAAATTATTACGACATTCCAGCTTCATACGGCATAACAGCGTCATACGCCATTCCAGCTTCATACGGAATAACAGCGTCATACGCCATTCCAGCTTCATACGGAATAACAGCGTCATACGCCATTCCAGCTGCATACGGCATAACAGCGTCATACGACATTCCAGCTGCATACGGCATAACAGCGTCATACGACATTCCAGCTGCATACGGCATAACAGCGTCATACGCCATTCCAGCTTCATACGGAATAACAGCGTCATACGCCATTCCAGCTGCATACGGCATAACAGCGTCATACGACATTCCAGCTGCATACGGCATAACAGCGTCATACGACATTCCAGCTGCATACGGCATAACAGCGTCATACGACATTCCAGCTGCATACGGAATAACAGCCGTGCGTGCAGTATTATGTTGGGGCATACTAACGCATTAATACAGGAGACATTGCCAACTATTAACCCTTTGTTGTCTGCAGCAGGTCGCCTTAACCCTTTAACAACAGGGCCTCTTTCAACCTGTACCGGCTGACTTGCTGCCTCTTTCAACCTGTACCGGCTGACTTGCTGCCTCTTTCAACATGTACCGGCTGACTTGCTGCCTCTTTCAACCTGTATCGGCTGACTTGCTGCCTCTTTCAACATGTACCGGCTGACTTGCTGCCTCTTTCAACCTGTACCGGCTGACTTGCTGCCTCTTTCAACATGTACCGGCTGACTTGCTGCCTCTTTCAACATGTACCGGCTGACTTGCTGCCTCTTTGACCCATCATCTCCACGGCCGTATTTCTGAAATGTTGGAGGTGTTGGCAAACAAGTATGTACAGATGCAGGAGATGGACCGACCATGATAATTCAAGGGTAGTGCCAGAGTAGCTTGGCACTACCCTTGAATTATCATGGTCGTTTCATCTCCTACTGTAGGGCGTTGGGGCGAAATGGAACAAGCAGACCATATTGTATCTTTAGCTGGGCGGAGAAGTACAAGTATACACAATTAAAACCCAAGGACCGGGCGTGGCATAGCAAAAACACAAGGACTGAGTGAGACCCTGCAAAAACACAGCGACCGGGCATGGCCTTACAAACACAAGGACTGTGCATGACGGCCTTACAAACACAAGGACTGGGCATGATGGCCTTACAAACACAAGGACTGGGCATGATGGCCTTACAAACACACAAGGACTGGGCATGATGGCCTTACAAACACAAGGACTGGGCATGATGGCCTTACAAACACACAAGGACTGGGCATGGCCTTACAAACACAAGGACTGGGCATGGCCTTACAAACACACAAGGACTGGGCATGATGGCCTTACAAACACAAGGACTGGGCATGATGGCCTTACAAACACACAAGGACTGGGCATGATGGCATTACAAACACAAGGACTGCGCATCAAAGTGATGGCCTTACAAACACACAAGGGCTGGGCATGATGGCCTTACAAACACACAATGACTGAGTGTGACCATACAAAGTTTATCCAGCTGTACAAATACCAGAAGGAATGGCGAGCACTAGTCAACGGAAATGGCGTGTTCAGTGATGTAGTCAATTCATAAATCGACGCCGTTTGAAACAATACAGTGAATCATGCAAAATCCAGACCACGAGGGGACTGCCAAGCGTGTACAACGCAGAGAAGAACCGCCCAACGAAAAGAGAATTACGACACAATTTAACGCATTCAGCCCGACGCACTTATTTCCCAAATTTTCAAGGCGTCATCTAACGACTGTGCACCTGTTGCAGAAGATGGATCGACGACCATAATAATCCAAGGGTTAAGCCAGATTAGCCGACAGGCGCCAAGCTAATCTGGCACTACCCTTGAAATATCATTGTCGACCCATCTCCTGCTGTAGTGCGTCAGGGCTGAATGGGTTAATAATATTTGGGGTAAAAACACTTTTACAAAACAGACAATTAAGTACACACACCAGTCGCTACGTATCTTGTGATTGATAACAAGCAAGGTAAGTAGCGACCGATTATATTAATATATTAATGAATATCAATAAATTGTGTCGTAACCGTCATTTCTAAGCGTGCTTCTTTCTCCGTTGGTTTCTTCTCTAGTGAATCACACAGTTTTGTTATTGTTGTGTTTTAAAAGTCCGTCACCAAAGCAGACTTTTAACAAGAAAGCGATCTGCACAACAAAATGCGATCAGTAAACTTGCACCTATTGCCATTTTTGTTTCGTGTCTATAGTGACAGCAGTTTAGCTTCAAACCCCGGGCAAGGTGCGTCAGTCTGTGACCTTCTGCTCCACTGCCCTGTGCTGTAAGGTCTACGGTCACAGACCGGGCAGACATCTTTTCAGTCCAATTGTGTTGTCCACTATTGACCCTGTGCATTACACGTTATTTTTCAAGGTTGTGTACACACAGGTATAGAGCCTTCCGCACCGTGAGCCACTTGCATCAGCGAGCCTAGTCCTGCACCAGCCACTAAGCAAGGCGCGCCGCTATAGCGGCGCCCCTTGCTTAGTGGCTGATGCAGGACTAAGCTCACTCATGCTGCTGGCCCCTACTCCATGGCCGCGCAGCCGCAAGCAAACCGTTGTATGTTCAGTAGATATTCGGACAGGCGTCATTCGTTGTGTGCCCGCGCACAATTGAATAACGTACACTGCGTGTCTGCGGAGTGTGCGTGAAATCAACGCCAAAGACCACAACCCCTCCCAGTAACCTGACATGGAGTCAAAGGGATGTCAGCCAGAGGCAACGTCAGGGGGCTCATGAGGATCGATGCGTCCTGCTGAGGTCCTTTTGAATCCATGCTTGGTGGTTATGTCGTGTTCACGTTTTGTCGGCATTCAAGATGACAGAGCATTGGACGAGCTACTGAGGGTAAAATCCATCCAACCAAGCAAGCCAGAGACCAGAGTTTGCATCAGGTTGTGTGTAACGTGTGTTGCCTTGGTCGTTAAGCACAGCATCATGGCCGGAACAACGGTAGGTGCAGAGTGCAGTCTTGTGTACACAAGGAGTGGTTGTTGTTGACGCTGTCTTCCCGGCAGTGTTTGTATTCACTCTCGGTTCATAGCCACTAAAACACTGGATGACAATAAGTACTGAGATTCCTCCGAAATCGATAAAGCGCATGGTGTATATGCTCTAGTCTTCTTTCAGTCTCTTTACCCTTATTGTCTGCCGCATTATAAAATACGATAGACTTTGAAATGGGACTGGTCGGAGCGCATTCCGGAGCATGCACATGACGTTTTTGGCGTGCGGAGCAGAAATTCTGGCAAAGAAGTAACCAGATGAAAATGACGTCAGGTCTAGCAACGCAAACTTTGCTAGAACACGTCTTTTGGGCGCCAAAGCGCCGTATGTGTGTGTGTGTGTGTGTGTGTGTGTGTGTGTGTGTGTGTGTGTGTGTGTGTGTGTGTGTGTGTGTGTGTGCGTATGTGACAGCGACTAGAGCCCGCGTTTAAGGACGGACAAGCTTGAAATTGTATGATATTGTCCCTAAAACAATAATCTGGAGGCTTTTTTTTCGATTAAAAAAAAAATTAAGATGCTCATTGGCGAGAAAATGGCCGTTTCACAAAAACGGTTGATCCACACTGGAGTCCGTAATTTTTCTTATTTTACTAGGTATTTCTGCATATATATATATATATTGGTTCATTAACCAGCATTGCACCTCTAGAATATTTTGAGTGATAATTAAATAATTTTGGAAAAACATATATATTCACGTTTTGGGAATTAATTTTACGAATTATATGGTTAATCTAAAAACAATTGAATTATTTTACGAAAACAAACACCAATCTTCTCATTAATAATCGCATGATTTTTCCTATACGGTATTTACATAAGCTTACAGTTTGTCTCGGCTGTCGGGTACGATTAGGCCAATTGTGACCTGTATGCCCTAGGTGTGAAAATCAGACAATTTTCTGTGCCACTTTTTGGGAGTCATTTGTAAGACAGCTAACATAACTTTAATTTTTCTTTTATAAAAAAAAACCACAAAAAAATATCTTATCATTAATACCCGCATTATTTTTTTTATAAACAGTGTTTGCATAAGCCTACTGTTTGTCCCAGCCCTGGGGTAGGAGTAGGTCAAATTGTGACCTGTAAGCCCTAGGTGTGAAAATCAGCAAGAAAATTGCAAAGTTGATCCTCTGATACGTCAAATGTTAGTACTGCGATGAGTGACGTATAACATCGAGTCGTCACTATGAACACGGCGTCGTGAGACTAATGATGTCATGACCTGAAGTTTGAAGTGACGTCATTTCGCTGCTCATGCTATTATTTTTTTTTCAGAATAGCTATGCTGCTCTCTCCTGTCCTTTTCAACATATTCCCGGAGAAGATCATGCAGGAAACCCTCCACGACCACCATACTTCAATCTCTATTGGTGGCAGATCCATGTGCAATCTTCGATTCGCAGACGATATTGACCTCATGGCAGGCAGCAATAGTGAGCTCCAAAACCTGACAGACAAACTTTCAAGTAGCGCAGGGTCTTATGGCATGGAGATCAGTACGGATAAAAGCAAAGTGATGATCAACACCACAAGCGACAGCAGCAGCAACATTCACATGAACGGCCAGAAGCTAGAAGAGGTCAATAGCTTCAAGTACTTGGGAGCCACCCTGTCCAAAGATGGTAGTTGCGTAGCAGAGATCCGTATCAGGATAGGTACAGCAACATCCGCAATGGCCAGGCTGGACAGGATATGGCGAAGTAACTCCATCAGCTTCACCATCAAGTACAGGCTTTTTCAAGTCCCTCGTAGTGTCTATTCTACTCTACGGCTGTGAGACTTGGACACTGCTTGCAGACTCAGAAAAGAAAATCCAGGCCTTTGAGAACAAGTGCCTGAGGAAGTTGCTCCGCATCTCGTACCGCGAGCACAAGACCAACGAATATGTACGGAGCATCGTCACTTCCCTGGTGGGCCCACATGAACCCCTTCTGGCAACCGTGAAACGGCGCAAGCTTGCTTGGTTTGGCCACGTGACCCGACACAACACCTTGTCCAAGACTATCCTCCAAGGCACTCTCGAAGGAAGTCGTCGGCGAGGTCGTCAGAGAAAGAGTTGGGTCGCAAACATAAAAGAATGGACCGAACTCGAGATGCCAGACTTGCTTGCCACCGCCCAAAATAGAACTCAGTGGAGAGCACTGTCTGTTGCTGCTGCCTTTCAGTCCCCCCAACGCCCATTTCGGGCAAGGGACTGATGATGATGATGATGATGCTACGCCAGACCACATAGATTACGAATGGCGGGAATCGCCGTGTGTCCGTCTTTATTTGTGTGCGCCGACGTGTGATCAGGGGTTGGCTTAGGGAGGAGGGAAATGGATCAGCATAATAAGCCTAAAAATATGAACAAATCTGAATGTTCCTGAAAGATGTGAGCACCAAACAATACGGTAGACTTTGGGATGAAATCCTCATTTTGTTCTCATTGGCCGCCTGGCTCTATTTGAAACGGTAGACTTTGGGATGAAATCCTCATCTTGTTCTCAATGGCCGCCTGACTCTATTTGATTTTTCCCCTGGTCGTCCGTTCTCAAGGCAACGCGAATCCCCGTGTCACATATTAACTAATTCTACCCCAGACACACACAGTAACATAACGATCGACCATGATAGTTCAAGGGTGATGCCAGAATAGCTTGGCGCCTATGGGCGCCAACTATTCTGGCATCACCCTTGAACTATCATGGTCGATCTGAGTCCTGCACTGCAATCTTCAGAGGACAACGGCGACATTTGGGGATTTCGGTCTTGGAGTACAATGAGTTAACATGTGGAAGGCAACATGTGATAAGTAGACTCCCTTATTAAATGTTACGATTACAACGTCACTCGCTGAGCAAAGCGTTCTCAACTAAATACCAATCACATTTCTCGGTACCAACACAACATAATCTTCGGTCAGTCAAACCTCCAAACACAAATATGCCAATAGATAAATGATTTAGGGGGCTAGACAACAAAAAGAACTATATGTAGGTGTTCTGTGAAACCGCTAGCAACAGTTTTACACAAAACATAACCGAATAATTGGATACTTTAGAGAACATCAACGACAGGAAAATTCAACTGGAGCGAAGGCCCCGTCACGTACTGACCACATTCGAAACGGCGAAGAGACAAAAAGCTGGATAAACAAAAAATTGAGGGGGTTAAGCAACAAAATAACTATATGAACACGTTGTGGTCGGCCTATAGCACCAATTTCATACAAAATGATGACTGAAAATGTGTTAAATTAAACAAATACCTGAGAGATAAATTTTATTCGAATGCGGTTCGCGCGAGGTTGTTGAATGATCGTCAGAAATACGGACACGTACGTCCCATAAATCTCTACGTCACACGTATAGTTTGGGGTCCTTTCAAGGGTATATTGGAGCCGATTTTCAATTGGGATAAAGCGCCTATTTAATGCGCTTATTATTATTATTATTATTATTATTATTATTATTATTATTATTATTATTATTATTATTATTATTATTATTATTATTTCACTCTATTTCTTTTTACAATTGAAGACACAATCGTTGTATTATGAGTTAGGCTGTGCCAGTGGATCTTGTCGCCTCTCGGGTTCGGTCAGGAGTGTCAATGTCGGAGGTCAGTCTCGGGCTAATATCTCCGACATTGACACCCCTGACCGGACCCTCTAGGCGACAGAAACCACTGGCAAAGCCTAACTCATAATACAACTAATAATGTTTCTAATGCGAGGGGGGAGAACCGTGTACCGGAAGCACATTTCGACCGCGCAAAGTATCGTACATCGATTTAATTTGTATTTCCGCTTCATGGCTTACAAAATGAATGAACAAGAACATACATAGTGCCTATCCATGTATTTCTTTGCATTTCAGTGGAAAAATTGGCGCTCAACAGTCTTGTTTTAGTGAAATTTGCATCAGAAATGTGAAGCAACCTGCGCGAAGATTAGCACGCGGTGTCATGTTTTTCCCAGCATATTGTACGAGGCCTGGCCACGCGGTACATGCGACAACAAAAACAGTTTTCTGTTCGTCCTTTGTGTCAAAAGGTGAACAGTACTGGGGTTCTGTCTTCAGTATTCTATCAACGCAGAATAAATCATAAGGACACGCGAAATGCGTCAGAAATACGTCACTTACATTGATCTCACTGATTTCTGTGTCGATCTAGTGCTGTTAGTGCCGAAACTCAAACCCTGAGGTCTGTCTTCTTTTTTGTCCGCTGCCCACACCGCCGTATACAAACACAATCTTTAATGCATTGAAAACATTTGCTGTAATGCAAGGAGAGGAGGAAGAAGAAGACTACAGTTCAGGAGACAGATCGACCATGATAGTTCAAGGGTGGTGCCAGAACAGCTTGGCGACTTCAGGCTGCAAAGTCAAAACACTAATCATGATCACTGACGAGTCATGACAAGTTTAGAAGTCGCTAAGACTATATAATAATTATATGTTCGGCAAGGGAGCTAATCCCTGTTTCCGCTACGAGAGCTAATCCGTACGTACAGATTAATGATCCATAGGTAATAAGCCAATAATGACACACGATCCGGGATGCAGGCGCTACGTACTCTGTCAAATACCGACAGATGCCCAGTGTTACATGAGTGGAACCAACCTGGACTAGCAGCGCAGCAGGCGGTGAGTTAAGCCAACCACTGACTGGCCTTACAACCATTGCATCACATAGAGTTAACAATATTCGGTGCTAATTGATTTAACTGCATTCGGACAGACAAAATAAAGTGATAGATACGACTTCAAAATATTGCCATATTAGTTGGTCGTATGGAGATGGATCAACCATGATAACTGAGAATGTACCAAGCTAATCTGGCACTACCCGTGAAACGGGAAGGTTCTCAGGCGCAAAACTGATGGAACACTTTCCAGGCGCCAAGCTAATATGGCACTAAGTTTGAAGTGCCACGGTTCAATTTGCCACGATGATCGGGCACTACTCGTGGTGAACTGTTTGTTGAGATCGATCCATCTCCCATCGTTGTGAGCAGAAAAAAGACTGGCCTAAATTGAAAGCCTGAAATATTTATTATTTAGGACACGCATTGTCCGAGTCCTGCCGCCGTCAATGCTATGACATGTCTTCCTTGTTCCGTTTGTGTGGAAAGCGCGATTGTCACTGTCTGACAACAAACATCTCGTATTTCACAAAGCAACGGACTTACTGCCCTACGCCCTTGTCTGAGTCAGCTAGACAACGGATGTGGATTTCACGTGACACTGAACAGCCAATAAGCTCTACATATTGCATGAGTCCCATTCAATTATCAACTCCATGCTCCCAGCAGGACAATAGTTGCTTTTGTCCTGAGGATAGAGCCTGCAGTGGACTATTGTTGTCGATGCTCGCCGATGTAGCACCTCTGTCGGATGTCAATATTATCGCGGGTCGCTTCCTGCTGGTCTAAAAACCGTTGACAGACACACAGTCCAGTATCGCCGCAGCTAGCAACACACACAGTCAAGTATCGCCGCAGCTAGCAACACACACAGTCAAGTATCGCCGCTAGTAAGACGTACACGCTGTGTGGTAAATCACGGCCTTCCCTGTCAGCGGACTCGGAAATCTCAGTCAGACCGGCGTCAAGCAATAATAGACAACGGCGCGGTTTATATGTGCAACCGAAAAATACAAAAACCACAGAACAACGAAAAGCAAAGATCAGCATGACAACCTATAGTCTGTGAAGGCACAAGTCCATTTTTTGCGAAAAGCAAGGTTTTCATTGGATTACATTTTTGTGTAAAGCAAAATTTCCCACTATCCTATTCTAGTCTTTACACACACCACAGCAAGATGTGGCTCGACCATGATAGTTCAAGGGTGGTGGCAGAATAGGCGCCAAGCTTTTCTGCCACCACCCTTGAACTATCATGGTCGATCTGTCTCCTGAATTGTAATGCAGACCTCAGAGGATAACTGCAAAATGTGGGTATTTCGTACCTGGAACACAATGAGTTAAATCAGAATAAACATCTCTGGCTCCAAACTTGGTGCCAAGCGCGATGCTCATTGTAATAATTATGATGGAAGTCTTGCTTTCCACACAAGTGAACATCCAGTCTTGTATCTACCCAGGGCGCAACAGCGCGGCTTATACGAACAGGCAGCTACATAGATTAACCAGCCAGGGACAGAGATCTTCATGAGCAGATGCCGGGGTTGATACATCTCTGACACTTGCTAAGCCCACGTATAACTGTGTTTCTTGGACGGAGGGGATTGTTTGGAGCTGGCTAGAGTCTCAACCGTGAAATGTGCGTCATTTGGCAGGAGTTGGCTACAGAAGATCTGCTGTGACTGATAGCGTCATCGTCACCACCACTGACCTTTAGGGTCGTGACATTGGAAATAGTGAGTACTCTGATCGTGACGATGGAGAAGCGTGTGACGCTGAACGTTGGCGGCAAAGTGTTTGTGACCACCACAGCCACGCTCAAGTCGCTGCCCGACACTAGGCTGGGCCGCCTGGCCGTGCAGGTCGATAACAACACAGACACCGAGTTCTTCTTCGACAGAAACCCCAAAGTCATCAACAGCATTCTGGATCTCTACCGCACGGGGGAGCTGCACCTTCCGACTCACTTGTGCGCGGCCGTGGTCCGGCGAGAGTTGTCGTTCTGGGAGATCCCGGGGCCGATGATCCACGAGTGTTGCTGGCGGCGTGTGGAGCAGCAGACCACTGACGACGCCATCGTGGGCGAGATCGACCGCTACCTGCACGACCCATATGACGTCACGCAACGTGGCGCCCAGCAGCGACCTCTGACGGGCATCGGCAAAGTCTGGTACGCCATGGAACACCCTGGGTACTCGCGACTAGCCAAGGTGAGGTACTCTATCAAACTATGTACTTGGGGGGCCTGTGTACAGCGTTTCCTCTCCTGCCCGTCAGCTTTCAACCGGAATGAGTAAGCGCCGAGTTGACACATGTGCCTGGTAGATCATTACTCCAGCAGTAGTAGGTACCGGCAACTAACATTGTGTATCGATTGACACATGTGCCTGGTAGATCATTACTCCAGCAGTAGTAGGTACCGGCAACTAACATTGTGTATCGATTGACACATGTGCCTGGTAGATCATTACTCCAGCAGTAGTAGGTACCGGCAACTAACATTGTGTATCGATTGACACATGTGCATGGTAGATCATTACTCCAGCAGTAGTAGGTACCGGCAACTAACATTGTGTATCGATTGACACATGTGCCTGGTAGATCATTACTCCAGCAGTAGTAGGTACCGGTAACTAACATTGTGTATCGATTGACACATGTGCCTGGTAGATCATTACTCCAGCAGTAGTAGGTACCGGCAACTAACATTGTGTATCGATTGACACATGTGCCTGGTAGATCATTACTCCAGCAGTAGTAGGTACCGGCAACTAACATTGTGTATCGATTGACACATGTGCCTGGTAGATAATTACTCCAGCAGTAGTAGGTACCGGCAACTAACATTGTGTATCGATTGACACATGTGCCTGGTAGATCATTACTCCAGCAGTAGTAGGTACCGGCAAATAACATTGTGTATCGATTGACACATGTGCCTGGTAGATCATTACTCCAGCAGTAGTAGGTACCGGCAACTAACATTGTGTATCGATTGACACATGTGCCTGGTAGATCATTACTCCAGCAGTAGTAGGTACCGGCAACTAACATTGTGTATCGATTGACACATGTGCCTGGTAGATCATTACTCCAGCAGTAGTAGGTACCGGCAACTAACATTGTGTATCGATTGACACATGTGCCTGGTAGATCATTACTCCAGCAGTAGTAGGTACCGGCAACTAACATTGTGTATCGATTGACACATGTGCCTGGTAGATCATTACTCCAGCAGTAGTAGGTACCGGCAACTAACATTGTGTATCGATTGACACATGTGCCTGATGGATCATTACTCCAGCAGTAGTAGGTACCGGCAACTAACATTGTGTATCGATTGACACATGTGCCTGGTAGATCATTACTCCAGCAGTAGTAGGTACCGGCAAATTAACATTGTGTATCGATTGACACATGTGCCTGGTAGATCATTACTCCAGCAGTAGTAGGTACCGGCAACTAACATTGTGTATCGATTGACACATGTGCCTGGTAGATCATTACTCCAGCAGTAGTAGGTACCGGCAACTAACATTGTGTATCGATTGACACATGTGCCTGGTAGATCATTACTCCAGCAGTAGTAGGTACCGGCAACTAACATTGTGTATCGATTGACACATGTGCCTGATAGATCATTACTCCAGCAGTAGTAGGTACCAGCAACTAACATTGTGTATCGATTGACACATGTGCCTGATAGATCATTACTCCAGCAGTAGTAGGTACCGGCAACTAACATTGTGTATCGATTGACACATGTGCCTGATAGATCATTACTCCAACAGTCAGCTAAAATTTGTACAGACCCTGTTCGTCTTTGAAATCACCAGTGTTGTGTCACAAGAACAGTTGACCCATTTAGACCCAAGGTAGCATCCCAAAGGTTTGGAGGCGTCACCTAACGACTATGTATTAGTTGCAGGAGATGGATCGACCATGATTCATCAGTGGTAGGGCTAGATTAGCTTGGCGCCATCAGGCCAAAAGCTAATCTGGCACTACCCTCGAATTATCACAGTCGATCCGTTGCCTACTGTAGTGCGTCGGGGCTGAATGAATTAACTTTTTTATTTTTATTATTATTTTATTGTTTTATTATTATTATTTATTATTATTTACTATTATTATGTTTATTATTATTTTATTATTATTGTTATTATTAATAATATTATTATTATTTTATTATTATTTACTTATTATTTTTTTTATTTTATTTTTATTTTATTTATTTATTTATTTATTTATTTTATTTATTTATTTATTTATTTTTTTTTTTTTGGGGGGGGGTGTGGAGGGGGCAGGGTGATGTGGAGGTATGTGTGTGTATGGGGGAGGGGTGTGTGTGTGTGAAAGAGCACAAAGCAGCATCTACATCTGTACTGGCGTCCTTGTTTGCAGGCGTGGATGATGCTGTACTTCACCATCAACGTGTGGACGGTGGTGTGGTTCACGCTGGAGACCGTGCCCAAGTTCCGTGTGCTTGAAGACTCCTTCCACAGCCGCACCTTCGGCAACTACTCCGCGGCCCAGTTGTTCCCCTACCTGGACAAGCTGCAGCAGTTTGTGGTGACGCATCCCACGGGGTGGATCCGCTACCCGATGTTCGCCATGTACGCCTTCTACATCCTAGAGTTCCTCGTGCGTCTGGTCACGTGCCCGGACAAAAGGCACTTCTTCAAGGTACCAAGCAACTCTCTTACTCCATAAGCCAGTCCTGGCTACCGTGCACACCCCCCCCCTCCTCCTCCAGTACTAAATAAGATGAATTTCAAAGTGTACCTTAATATGTCCTGAAATGTTTAAGTCATCTTCCCCTAAAATCCTTAGGAGCACACCAGATATATAGCCGATGGCGCAAAGGTACGCCCATTCACGCTCTTCGCGAATGCTAAAATAAGGTTGAGAAACATTTTCCTATAAATAAATCAAAACTCATTCCAGAAGCCCAAATCAGACAATATTATGTTAAGGCACACCTTCTGCATTCTCTGCAAAAAAACAAAATTTAAAAATATTGAATCTCTGGTTTACAGTGAAGGCATTTGTGCACCCAGTTAATATCCATTTCCGCGAAATCGCAAAAAAGACAAAAATAATGTGTCAGGTGCCTTCAGACATTTTCTATAGCACTGGTAGTCCATTTTCAGGTTTACGTCATTACAACAGGATGTCACAATTATCATAAACTTGACTAGGTGATGCTGTGATCACTGTGAGTGACACAGTGGTTGATTTTGTATCCCTAACCGAAGTTGTAAAAATACAAAAAGTTATTTAGAAAAAATTACTAAAGTTATTCCATTTCATTTTGACCTCTTTTCACCTATTAAGTCTCAATAATGTGAACATAAAGTGCAAGAAAATAAGGAAAGTCGGCATCCTTTACGGCATGTTCGTGGTGAATGATAGCTTTTCCCCATTTAAAATTGCCGAATTGGGAAACATACGTTGTTTCTGATGCCTTCAGAAATTTTGTATACAACCGATAGGTCTTTGTTAGGTTTTATTGGTTAGGATAGAGTACCACAGTTACTCCCAACCTGATTTTATGATGCTGTGATGCATTCAGAGGCCACAGTGGCTGAATCTGCTGCCCTACCCCATTTTACCAGTACACAGTGTGACAAGGGACGCCAAGGGATCATAAAACTTGCTTACGTCATACTCCTCTGTTTAAATATTTTTGTTGCCAGTTTTCTTAACAAAGTATGCACATTGAGCATAAAAATTTGTGATTATTTCATTAATTTCAATGTGACCCATCAATTTAATTTAAATATTTTTAACTGGCTGGTCTTTTAGGTGATATTTTACCTAGCGTAAGGCGAGTCTAGTAAGGTCTCCCCTTTTCATTTCATTTATTTTCGTCTAGAAATGTGTAAATATGAATATGCGTAATAAAGTTTCATGGTTCCTAATAGCCAAAACAATGTTATCAAAATACTTAGTTTCCACATGTCCACCACGAGATTACCACTTCCACACCCACCTTTTGCCTTCTTCTTCTGCAACGTGCACTTCTTGATGGCCGTCTTTAAATCTTATATTGTTCTGGCTGCCAGTAAGTGAGCTGTCAAGAGCTCGGCAGCAGGTTTTCAGAGTTTGGTGTACAGGGGCGTGTCTTCTGGTCAGAACCGCCAGCGGACCGCCTCTCTGTATGGACAGGTCTGGAGAATGTGCTAAGGAGACTGATTTTCTACGCCATAAGGCTGTTTCCGCGAGTCCAGAGTGATCAGTGCGTAGATGGAAGATGGTGGCCTGGCTCTCCCTGTTTAGCGTAATTTACTCGTCCGGGGACCAACGTAGTTTGAAACTGCAATGTTTGCCTGTCCAGGAGGCAAAGACTCGGTTTGACATTCTGCTGCTCGTGATCACGGCCATAGCGATCATTATCGAGTACCACGTGCTGGTGGCGCGTACAACCTTCACTACCGTCGAGACCAACGCGCTGCTCTTCTTCTACGCCATGTCCATGCTGCGCTCATTCCGTATCATCTACCTCGCCAAGCATTTCCAGACCATGAAGGTCAGTGTCCAACCATGAAGATCAGTGTCCAACCAACCATGAAGGTCAGTGTCCAACCATGAAGGTCACTGCCCAACCATGAAGGTCAGTGTCCAACCATGAAGGTCAGTGTCCAACCATCAAGGTCAGTGTCCAACCATGAAGGTCAGTGTCCAACCATTAAGGTCTGTATCCAACCATAAGGTCAGTGTCAAACCATCAAGGTCAGTGTCCAACCATCAAGGTCAGTGTCCAACCATCAAGGTCAGTGTCCACCCATCAAGGTCAGTGTCCAACCATCAAAGTCAGTGTCCAACCATCAAGGTCAGTGTCGACTCTTGACGGTCAGTCGCCGCACATTGAGTTTTTGAGAAAACAAATTCGGCGTCAAAGCTCCCCGGCCAGCTATGGACACAAAATGGTGTCTGCAAGAGGATCCATACCTCTTGCAGATGGGTGCTGTTTATTTTTTCATGTAGTCAAGGGATTAAACTAGACAGGACTGGCGTCACATGCCACACTAAAGTTGTTACGTATTAGTCGTGGTCGTAGTATGATGCAATCACACCAGACACACTCACGTAAGGTTCCTGTAGAAAAAGTTCACTCAGTTGCAACTCGTCACACGCGGCACAAAGTTCTAGACCACAGTGGAGTAACAGTTCCAACAGTACTTTATTGTCACGATGCACTCTCAGCACAATGCATCCACACACTATCTCTCACAAATGCATCCGCACTTTGATACACTGCCTCTTACTTTCTAACACTCTCTTTTATACTATCACAGATTTCCAGAACAATTCCGCAAATTACACAACTCAAGCAATCAGAAAAGTAAACGTAACCAAAATCATTAATATTCATTAAAATGAACACTCTAGATTTTTCTACAATCTTCCACTAAAATCTAGGTGCATTACGTAAACGTTATGAATGTAACCAACATGTGTACTACAAAACTTGGACGTCATGTTTAAGGTCACTAGAACAATCCCGCCTTTTTCAGAACCTTCTAGTTTAATCTAGATCGGACTTTGCTACAACTTAGCGAAATGTGCAACATTCTAGTCTGTCTCTCTCTCTCTCTCTCTCTCTCTCTCTCTCTCTCTCTCTCTCTCTCTCTCTCTCTCTCTCTCTCTCTCTCTCTCTCTCTCTCTCTCTCTCTCTCTCTCAAGACGTCCCTCTCCTACTCTGGTGAAAAATTATGGAACACAGTTCTGCAGTCATTAAAGCAGCACCTTCTTTACGAACGTTCAAGAACCAACTGCATACATTTATTAGGAACATGTGAAAACATATTGTTCGTTTTTGTTTCCTTCATATACCGTCATTGACTGCAGAAACATTTCCTTATTCATATTCATGTATCATAATACTTTAGACTTGCTGAGGCGTTCTTTGTCATTTCTTTTGAAGCATAACATCATATTTTTTAAAAATGTTTAATGTTCGATGTTTGCTTGGTGTCAGTGCGTGTGTGTGTGTGTGTGTGTGTGTGTGTGTGTGTGTGTGTGTGTGTGTATGTGTGTGTGTGTGTGTGTGTGTGTGTGTGTGCAGACTGGTACATAGCAGTGTGAGTGTGTGTGTGTGTGTGTGTGTGTGTGTGTGTGTGTGTGTATGTGTGTGTGTGTGTGTGTGTGTGTGTGTGTGTGTGGTGTAATGTGAACATTGATTATTTGAATTGGAATTATTGTTGCCTGTACTTTTCACTATTATGTATACATTTATATATAAAATTATGTGTATGTGTGTTTACGTGCATGTTATAGCTTAGCAAGGACATGATTAAAAAAAGGTCATTGAAGGTACCTAATCATTTATCCTTGAAAAATTTCATTTCATTTCATTTCATTCATTTCTCTCTCTCTCTCTCTCTCTCTCTCTCTCTCTCTCTCTCTCTCTCTCTCACTCACTCACTCACTCACTCACTCACTCACTCACTCACACACTCACACACACACACACACACACACACACACACACACACACACACACAGTCACACACACACACACACACACACACACACACACACACACACACACACACACACACCGATCGCAATTCTCCATGCAAAAAGAAACGCATCACACTAAAAAGGTCACGTGATTCTGATCTAGAATAACGCAGCTGAACACCGGATCTTTCCCATGATCAACGCACACACGCCCTAAAAGAATAACACAACCACAAACGTAACAACAGCGTTTTCCATGATTCTCACAATGTCGCATTTCTTTTGGTCGTCAGTATATGTACATATCGTGCTCAGGTGCTGATCCTGTCGGCCCGGGCATCACTGCACGAGCTCCTGCTGCTCGTCGTGTGCGTGCTCACCTTCGTCACCATGTTCGGCTCGCTGGCGTACATCACAGAGACCGTCACGAGGGACCACACGTTCCACTCCATCCCGCACGGCATGTGGTGGGCCATCGTGACCATGACGACGGTGGGCTATGGTGACGTCACGCCGGCGGGAGTGTTGGGGCAGCTGCTGGGCGCGATGTGCGCGCTGTCCGGTGTCATCGTTATGGCGCTCCCCATCGCCATCATCGCCTCAAAGTTCGCCAGTTACCATGACAACCTGAACCCCAGGAAACAAAGGCGCCAGCGGCTGAACTTCCTGCATGACAACCCGCAGTTCTGTGTAAGGGAGACCAGTGACGACCACACAGACCTGCGTCATACTGATGACGTCAAACATGTTGATGATGTCACTATAACCGTAAGTTCTTCAAGTGACGCCAAATTAAAACCTTGCAAGGGCAGCGCTGTCACTACAGATTTGACTCACAGTGCACTGGCCAGAAAACCCGCCAACGGCGTCAAAGCGATGAAGGGTGCAGCCAATGGGAAGAAACCTGTTCAAAGCGCGGCTAATCGGACTGCACCAAAACTACTTTCTTCATTGCCTTCCGGTGTCGACTTAGGCACTCATGGATCTGACAGTGACCTTGACCAAATATTGGATGATCTTCGCGGTGAGGACGCCGACCCTCGTGCGAAGGAGACTCCTGGCGGTGGACACAGGGGTAGCGCCAACTCAAAGTTCCTGTCGCGCGGCGGTAAAACTGTGAGCCGAGTACACCCTGCATAGCGCCGTGCCAGACCACACGTGTGGACGGAGTTACCTACCGTGATTACTGCCCAAGTACGTAGTCGCCGCAAAAAGCGTCAACTCAATGAAATGCTGTGACGACTGTGTGCTGGTGTGTGATATTGGCCATTACGGCTGTAAGCTGTAATCCGTAAGGTGCGAAATCACACACCGGACCACACGCCCTGATTCTACTGGGTGGTGAACATTGCTAATACTGCTGACAAATCACGTGGCAAACCCGCCCGTTGGAGATTTTTGATTGGATTCTGAAACATCTCTTTCTGTCTCTCTCTCTGTCTCTCTTTCATTTCACGATTTACTGAAGATATGACTGTAAATACATTTGGAAGAAAACTATTAGATTTGTGTGCATGTTTTGAACTGATGATTTTGAATGGATTATGTAGCCCTGATCTGTCAAAGCACCTGACATTTATCTCACCCACTGGTTGTAGTATTAATGATTATTTTTTTGCATCTCCTGACTTTATTTGTTTGTGTGACAAACTTGAAGTTGGCGAGAGGATAGAGTCTGTGCACATGCCGCTGGTCCTTACTGTGTCTTGTGTACGTGTATCACCCCACAACGATGTTTCTGATGACGATACGCAGTGTTTTTCTTTTGATAAGATTATCTGGGAACCTGCTAAGGCCCAAACGCTCAGCGACAGTTTAACTACTCCTGCATTCCAGGATGCTCTAGTAGCTGCTACTGCTGAGATCGATGATGATATTAATAGTGCATTAGACATTTTCACATGTGCTATCAAAGACGCTGCTAGCTGCATGACAAAACAATTTCATTCCTCCACAGGCAACACACACAAAATAAACACCGCTAGTCACCCTTGGTTTGACCAGGAATGCAGAAATGCAAAAATGCGAACGCGTAAAGCCTTACGTACATACACAAAAAATAAAACCATGGAAAATAAAGCAACGTTTGTTAATGACAGAAAACAATACAAGAGGTTACTTAGAGCTAAAGAAGTTAATTTTAAGAGGGAAACTGTTGACAAAATTCTTGAGAATAGACATAACTCTCAGGCATTTTGGAAGGAAATAAAGAAGTGGAAAAGAAAACGTCGTTTAAGAAACAATATAACAAAGAAGCAGTGGTTTGATCACTTCTCTAGCATTTTAAATGAAAACAGCACAGCAAGAGAATAATGATGATGCATTTTTTTCAGAAGACTGAGTCTGATGAAGCCTTATTTCATGACCTAGATATTAACATAGAAGAAGAAGAAGTTATTGCTGCTTTAGAACATGCCAAAGCAGGAAAGGCCCCCGGGCCTGATGGAGTTATAAATGAAGTTCTTAAAATCTCCAACCCAGCTATCATCTCCTTTCTCACTAAGTATTTTAATGCTTTATTCAACAAAGGGTTGTTCCCCAGCAAATGGTCTAAAGCTATTATTTTCCCACTCCACAAGAAAGGAGATGTAAATAATCCAGATAATTATCGTGGTATTGATCTGATTAGCTGTGTTAGTAAACTGTATACCTACATTTTGAACAGAAGGTTAACAGATTGGGCTGAGGAACACAATATTCTGTCTGAAACACAAGCCGGGTTTAGGAAATCCTATTCTACTGTGGACCATATATTTACACTTTATGCTATTGTTCAAAAACAACTTCTACAAAATAAGAAAGTTTATGTGGCTTTTGTTGACTTTCGCAAAGCCTTCGATACTGTTAAAAGAGGTGTGTTTTGGAATATTCTACTGAAGGTTGGAGTGCGCGGCAAAATGCTTTCAGCTATGAAGGCAATGTATGACTCAGTGAAATTTTGTGTTAGAGACAGCCTGAATTGTACAGCGTTTATTGAGTGTTTCCAAGGTTTAAAACAAGGATGTTTAGCATCGCCGACATTGTTCTCCTTTTTGATTAACGAGCTTGCTGTGTACATTATTGAAAATGGTAAACATGGTTTCCAACTAAATCCGATGCAGCAGAACTGTTTTTGTTGATGTTTGCAGATGACATTGCTTTGTTTTCATCAACCCCCAATGGCCTTCAGACTCAGCTGAACAATTTATACAAAGAAGCATCTAAACTTGGTTTGTCTGTTAACCTAGACAAGACAAAAATAATTGTGTTTCGAAATGGTGGATATTTGTCAAAATATGAAAAATGGATTTGCGGGGGAACGAGGGTAGAAGTTGTCAATATGTATAAGTACCTTGGGTTAAACTTTACCACACGTTTGAGTTTAAACACATCCGTCGATGACTTAGTGACTAAGGCAAAAAAATGTGTAATCGATATTTTCTGTATGTTGAAGAAAATTAACTGCGCTAGTCCTGATGTTTTTTTCAAGCTGTTTGATGCGCAGGTTGTCCCAATTTTGTTGTATGCCTCGGAAATTTGGGGTATAAACGAGTGTGCCGAAATTGAAAGAGTCCATACATTTGCATGTAAACGTTTTCTTAATGTCAACTTCCGCACACCGAACCTGATGGTTTATGGTGAACTTGGTCGATATCCCCTGTCAGTATTAACGTCAGTAAGATGTGTTTCCTACTGGCTTCGACTCTGTGCTTTACCTGTTACTAGATTTGCAAATATGGCTTATCATATGCTTAAGGATTTAGACGATAAAGGGAAAGAAACATGGGTGTCAAAGATAAAGAATTTGCTTTTTCGAAATGGGTTTGGTCATGTATGGATTTCACAAGGTGTTGGAAACAGGAATGCTTTTATAAACAAGTTTAAACAAAGGATGGTTGATTGTTCCAAACAAAACTGGTCAGCAAAGCTTTCTGAGAGTGAACGTTTTACTGTGTATCGTAGTTTTTAAACATACACTTGTCCAAGAAAATTATTTTTGAACTGGTTAAGCCAACCTATGTCAAAAATCTATACATTAAATTTAGACTTGGCATAACCGAATTGCAAAGTAACAAACAAAGATATAGTACTCTCAATGCTGTAACGAAAGTGTGTCCATTGTGTGCCAAGGCTGTGGAAGATGAAATTCACTTTATGTTTTACTGTCCATTCTACGATGAACTGCGTGTCAAATACCTATGTAAGTTTGACCTTATGGAACTCAAAAAGAAAGAACTGTGTATCCTAGACACTACCAACCCGCAGTCTATTGCCGATTTAGCAAGATTTGTATTTCATGCATTTAAACTCCGTAGCAGCATGCTTGTATGATTCCACGTGCAAACTGTGGTTCTTACTCCGACCTGGTCTGTGTACTACACGGCTGTGGCCTGGATTTGGATACTGCATTTTACATGTAGGTCAAAAGTAGCTATTATGTGCTGGCGTAGATCGAATGGAAATGTGTGTGTGTGTGTGTGTGTGTGTGTGTGTGTGTGTGTGTGTGTGTGTGTGTGTGTGTGTGTGTGTGTTGTTATAAACATCGCCTTATGGCTTTTATATACACCTGAACTATAAATTATGTAATGTCTCACTCCATTGTATGGACATTTTGTCTGAACAAGAAACTGTCTGAGTCTGAGTCTCTTTCATTTGTTTTATTTTTGCGGCATACTTCTTATTACATTGTATTATTATTTTGTTGTTGTTCCTCCATTTAAAGGCTGTCTTTTACTATGCCACAAAGTAGCAAATCTATCGATGTATTAAATATTGGTCATCTTAATGTACATCACCTTTGTCACAAAATACCAGATATAACTGTTCTCCTAAACCAGTCTTCGCCATTTCACATGTTTGGATTTACGGAATCTCGCCTAACGGGAAATATTAGTGACCGTGCCATATCCGTACAAAAAAAATCCATTCTTAGACGAGATGCGTCTGTCCCCGGCCATACTGGTCTAGCAGTGTATACACACAATTCTATCAAAATGTCTGTAACGAGGCGATGTGATTTTTAACTCCCTAATATTGAGTGCAGTGGTTAGAAATAAAGTCGACCAAATCATCTCCTATTTTGATAGGTTCTGTGTACAGAAACCCAGCCTCCACAGCTTTGTGGCAGGATGACTTTGCAGTAATGATGGATACAGTTTTACGGAGCAAAGCTGATATACATATTTTGGGTGACTTTAATGTTGATTTACAAAGCAAGGACATTCTTCATGGAGATCCATGTTATTTTTTTTAGGTTTGAAGTCACATTTTCTTATGAGTGTTCTGGATGTTGGTAAATCTATTCCTATTTTAAACAAAACAAATCATCTTGCGGTCCAGACGGCATCAGTACTCAGTTTTTAAAATTATCTCTGCCATTTATCGTTGAGTCACTGACATTCATCTACAATCTAGCCATTAGGCATAATGTATTTGCTAACGAATTAAAAAGGGCTAAGGTAATTTCTCTTCCCAAAAGCAAAGACTTAAACAATTTTAATGAGTACAGACCTATGTCCATTTTATCATCAATTTCGAAACCACTTGAAAGACATATACATACTCATCTCCTAAATTTCCTTGAACAAAATAATCTGATTAGTGTTTCACAATCAGGTTTTCGACCTCTACATTCCTGCAAGACTACTCTAAATCACATTATTGATAAATGGCTCTCTGCCATTAATGACAACACAGTATCAGGTGCAATCTTTCTAGACCTTAAAAAGGCATTCGATTTCGTCAATCATTCCATTCTCCTGAAAAAACCTACCACTATATCACATTAACTCGAATACTGTTTCCCTCTTGTCTTCATATCTCAAAAACAAAACACAGAAAGTACTCCTCAATGGCAAATTTTCATCAGACGGTGTAGTGACTTGTGGTGTTCCACGTGGATCTATTCTAGGGTCTTTGTTGTTTCTATTATTTATTAATGATCTGTCGCTGTGCTTATCTCACCCAGAGGCTAACTGTGATCTGTTCGTTGACGACACAACCGTACACACATCTAACAAGGAGCTAGCTAACATCAATGAGGTACTCCAGACAGAGCCTGGACGAAGTAGCTGACTGGTGCATTAATAATCACATGAAAATTAGCATTCCAAAGACAAAGAGCATGTTAGTTACAACACGCAAGAAACACCAGCGCGGCCTACCAACTTTAACATTTACCTTAGATGACCAACCTATAGAACAAGTAACTAAGCATCGCATGTTGAGCGTAACAGTGGACAACCAGTTAAACTGGGAACCTCATGTTGATAACGTATGCAAAACTTTGTCCAAAAACTCTTTTTGTCTAAGCTCAGCCGTATAGTTAAACCTGACGTTTGCAAACTATTCTTCCAAACGCATATCGAAACGCACTGTAATTACAGTTCCACTGTCTGGGACGGTTGCAGCGAAGTTCATATGAAAAAAGTAAATTCTCTGTATCGTCGAGGTGTTAAACTCATACTTCCTGGACCCGCCCCCACAGATAAAAAAATCAAACCTCTGAAATTACTGGCATTAAACAAACAATTCGAATTTAATCGGTGTGTATTAATGTATAAGATTCTACACGAGAGAGCTCCACTCCATTTGCGAAATCTGTTTTCAGATAATCATAGACAAAACACGAGAAACAGGTCGCTCCACCTACCAAGAACAAGACTAGATATATATAAAACTAGCCTGGCCTTTTCACGTGCAAAAGCATGGAATAATTTACCCCAGCATATTAAGTCTATTTCTAATTTAGTATTTTTAAGGATCGCCTTATCCCTTTTTACTTCTAAACAAATACCATGATTCAATTCTCCTCTATTGATGCTGTATTTTCAGAGACATGTTCTAATTGCAAGATGACCTTCAGCTAATGTCGCTGTTTATCAATATATGTTTGCTTGTTGTTGTTGGTTTTTTTTTTTTTTTTTTTTTGCCTTTTATGCTTTTCGTACTCTTGCATGTTCTTGACACCATGTTTGTTTGTTTTTGTATTTTATATTTAAAGTAATATGAGTTTCACTTTCGCTTCAAGACTTGCTACACTAGCTATATCCAAAATGTTAAGTAAATAATTATATGACAAAAATTACGGACTCTAATCTGTGTCAACCGACTTTCTATAAACTGTCTTTTGTGTCTGCAACGAAACGTTTAATTACAATATGCTCGGAGGCTCTCTTAGCCACCCTTTGAAGAAAGTATTGCGCCAAGTTTCAAGCTTATGTGTACAGAAATGTCGGAGATTCTCTTGTTTACATACATACATACGCACACACACACACACACACACACACACACACTACACACACACACACACACACACACACACACACACGCACACACGCACACATGCACACACACACACACACACTCCACAGATGCTTGGTGATACGCTTGTTGTAGTGGAATCCAGACGATGGTACCTGCTCACGTCACTGTAATGCACAAGCTCACCTACTGTTGCTACATTTGCATGTATAGACGATCACTCGCTCAAACTGTATTAATTAACCCTTCGGCTGTGGGTAGCAGCGATCAAAAATCTCTGTAACTTCAGTAGCTGAACTGACCCTTCGTCTGTCTTGTTCTGTGTTTGTCTTAAATGGCGTAAATCCGTGTCTGTTACGTGAGTGTGCGTGTTGGGTTTCAGTTCGCGGCGCTTTGAGTCGATTTGCCCAAAAGTCGAGAAAATGCGCCTATATAATAACGGTATTATTATTATTATTATTATTATTATTATTATTATTATTAGCAGCAGCTTGTGTCGCGGTGACTCCTGCAGGGATCGTCATTACAACAACTCCTGCCGACAGCCAAAGGTGGCTTTTAACTCGTTCAAACGAGCGGCACCCGGATACCCTGCTTTAGCCGCGTATCCGGATGCCTTTCGTCTCAAATGAGTTAAGACTGGGGATGGAAGTGTTGCCTTTTTCGCTCATTCTGATTTTGGGGTGGCTTCAAGATGCAGTACTCAGTCCTTAGAGTTTGATGTGGGCTATTTTGGCAAATGTTTTAGCAGTTTAAGAAACGCTCGTTTTCCAGTCTATGTAGGTCTTGACTGAAACGGATGTAAGGGTTCACTTGTTTATTGGTCTGTGACTGTTTTCTATGCAATGCTTGTTGTTCGTGCAATTTGACCGAGGTATGCTGAAATAACAATCAACAGCCTAGCCAGCCCGGCTGTGTTGTGCTATGTGTGTCCACAGTGTTCGTTCAGTGTACGTTTCCACAGGCATCAGTCCCTGTGTCGGTTTTCTGTCAGCCTGCAACCATTCCACCAGCAACACTTTCCGCCAAACCAGCACAATAACATGGAACAACAATTACGGGACCCAGAAAAAATGGTCGTCCATGGTCGTACATTGCTTAACGTCCTGACAGCAACAAGGCTTTCTCAGGACGTGCCTGCACTGCTTGTCGGAAAACAAAAAAACAAACTAAACAGAATATTGAATGTATGTGGCCAGCCGGTCTAACACGCTAAATAAAGCCAAGACCATTTGGCAACACACATCCAATATCAAGAGCTACAGACAGCGCAGACAGTAGGGAGAGTTTAAAAAAGGCAAATACAGGTGAATGGACCAAGGGTAGACAGAAACACATGCCCCAGAATAGAGAGGAAAACCCACCTGTTTGGCTGACCAGGGATTGATTGATTGATTATACATTGCTTAACGTCCCGACAGTAACAAGACTTTCTCAGGACGTGCCTGCACTGCCTGTGAAAAAAAAAACCTAAACAGAATATTGAATGCACGTCGCCAGCCGGTCCAATACATTAAATAAACCTACGACATGGGGCCTAAATAAATCTAAGACCATTTAGCAACACACATCCAATATCAAGAGCTACAGGCAGCGCAGATAGTAGGGAGAGTTTACAAAAGGAAAATACAGGTGAATGGACCAAGGGTAGACAGAAACACATGCCCCAGAATAGAGGGGAAAATCCACCCTGTGGGGCTGACCAGGGTGACCCTGGGAACTAAAAAGTAGTTAACCCCACCCGTCCCCTAGGGCCGACCTGTGAGGGGGGCTGAGCAGGGTGACCCTGGGAACTAAAATGTAGTTAACCCCACCCAAGTCCCCCAGGGCAGACCCGGGTGGGGTGGGGGGGGGGGGGAGGACCCAGACCAAAGTGGTTCCTATTTTTAAGATTATCCTTCTGATCCAGCACCTTCTACTCTAACCCACCCGGCTCTGATCCACACACACTGGCACACAAAAATAAAGTCGGACACATGGCGCTTCCCGCCATTTGTAAGTTCTGTGGTCTGGCGTAGCGATAGCTATTCTGGAAAAAAAAATAATAGCACGCGCGGAGAAATGACTTCACTTCAAGCTTCACATCATGGCATCGTTAGTCCCACGACGCCGTGTTCATAGTGACGACTCGATGTTATACGTCACTCGTCACAGTACTGACATTTTAGTATCAGAGGATCAAACTGCAATTTTCTTGCCTATTTTCACACCTACGGCTTACAGGTCACAATTTGACATAATCCTACCCTAGAGCCGGGACAAACAGCAGGCTTATGCAAACACTGTTTATGAAAAATTAAACGGGTATTAATGAGAATATAGTTTTGTTTGTAAAAGATAAATCAAAGTTATGTTAGCCGTTTTAAAAATAACTCCCAAAGAAAGTGGTGCAGAAAATACTCTGAATTTTACACTTAGGGCTTACAGGTCACAATTTACCTAATCGTACCCCGACAGTAGACAACATACCTGCTGAACTGTTGAAACATGGAGGAGAAGTAACAACGAAAGTCCTCACTACACTCTGTCAAAAGATCTGGGAGCAAAAGAAATGGCCAGTAGAATGGACACAGTCTCTAGTGATCCCGCTCCCCAAGAAAGGAAACATGAAACAGTGCCAGAACTACAGAACTATCAGTCTGATAAGTCACCCTAGCAAAGTAATGCTTAGAATCATTCTCAACCGCCTCAAAACTTTCGCCGAGGAACTGCTGGCAGAAGAACAGGTTGGCTTCAGAGTTGGAAGAAGCACTGTAGAGCAGATTTTCAACTGCCGCGTCCTGATCGAGAAACATCTGCAGCATCAGCGCGAACTCTACCACAACTTCATTGATTTCAGGAAAGCATTTGATCGCGTCTGGCACGACGGACTCTGGCAAGTCATGAGATCGTTCAACATAGAGGAGGGACTGATCCAAATGATAGAAGCGCTTTACAAGAACGCCTGCAGCGCGGTTCTACTTAACAATCAGTCAGGCGAGTTCTTCAGGACGACGATCGGTGTCCGTCAAGGATGCCTGCTCTCTCCTGTCCTTTTCAACATATTCCTGGAGAAGATCATGCAGGAAACCCTCCACGACCACCATACTTCAATCTCTATTGGTGGCAGATCCCTGTGCAATCTTCGATTCGCAGACGATATTGACCTCATGGCAGGCAGCAATAGTGAGCTCCAAAACCTGACAGACAAACTTTCAAGTAGCGCAGGGTCTTATGGCATGGAGATCAGTACGGATAAAAGCAAAGTGATGATCAACACCACAAGCGACAGCAGCAGCAACATTCACATGAACGGCCAGAAGCTAGAAGAGGTCAATAGCTTCAAGTACTTGGGAGCCACCCTGTCCAAAGACGGTAGTTGCGTAGCAGAGATCCGTACAGCAACATCCGCAATGGCCAGGCTGGACAGGATATGGCGAAGTAACTCCGTCAGCTTCACCATCAAGTACAGGCTTTACAAGTCCCTCGTAGTGTCTATTCTACTCTACGGCTGTGAGACTTGGACACTGCTTGCAGACTCAGAAAAGAAAATCCAGGCCTTTGAGAACAAGTGCCTGAGGAAGTTGCTCCGCATCTCGTACCGCGAGCACAAGACCAACGAATATGTACGGAGCATCGTCACTTCCCTGGTGGGCCCACATGAACCCCTTCTGGCAACCGTGAAACGGCGCAAGCTTGCTTGGTTTGGCCACGTGACCCGACACAACACCTTGTCCAAGACTATCCTCCAAGGCACTCTCGAAGGAAGTCGTCGGCGAGGTCGTCAGAGAAAGAGTTGGGTCGCAAACATAAAAGAATGGACCGAACTCGAGATGCCAGACTTGCTTGCCACCCCCCAAAATAGAACTCAGTGGAGAGCACTGTCTGTTGCTGCTGCCTTTCAGTCCCCCCAACGCCCAGTTCGGGCAAGGGACTGATGATGATGATGACCCCGACAGCCGAGACAAACTGTAGCATTATGTAAATACCGCTTATGAAAAATTAATGAGATGCAATTGAGATGCAATTGTCAGCCAGAGGCAACTGCATTGGTTTATGAGGGTCGATGTGTTCTGCTGACATCCCTTTGAATCCGTGTGTTGTGGTTAGGTCGTGATAACGTTTTGTCGGCATTCAAGGGATTAAAAACGACAGAGAATTGGACGAGGTTACTGACGGTAAAATCCATCCAACCAAGTAAGCCAGAGACCAGAGTTTGCATCAGGTTGTGTGTAACGTGTGTTGCCTTGGTCGTTAAGCACAGCATCATGGCCGGAACAACGGTAGGTGCAGAGTGCAGTCTTGTGTACACAAGGAGTGGTTGTTGTTGACGCTGTCTTCCCGGCAGTGTTTGTATTCACTCTCGGTTCATGGCCACTAAAACACTGCACAGGATGACTATAAGTACTGAGATTACACAGGATGACAATAAGTGCTGAGATTGCACAGGATGACTATAAGTGCTGAGATTGCACAGGATGACAATAAGTACTGAGATTGCACAGGATGACTATAAGTACTGATATTGCACAGGATGACAATAAGTACTGAGATTGCACAGGATGACTATAAGTGCTGATATTGCACAGGATGACAATAAGTGGTGAGATTGCACAGGATGACTATAAGTGCTGATATTGCACAGGATGACAATAAGTACTGAGATTGCACAGGATGACAATAAGTACTGAGATTATTACTGCATTCCATAACATGTGTAAATGTTCATGTTTCTAGATGCAAGGTGGACAACCGTGTACCGGAAGCACATCCGTGTTGACCGCGCAAAGTATCGTACATCGATTCAGTTTGTATTTCCGCTTCATGGCTTACAAATTGAATGAAGAAGCACATACATAGTTTCTGTCCGTGTGATCATGAATTCTTTGGATTCCAATCCAACAATTGTCTTGTTATAGTCCAATTTGCATCAGAAATGTGAAGCAACCTGCACGAAGTTTAGCATGCCGGCCATGTTTTTCCCAGCATACTGTGCGAGGCGTCGCCACGCGCCACATGCGGCAACAACAACAGTTTTGTGCTACGTACTCAGTCAAATACTGTCAGATGACCAGTGTTAGATGAGTGGAACCAACCGTGACTAGCAGCGCAGCAGGCGATGAGTTGAACCAACCACTGACAGGCCTTACAACCATTGCATCACATAGAGTTAACAATATTCGGTGCTAATTGATTTAACTGCATTCAGACAGACAAAATAAAGTGGTAGATGGATGGACCTTACCACTTCAAAATATTGCCATTTTAGTTAGTCGTATGGAAATGGATCAACCATGATAGCTGGGAAGATACCAAGCTAATCTGACACTACACTTGAAATGGGAAGATTCTCAGGCGCAAAACTGATGGGACATCTTCCAGGCGCCAGGCTAATCTGGCACGAAGTTTGAAGTGCCACGGTTCCAATTCGCCACGATGATCAGGCACTACTCGTGGTGAACTGTTTGTTGAGATCGATCATCTCCCGTCGTTGTGAGCAGAAAAAAGACTGGCCTAAATTGAAAGCCTGAAATATTCATTATTTAGGACACGCATTGTCCGAGTCCTGCCGCCATCAATGCTATGACATGTCTTCCTTAGTCCGTTTGTGTGAAAAGCGCGATTGTCACTGCCTGACAACAAACATCTTGCTTTTTTCAAAGCAACGGCTTACTGTCTTACGAAATTGTCTGATTCAGGTAGACAACGGATGTGGATTTCACGTGACACTGAACAGCCAAGAAGCTCTACATATTGCATGAGTCCCATGCAACTACCAACTCTATGCTCCCAGAAGAACAGCAGTTGCTTTTGTCCTGAGGATAGAGCCGCAGTGGACTTTTGTTGTCGATGCTCGCATGTATACTAATGGTCAAAACTTAAGGGCCACTTTTTATCGCAGACGTACCGACAACACCACACAAATAATGTAACAATACTTGGAGCCAGTACTTTGATAATTTACTCAGTAACAATTGCATTTAAGTTTTGAGTAAATTAAGCAATTGTAACAACAGCAGTATGTTAGAATGTTCACCCACCCCTCATTTGAAAAGTCACACAAGACTGGTCCAGTCAATAGCGAGTGTACCCACCGTTTGCAGCCAAGCATTCAATGCAGCGTTGACGCATGGAGTTCACCAGGGTTCGGAAAACATGTTATGAGGTCGCTTCCCACTCTTGATGCAGGAACTGAGTCAGCTGGGAGACTCCTTGAGGCGGGTGGTTGGTTGCTGACTACACGTTGCCCCAGCACGTCCCAGAGGTGCTCGATGGGAGCCAGATCAGATGAACGAAATGGCCATTCCATCCTCATGATGCCCCGTTGCTCAAGGTACTCATCTACCACACGGGCGCGATGAGGTCGAGCGTTGTCGTCCCGCAGAACAGCATTGTCGCCGATGGCTTGGAGAGCTAGCTGGATGAGGGGCTGCACAATCTCGATAGCGCAGTCCAGTCCGGGTGCCTCGGATGACGTGGAAGGGGGGTCCTGCCTTCCCTGCTGAAGCCTGCCCAGACCACACAGAGGTATCTGTCCTCTCTTCTGCTGGTGCAGCGCGGGCGTCTTGAGCAGGGTCGCTGTTCTGCCCTTCTTCTTGGAATCGTGCCAGCAGCGCTGGATCACTGAATGAGCCCAAGACGTCGCCCAACTTCTCGTCCGGAAATTCCATCCTGCAGCCATGCTAGTTCCAGGCCTTGATCTACTGGCGTTAGGCTTCGTCGTGGTGGCATGGTTAGGAAAGTGACAATTATGCTCCCACTGTACCGGTATTTGTAGCAAAACAGAAATCCTCAGTGTTCATGACTGACCCCTTTAGCACGTGCATCACAACTTTACCGAGTTTTTCCACCTGCCTGCCTTTGGTACGCTTACCAATATCACACAGCTTTTCACAAAACCTGACGATGTTTCACGTGCATTTGACACGTTCGTGGAAATTGATGAATTGTTGTCTATTGTTCCCTGTACAGTGGACTGTGTAAGGTCAACTCTTAATCCTTTTAGATCGAAAGAACATTGTATTTTATTAGCGTACTTGCGACGACAAACAATGACAAAAATAGGTTGGGGTGGCCCTTAAGTTTTGACCATTAGTATATTTCGCACCTATGTCGGATGTAAATATTATCGCGGGTCGTTTCCTGCAGGTCTAACAACCGTTGACAGACACACATGAGTCCAGTGTTACGTTTGTGGTTGTGTTATTCTTTGAGAGCATGTGTGTGTTAAACATAGGAAAGATCCGGTATTTATTTGAGTTATTTTGGATAAGAATTACGTACCATTTTAGTATGATTCATTTTTTGTTGCACGGAGACTTGCGATCGATTTTTGTTGTGACGCGTATTTTCGCTACATTAGACTGGAAGGTTCGAGCAGAGTCGCGATCTTTCTAGTGACATCAGATATGACGACAAAGTTGTCGGCAACATTTTGTAATATTGTATCAAAGGCCCTTAGAGGGTAGTGGAAATTTGTAGTAACTTCTAAGAGTTCTTTGTTAATGAATATTCTGTAATGAGTTTTGGTTACGGTTGTTTTCTGATTGGTTGTGTTGGGAGAATTTGCTGGATTGTTCTGGAAATCTGTAATAGTATAAAAGACCGTGTTAAAAAGTATGTGTGTACATTGTATGAGAGACACAGTGTGTCAAAAGTGTTGATGCATTGTAAAAGAGACATTGTATCAGTGTTGATGCATTTGATGATGCATTGTGAAAGATACAGTGTGTCAAATGTGTTGATGCATTGTAGAGGAGACATTGTATCAGTGTTGGTGCATTTGAGGATGCATTGTGAGAGACACAGTGTGTCAAAAGTGTTGATGCATTGTAGAGGAGACAGTGTATCAGTATTGGTGCATTTGAGGATGTATTGTGAGAAGATCGCATCGATGCAATAAAATATTGTTGGAACTGTTACTCCTGTGTGGTCTACAACCTAATGACACGTACGACGAGTTGCAGCCGCTACGTGCGTGCGTCTGGTGTGATTGCATCATACTACGACTACGACTACCACGTAACATCCAGTATCGCCGCCAGTAACACACATCAGTCATTCATATCGCCGCTAGTAACACACACAGTCCAGTATCGCCGCTAGTAACACACACAGTCCAGTATCGCCACTAGTAAAACACACAGTCCAGTATCGCCGCTAGTAAGACACAGCAGTCCAGTATCGCCGCTAGTAACACACACAGTCCAGTATCGCCGCTAGTAACACACAGTCCAGTATCGCCGCTAGTAACACACACAGTCCAGTATCGCCGCTAGTAAGACACAGCAGTCCAGTATCGCCGCTAGTAACACACACACAGTCCAGTATCGCCGCTAGTAACACACAGTCCAGTATCGCCGCTAGTAACACACACAGTACAGTATCGCCGCTAGTAAGACACAGCAGTCCATTATCGCCGCTAGTAACACACACAGTCCAGTATCGCCGCTAGTAAGAAAAAGCAGTCCAGTATCGCCGCTAGTAACACACAGTCCAGTATCGTCGCTAGAAAGACACACAGTCCAGTATCGCCGCTAGTAAGACACAGCAGTCCAGTATCGCCGCTAGTAACATACACACAGTCCAGTATCGCCGCTAGTAACACACACACAGTCCAGTATCGCCGCTAGTAACACACACACAGTCCAGTATCGCCGCTAGTAACACACAGTCCAGTATCGCCGCTAGTAAGACACACAGTCCACTATCGCCGCTAGTAAGACACACAGTCCAGTATCGCCGCTAGTAACACACAGTCCAGTATCGCCGCTAGTAACACACACAGTCCAGTATCGCCGCTAGTAAGACACACAGTCCAGTATCGCCGCTAGTAAGACACAGCAGTCCAGTATCGCCGCTAGTAAGACACACAGTCCAGTATCGCCGCTAGTAACACACAGTCCAGTATCGACACTAGTAACACAAACAGTCCAGTATCGCCGCTAGTAACACACAGTCCAGTATCGACACTAGTAACACACACAGTCCAGTATCGCCGCTAGTAACACACGCAGTCCAGTATCGCCGCTAGTAAGGCACAGCAGTCCAGTATCGCCGCTACTAACACACACAGTCCAGTATCGCCGCTAGTAACACACAGTCCAGTATCGCCGCTAGTAACACACACAGTCCAGTATCGCCGCTAGTAACACACAGTCCAGTATCAATGCTAGTAACACACACAGTCCAGTATCGCCGCTAGTAAGACACAGCAGTCCAGTATCGCCGCTAGTAACACACAGCAGTCCAGTATCGCCGCTAGTAACACACACAGTCCAGTATCGCCGCTAGTAACACACAGTCCAGTATCGCCGCTAGTAACACACACAGTCCAGTATCGCCGCTAGTAACACACAGTCCAGTATCGCCGCTAGTAACACACACAGTCCAGTATCGCCGCTAGTAAGACACAGCAGTCCAGCATCGCCGCTAGTAACACACACAGTCCAGTATCGCCGCTAGTAAGGCACAGCAGTCCAGTATCGCCGCTACTAACACACACAGTCCAGTATCGCCGCTAGTAAGACACAGCAGTCCATTATCGCCGCTAGTAACACACACAGTCCAGTATCGCCGCTAGTAACACACAGTCCAGTATCGCCGCTAGTAACACACACAGTTCAGTATCGCCGCTAGTAACACACAGCAGTCCAGTATCGCCGCTAGTAAGACACAGCAGTCCAGTATCGCCGCTAGTAAGACACACAGTCCAGTATCGCCGCTAGTATGACACAGTCCATTATCGCCGCTAGTAACACACACAGTCCAGTATCGCCGCTAGTAAGACACAGTCCATTATCGCCGCTAGTAAGACACAGCAGTCCAGTATCGCCGCTAGTAACACACAGCAGTCCTGTATCGCCGTTAGTAACACACACAGTCCACTATCGCCGCTAGTAACACACAGTCCACTATCGCCGCTAGTAACACACAGTCCAGTATCGCCGCTAGTAACACACAGCAGTCCAGTATCGCCGCTAGTAACACACACACAGTCCAGTATCGCCGCTAGTAAACACACAGTCCAGTATCGCCGCTAGTAACACACAGCAGTCCAGTATCGCCGCTAGTAAGACACAGCAGTCCAGTATCGCCGCTAGTAACACACACACAGTCCAGTATCGCCGCTAGTAACACACAGTCCAGTATTGCCGCTAGTAACACACACAGTCGAGTATCGCCGCTAGTAAGACACAGCTGTCCAGTATCGCCGCTAGTAAGACACACAGTCCAGTATCGCCGCTAGTAAGACACAGCAGTCCTGTATCGCCGCTAGTAACACACAGTCCCGTATAGCCGCTAGTAAGACTCACAGTCCAGTATCGCCGCCAGTAAGACACACAGTCCAGTATCGCCGCTAGTAAGACACAGCAGTCCTGTATCGCCGCTAGTAACACACAGTCCAGTATCGCCGCTAGTAACACACAGTCCAGTATCGCCGCTAGTAAGACACACAGTCCAGTATCGCCGCCAGTAAGACACACAGCCCAGTATCGCCGCCAGTAAGACACACAGACCTGTATCGCCGCTAGTATCACACACTCCAGTATCGCCGCTAGTAACACACAGTCCAGTATCGCCGCTAGTAAGACACAGCAGTCCTGTATCACCGCCAGTCAGACACACAGTCCACTATCGCCGCCAGTAAGACACACAGTCCTGTATCGCCGCCAGTAAGACACACAGTCCTGTATCGCCACGAGTCAGACACACAGTCCAGTATCGCCGCTAGTAAGACACAGCAGTCCAGTATCGCCGCTAGTAACACACACACAGTCCAGTATCGCCGCTAGTAACACACACACAGTCCAGTATCGCCGCTAGTAACACACACACAGTCCAGTATAGCCGCTAGTAACTCACACACAGTCCAGTGTCGCCGCTAGTAACACACACAGTCCTGTATCGCCGCTATTAACACACACAGTCCAGTATCGCCGCTAGTAACACACACACAGTCTAGTATCGCCGCTAGTAACACACACACAGTCCAGTATCGCCGCTAGTAAGACACACAGTCCAGTATCGCCGCTAGTAACACACACACAGTCCAGTATCGCCGCAAGTAACACACACACAGTCCAGTATCGCCGCTAGTAACACACACACAGTCCACTATCGCCGCCAGTAAGACACACAGTCCTGTATCGCCGCCAGTAAGACACACAGTCCTGTATCGCCGCCAGTAACACACACAGTCCACTATTGCCGCCAGTCAGACACACAGTCCAGTATCGCCGCCAGTAACACACACACAGTCCAGTATCGTCGCCAGTCAGACACACAGTCCTGTATCACCGCCAGTAAGACACACAGTCCACTATCGCCGCCAGTCAGACACACAGTCCACTATCACCGCCAGTCAGACACACAGTCCACTATCGCCGCCAGTAAGACACACAGTCCACTATCGCCGCCAGTCAGACACACAGTCCAGTATTGCCGCCAGTAAGACACACAGTCCACTATCGCCGCTAGTAACACACAGTCCAGTATCGCCGCTAGTAAGACACAGCAGTCCAGTATCGTCGCTAGTAACACACAGTCCAATATCGCCGCTAGTAACACACAGTCCAGTATCGCCGCTAGTAACACACAGTCCAGTATCGCCGCTAGTAACACACATTCCAGTATCGCCGCTAGTAACACACATGCCAGTATCGCCGCTAGTAACACACACACAGTCCAGTATCACCGCTAGTAACACACACACAGTCCAGTATCGCCGCCAGTCAGACACACAGTCCTGTATCGCCGCCAGTGAGACACACAGTCCACTATCGCCGCCAGTCAGACACACAGTCCACTATCGCCGACAGTAAGACACACAGTCCTGTATCGCCGCCAGTCAGACACACAGTCCAGTATCGCCGCTAGTAAGACACAACAGTCCAGTATCGCCGCTAGTAACACACACAGTCCAGTATCGCCGCTAGTAACACACAAACAGTCCAGTATCGCCGCTAGTAACACACACACAGTCCAGTATCGCCGCTAGTAACACACACAGTCCAGTATCGCCGCTAGTAAGACACAGCAGTCCAGTATCGCCGCTAGTAACACACACACAGTCCAGTATCGCCGCTAGTAACACACAGTCCAGTATTGCCGCTAGTAACACACACAGTCCAGTATCGCCGCTAGTAAGACACAGCTGTCCAGTATCGCCGCTAGTAAGACACAGCAGTCCAGTATCGCCGCTAGTAACACACAGTCCCGTATAGCCGCTAGTAAGACTCACAGTCCAGTATCGCCGCCAGTAAGACACACAGTCCAGTATCGCCGCTAGTAAGACACAGCAGTCCAGTATCGCCGCTAGTAACACACACACAGTCCAGTATCGCCGCTAGTAACACACAGTCCAGTATTGCCGCTAGTAACACACACAGTCGAGTATCGCCGCTAGTAAGACACAGCTGTCCAGTATCGCCGCTAGTAAGACACACAGTCCAGTATCGCCGCTAGTAAGACACAGCAGTCCTGTATCGCCGCTAGTAACACACAGTCCCGTATAGCCGCTAGTAAGACTCACAGTCCAGTATCGCCGCCAGTAAGACACACAGTCCAGTATCGCCGCTAGTAAGACACAGCAGTCCTGTATCGCCGCTAGTAACACACAGTCCAGTATCGCCGCTAGTAACACACAGTCCAGTATCGCCGCTAGTAAGACACACAGTCCAGTATCGCCGCCAGTAAGACACACAGCCCAGTATCGCCGCCAGTAAGACACACAGACCTGTATCGCCGCTAGTATCACACACTCCAGTATCGCCGCTAGTAACACACAGTCCAGTATCGCCGCTAGTAAGACACAGCAGTCCTGTATCACCGCCAGTCAGACACACAGTCCACTATCGCCGCCAGTAAGACACACAGTCCTGTATCGCCGCCAGTAAGACACACAGTCCTGTATCGCCACGAGTCAGACACACAGTCCAGTATCGCCGCTAGTAAGACACAGCAGTCCAGTATCGCCGCTAGTAACACACACACAGTCCAGTATCGCCGCTAGTAACACACACACAGTCCAGTATCGCCGCTAGTAACACACACACAGTCCAGTATAGCCGCTAGTAACTCACACACAGTCCAGTGTCGCCGCTAGTAACACACACAGTCCTGTATCGCCGCTATTAACACACACAGTCCAGTATCGCCGCTAGTAACACACACACAGTCTAGTATCGCCGCTAGTAACACACACACAGTCCAGTATCGCCGCTAGTAAGACACACAGTCCAGTATCGCCGCTAGTAACACACACACAGTCCAGTATCGCCGCAAGTAACACACACACAGTCCAGTATCGCCGCTAGTAACACACACACAGTCCACTATCGCCGCCAGTAAGACACACAGTCCTGTATCGCCGCCAGTAAGACACACAGTCCTGTATCGCCGCCAGTAACACACACAGTCCACTATTGCCGCCAGTCAGACACACAGTCCAGTATCGCCGCCAGTAACACACACACAGTCCAGTATCGTCGCCAGTCAGACACACAGTCCTGTATCACCGCCAGTAAGACACACAGTCCACTATCGCCGCCAGTCAGACACACAGTCCACTATCACCGCCAGTCAGACACACAGTCCACTATCGCCGCCAGTAAGACACACAGTCCACTATCGCCGCCAGTCAGACACACAGTCCAGTATTGCCGCCAGTAAGACACACAGTCCACTATCGCCGCTAGTAACACACAGTCCAGTATCGCCGCTAGTAAGACACAGCAGTCCAGTATCGTCGCTAGTAACACACAGTCCAATATCGCCGCTAGTAACACACAGTCCAGTATCGCCGCTAGTAACACACAGTCCAGTATCGCCGCTAGTAACACACATTCCAGTATCGCCGCTAGTAACACACATGCCAGTATCGCCGCTAGTAACACACACACAGTCCAGTATCACCGCTAGTAACACACACACAGTCCAGTATCGCCGCCAGTCAGACACACAGTCCTGTATCGCCGCCAGTGAGACACACAGTCCACTATCGCCGCCAGTCAGACACACAGTCCACTATCGCCGACAGTAAGACACACAGTCCTGTATCGCCGCCAGTCAGACACACAGTCCAGTATCGCCGCTAGTAAGACACAACAGTCCAGTATCGCCGCTAGTAACACACACAGTCCAGTATCGCCGCTAGTAACACACAAACAGTCCAGTATCGCCGCTAGTAACACACACACAGTCCAGTATCGCCGCTAGTAACACACACAGTCCAGTATCGCCGCTAGTAAGACACAGCAGTCCAGTATCGCCGCTAGTAACACACACACAGTCCAGTATCGCCGCTAGTAACACACAGTCCAGTATTGCCGCTAGTAACACACACAGTCGAGTATCGCCGCTAGTAAGACACAGCAGTCCAGTATCGCCGCTAGTAACACACAGTCCCGTATAGCCGCTAGTAAGACTCACAGTCCAGTATCGCCGCCAGTAAGACACACAGTCCAGTATCGCCGCTAGTAAGACACAGCAGTCCTGTATCGCCGCTAGTAACACACAGTCCAGTATCGCCGCTAGTAGACACACAGTCCAGTATCGCCGCTAGTAAGACACACAGTCCAGTATCGCCGCCAGTAAGACACACAGCCCAGTATCGCCGCCAGTAAGACACACAGACCTGTATCGCCGCTAGTATCACACACTCCAGTATCGCCGCTAGTAACACACAGTCCAGTATCGCCGCTAGTAAGACACAGCAGTCCTGTATCACCGCCAGTCAGACACACAGTCCACTATCGCCGCCAGTAAGACACACAGTCCTGTATCGCCGCCAGTAAGACACACAGTCCTGTATCGCCACGAGTCAGACACACAGTCCAGTATCGCCGCTAGTAAGACACAGCAGTCCAGTATCGCCGCTAGTAACACACACACAGTCCAGTATCGCCGCTAGTAACACACACACAGTCCAGTATCGCCGCTAGTAACACACACACAGTCCAGTATAGCCGCTAGTAACTCACACACAGTCCAGTGTCGCCGCTAGTAACACACACAGTCCTGTATCGCCGCTATTAACACACACAGTCCAGTATCGCCGCTAGTAACACACACACAGTCTAGTATCGCCGCTAGTAACACACACACAGTCCAGTATCGCCGCTAGTAAGACACACAGTCCAGTATCGCCGCTAGTAACACACACACAGTCCAGTATCGCCGCAAGTAACACACACACAGTCCAGTATCGCCGCTAGTAACACACACACAGTCCACTATCGCCGCCAGTAAGACACACAGTCCTGTATCGCCGCCAGTAAGACACACAGTCCTGTATCGCCGCCAGTAACACACACAGTCCACTATTGCCGCCAGTCAGACACACAGTCCAGTATCGCCGCCAGTAACACACACACAGTCCAGTATCGTCGCCAGTCAGACACACAGTCCTGTATCACCGCCAGTAAGACACACAGTCCACTATCGCCGCCAGTCAGACACACAGTCCACTATCACCGCCAGTCAGACACACAGTCCACTATCGCCGCCAGTAAGACACACAGTCCACTATCGCCGCCAGTCAGACACACAGTCCAGTATCGCCGCCAGTAAGACACACAGTCCACTATCGCCGCTAGTAACACACAGTCCAGTATCGCCGCTAGTAAGACACAGCAGTCCAGTATCGTCGCTAGTAACACACAGTCCAATATCGCCGCTAGTAACACACAGTCCAGTATCGCCGCTAGTAACACACAGTCCAGTATCGCCGCTAGTAACACACATTCCAGTATCGCCGCTAGTAAGACACACACATTCCAGTATCGCCGCTAGTAACACACACACAGTCCAGTATCACCGCTAGTAACACACACACAGTCCAGTATCGCCGCCAGTCAGACACACAGTCCTGTATCGCCGCCAGTGAGACACACAGTCCACTATCGCCGCCAGTCAGACACACAGTCCACTATCGCCGCCAGTAAGACACACAGTCCAGTATCGCCGCCAGTCAGACACACAGTCCAGTATCGCCGCTAGTAAGACACACAGTCCAGTATCGCCGCTAGTAACACACACAGTCCAGTATCGCCGCTAGTAACACACACAGTCCAGTATCGCCGCTAGTAACACACACACAGTCCAGTATCGCCGCTAGTAAGACACACAGTCCAGTATCGCCGCCAGTAAGACACACAGTCCAGTATCGCCGCCAGTCAGACACACAGTCCAGTATCGCCGCTAGTAACACACAGTCCAGTATCGCCGCTAGTAACACACACAGTCCAGTATCGCCGCCAGTAAGACACACAGTCCAGTATCGCCGCCAGTAAGACACAGCAGTCCAGTATCGCCGCCAGTAACATACACAGTCCACTATCGCCGCTAGTAACACACAGTCCACTATCGCCGCCAGTGAGACACACAGTCCACTATCGCCGCCAGTGAGACACACAGTCCACTATCGCCGCCAGTCAGACACACAGTCCACTATCGCCGCCAGTAAGACACACAGTCCACTATCGCCGCCAGTCAGACACACAGTCCACTATCGCCGCCAGTCAGACACACAGTCCACTATCGCCGCCAGTAAGACACACAGTCCACTATCGCCGCCAGTCAGACACACAGTCCACTATCGCCTCCAGTAAGACACAGTCCACTATCGCCGCCAGTAAGACACACAGTCCAGTATCGCCGCCAATAAGACACACAGTCCAGTATCGCCGCCAGTAAGACACACAGTCCAGTATCGCCGCCAGTCAGACACACAGTCCAGTATCGCCGCCAGTAAGACACACAGTCTAGTATCGCCGCCAGTAAGACACACAGTCCACTATCGCCACTAGTAAGACACACAATCCACTATCGCCGCCAGTAAGACACACAGTCCAGTATCGCCGCCAGTCAGACACACAGTCCACTATCGCCGCCAGTCAGACACACAGTCCGCTATCACCGCCAGTAAGACACACAGTCCAGTATCGCCGCCAGTCAGACACACAGTCCATTATCGCCGCCAGTAAGACACACAGTCCACTATCGCCGCCAGTAAGACACACAGTCCACTATCGCCGCCAGTGAGACACACAGTCCACTATCGCCGCCAGTGAGACACACAGTCCACTATCGCCGCCAGTCAGACACACAGTCCACTATCGCCGCCAGTAAGACACACAGTCCACTATCGCCACCAGTCAGACACACAGTCCACTATCGCCGCCAGTCAGACACACAGTCCACTATCGCCGCCAGTAAGACACACAGTCCACTATCGCCGCCAGTCAGACACACAGTCCAGTATCGCCGCCAGTAGGACACACAGTCCACTATCGCCGCTAGTAAGACACACAGTCCACTATCGCCGCTAGTAACACACAGTCCAGTATCGCCGCTAGTAAGACACATCAGTCCAGTATCGCCGCTAGTAACACACAGTCCAGTATCGCCGCTAGTAACACACAGTCCAGTATCGCCGCTAGTAACACACAGTCCAGTATCGCCGCTAGTATGACACACACACTCAAGTATCGCCGCTAGTAACACACACACAGTCAAGTATCGCCGCCAGTCAGACACATAGTCCTGTATCGCCGCCAGTAAGACACACAGTCCACTATCGCCGCCAGTAAGACACACAGTCCACTATCGCCGCCAGTCAGACACACAGTCCAGTATCGCCGCCAGTCAGACACAGTCCTGTATCGCCGCCAGTAAGACACACAGTCCACTATCGCAGCCAGTAAGACACACAGTCCAGTATCGCCGCCAGTAAGACACACAGTCCACTATCGCCGCTAGTAACACACAGTCCAGTATCGCCGCTAGTAAGACACAGCAGTCCAGTATCGCCGCTAGTAACACACAGTCCAGTATCGCCGCTAGTAACACACAGTCCAGTATCGCCGCTAGTATGACACACACAGTCCAGTATCGCCGCTAGTAACACACACACAGTCCAGTATCGCCGCCAGTCAGACACACATTCCTGTATCGCCGCCAGTAAGACACACAGTCCACTATCGCCGCCAGTAAGACACACAATCCAGTATCGCCGCCAGTCAGACACACAGTCCAGTATCGCCGCCAATAAGACACACAGTCCAGTATCGCCGCCAGTAAGACACACAGTCCAGTATCGCCGCCAGTCAGACACACAGTCCAGTATCGCCGCCAGTAAGACACACAGTCTAGTATCGCCGCCAGTAAGACACACAGTCCACTATCGCCACTAGTAAGACACACAATCCACTATCGCCGCCAGTAAGACACACAGTCCAGTATCGCCGCCAGTCAGACACACAGTCCACTATCGCCGCCAGTCAGACACACAGTCCGCTATCACCGCCAGTAAGACACACAGTCCAGTATCGCCGCCAGTCAGACACACAGTCCATTATCGCCGCCAGTAAGACACACAGTCCACTATCGCCGCCAGTAAGACACACAGTCCACTATCGCCGCCAGTGAGACACACAGTCCACTATCGCCGCCAGTGAGACACACAGTCCACTATCGCCGCCAGTGAGACACAGTCCACTATCGCCGCCAGTGAGACACACAGTCCACTATCGCCGCCAGTCAGACACACAGTCCACTATCGCCGCCAGTAAGACACACAGTGCACTATCGCCGCCAGTCAGACACACAGTCCACTATCGCCGCCAGTCAGACACACAGTCCACTATCGCAGTCAGTAAGACACACAGTCCACTATCGCCGCCAGTCAGACACACAGTCCACTATCGCCTCCAGTAAGACACAGTCCACTATCGCCGCCAGTAAGACACACAGTCCACTATAGCCGCCAGTCAGACACACAGTCCACTATCGCCGCCAGTCAGACACACAGTCCACTATCGCCGCCAGTAAGACACACAGTCCACTATCGCCGCCAGTCAGACACACAGTCCACTATCGCCTCCAGTCAGACACACAGTCCACTATCGCCGCCAGTAAGACACACAGTCCAGTATCGCCGCCAGTCAGACACACAGTCCACTATCGCCTCCAGTCAGACACACAGTCCAGTATCGCCGCCAGTCAGACACACAGTCCAGTATCGCCGCTAGTAACACACACACAGTCCAGTATCGCCGCCAGTCAGACACACAGTCCTGTATCGCCGCCAGTGAAACATACAGTCCACTATCGCCGCCTGTCAGACACACAGTCCACTATCGACGCCAGTAAGACACACAGTCCTGTATCGCCACCAGTACGACACACAGTCCTGTATCGCCGCCAGTCAGACACACAGTCCAGTATCGCCGCTAGTAAGACACAGCAGTCCAGTATCGCCGCTAGTAACACACACACAGTCCAGTATCGCCGCTAGTAACACACACACAGTCCAGTATCGCCGCTAGTAACACACACACAGTCCAATATCGCCGCTAGTAACACACACACAGTCCAGTATCGCCGCTAGTAAGACACACAGTCCAGTATCGCCGCTAGTAACACACACACAGTCCAGTATCGCCGCTAGTAACACACACAGTCCAGTATCGCCGCTAGTAACACACACACAGTCCAGTATCGCCGCTAGTAACATACACACAGTCCACTATCGCCGCTAGTAACACACACAGTCCAGTATCGCCCCTAGTAACACACACACAGTCCAGTATCGCCGCTAGTAACATACACACAGTCCACTATCGCTGCCAGTAAGACACACAGTCCTGTATCGCCGCCAGCAAGACACACAGTCCTGTATCGACGCCAGTAAGACACACAGTCCAGTATCGCCGCCAGTAAGACACACAGTTCAGTATCGCCGCTAGTAAGACACACAGTCCACTATCGCCGCCAGTCAGACACACAGTCCAGTATCGCCGCCAGTAACACACACACAGTCCAGTATCGCCGCCAGTCAGACACAGTCCTGTATCGCCGCCAGTAAGACACACAGTTCACTATCACCGCCAGTCAGACACACAGTCCACTATCGCCGCCAGTCAGACACACAGTCCACTATCGCCGCCAGTAAGACACACAGTCCACTATCGCCGCCAGTCAGACACACAGTCCAGTATCGCCGCCAGTAGGACACACAGTCCACTATCGCCGGTAGTAAGACACACAGTCCACTATCGCCGCTAGTAAGACACAGCAGTCCAGTATCGCCGCTAGTAACACACAGTCCAGTATCGCCGCTAGTAAGACACAGCAGTCCAGTATCGCCGCTAGTAACACACAGTCCAGTATCGCCGCTAGTAACACACAGTCCAGTATCGCCTCTAGTAACACACAGTCCAGTATCGCCGCTAGTATGACACACACTGTCCTGTATCGCCGCTAGTAACACACACACAGTCCAGTATCGCCGCCAGTGAGACACACAGTCCTGTATCGCCGCCAGTAAGACACACAGTCCAATATCGCCGCCAGTAAGACACACAGTCCACTATCGCCGCCAGTAAGACACACAGTCCAGTATCGCCGCCAGTCAGACACACAGTCCTGTATCGCCGCCAGTAAGACACACAGTCCACTATCGCCGCCAGTAAGACACACAGTCCAGTATCGCCGCCAGTAAGACACACAGTCCACTATCGCCGCTAGTAACACACAGTCCAGTATCGCCTCTAGTAAGACACAGCAGCCCAGTATCGCCACTAGTAACACACAGTCCAGTATCGCCGCTAGTATGACACACACAGTCCAGTATCGCCGCTAGTAACACACACACAGTCCAGTATCGCCGCCAGTCAGACACACATTCCTGTATCGCCGCCAGTAAGACACACAGTCCACTATCGCCGCCAGTAAGACACACAATCCAGTATCGCCGCCAGTCAGACACACAGTCCAGTATCGCCGCCAGTAAGACACACAGTCCACTATCGCCGCCAGTAAGACACACAGTCCAGTATCGCCGCCAGTCAGACACACAGTCCAGTATCGCCGCCAGTAAGACACACAGTCTAGTATCGCCGCCAGTAAGACACACAGTCCTCTATCGCCACTAGTAAGACACACAGTCCACTATCACCGCCAGTAAGACACACAGTCCAGTATCGCCGCCAGTCAGACACACAGTCCACTATCGCCTCCAGTGAGACACACAGTCCACTATCGCCGCCAGTAAGACACACAGTCCAGTATCGCCGCCAGTCAGACACACAGTCCACTATCGCCTCCAGTCAGACACACAGTCCAGTATCGCCGCCAGTCAGACACACAGTCCACTATCGCCGCCAGTCAGACGTACGCGCTGTGTGATGCTACACGTCCTGCCCCATCAGCGCAATCTCACGGACGGTTAGACCCGCGGCAAACTATATAGACAACGGCGCGGTTTATATGTACAGTAAAAGTACAAAACAACGAGCAGCAAAGATCACCATTACAACCTCTACTCTGTGATGGCAGAAGGCCATTTTTGTGAAAAGCAAGAATTCCATTTTATCTCAATAAACATCGCGCTTGGCACCAAACTTGGTGTAATATGACGGAAATCAAACTTGGTGTAATAGGACGGAAATCAAACTTGGTGTAATATGACGGAAATCAAACTTGGTGTAATATGACGGAAATCAAACTTGGTGTAATATGACGGAAATCAAACTTGGTGTAATATGACGGAAATCAAACTTGGTGTAATATGACGGAAATCAAACTTGGTATAATAGGACGGAAATCAAACTTGGTGTAATATGACGGAAATCAAACTTGGTGTAATATGACGGAAATCAAACTTGGTGTAATCGGACGGAAATCAAACTTGGTGTAATGGGACGCAAATCTTGCTTTTCACACAAATGGACTTCCTGTCTTGTACTTTGTAGTTGGCTACAGAAGATCTGCTGTGACTGATAGCGTCCTCGTCACCACCACTGACCTTTAGGGTCGTGACACTGGAAATAGTGAGTACTCGGATCGTGACGATGGAGAAGCGTGTGACGCTGAATGTTGGCGGCAAAATGTTTGTGACCACCACAGCCACGCTCAAGTCGCTGCCCGACACTAGGCTGGGCCGCCTGGCCGTGCAGGTCGATAACAACACAAACACAAACACCGAGTTCTTCTTCGACAGAAACCCCAAAGTCATCAACAGCATCCTGGATCTCTACCGCACGGGGGAGCTGCACCTTCCGACTCACTTGTGTGCGGCCGTGGTCCGGCGAGAGTTGTCGTTCTGGGAGATCCCGGGGCCGCTCATCCACGAGTGTTGCTGGCGGCGTGTGGAGCAGCAGACCACTGACGACGCCATCGTGGGCGAGATCGACCGCTACCTGCACGATCCTTACGACGTCACGCAACGTGGCGCCCAGAAGCGACCTCTGACGGGCCTCAACAAGGTCTGGTACGCCATGGAACACCCTGGGTACTCGCGACTAGCCAAGGTGAGGTACTTTATCAAACTATGTACTTGGGACACGGCTGTGTACAGCGTTTCCTCCCCCCACCCCCCTCCCTCAGTTTTCAACCTGAGTGAGTAACCTGCGAGTTGACACATGTGCCTGGTAGACTCCAGTAGTAGGCTAACTGAGTTGACACATGACACCAGCAGTAGTAGGTACCGGCAACTAACACTGTGTATCGATTGACACATGTGCCTGATAGATCATTACTCCAGCCGTAGAAGGTACCGGCAACTAACATTGTGTATCGATTGACACGGTACAAGACTGGCACACGGACGTAGCTGACGGTGAACAAAGTAAAACACACAAAGAATGATGGTGATCCGATATACAGCGAGAAAGTTCTCCAGATATAGCGTACAACGTGCCGTTTAAAATGTCCACGTTTTCACCCAAAATCGTCAAATTGGGGGAAAAGGGCAACTGTAGGTTTCTGTATGACCCAGATTATAAGCCACACAGAGTTCAAACTAGGTACACACACTCCGATTACTGTGTAGACTGTGCCTATTTTGTTCTGGGCGTGTACTACAAACGCAGGCTTGTAGCAGGCCGTTAAAAACACCGAATTTCAAAAAATCGACCAACGTCCTTTTAGCTTGAGTGTTGGGTTTCAATCTTCAAAAGCTAATATTTCAAAGACTACTCGACCCTCTAACTTCAAGTCTGGCCCTGCTAAAGTATATAAACAGAGCTCTATGCACATGAGTGATTTTGTGACTTATCTAAAGGTCAAGGTCATACAAGGTCAAAATATAATGAAAAATATATTTTCCTGAAGATTGTAATACTGATTTGGAAGCCTAACATGGATGCTTTACAGTGAAACGCACCATTGTTCTTCCAAGGCAACCTTTGATAACATTTTACAATGATGAAGGTCATTGGAGGTCATCGAATGCTTGAAATGTGTGTCACTGAGACTACACATTTGTATCTCCTGACATGCGTATTAATGCAGCTTGGAGCTTGAAAAGCCTTTCTGTATGTTCCAGTCTGGTTGACATCTGGCAGCTCAAGGTCACAAGGGTCAAGTAATGTGCAAAAAACTGTTATAGTTTGTCGGTGATTGCATTTTTGAAAGGCTCTGTGATCAGATAAGCTTAAGAGGAGATACTCTTTGTTCATGAAAGGGCCTTTCTTGGCATACTGTTAGATTTGACCCCAAGTTCAGGCCAAAGTCACAGATTAGCAAATTTGTCAAAATGAATATCAGTTTTTTATAATTTGAGTGTTCCAGTGTGCTTTGTTAGTTTCCTGTGTTGGTGACTATATACAACTATTTTACATAGACATCCATGTCAATGACCTTGAGGTGGGGTCAAGGTCACAGTTATTCTTATTTTCTAGTCTTATAGTATCTTGTTTGCGGCTGGTTGTGTTACAGTGCAGGCGTTGATTAAAACAAATATACGTTAAAAAACTAGCAACACACTCATGAAAACTTTACTAGTCCAAAATTATGTTTTATCTCATCACAGATCACATCGTTCAGTACTGAAAGTGGAGGGAGCGATGGGGAAGTCACTTTGCTTGCTACGTTAGTTTGTTGCGTTTGTCGTTCGATTTTCTGTGGAGCTCAAGGTCGCGGCTACATGTTTCGTGGTTGCTACTGATGTAAATCACTTTGCACAAAGCGTGTCCTTAAAAACACTGGACCGATCTGATCCATGTTTGACTTGATTATAGTTCATTTAGGAAAAAAACACGCAAGGTCACGAACACAGCAGCGATATTTGTTGCAATAAGGCCGTGAACGCATGATCGATTTGCTCCGAATTTTTACTTATATTAATAATTATCAAGAAGAAATCTCATGTAATGAAGAAAAATAGTGTCACAACCCTCAAGGTCATTGTCAAGGCAGCCAGCTGGCTGCCTTGACAATGACCTTGAGGGTTGTGACACTATTTTTATCTGCACAAGATACGTTAGACGACTTCAAATAATACTGACTTTGTTAACTGTAATAAAAAAGATACTTTGAGATCTTGGGCAATCACTCAAGATGAGAAACCATTTTGAAGGTTAGGATGACATTAATTTATGTGATGATTGTCAGTGATAAAGATTATTTGAATCAGAATCGTGACTGAAAACATAACTCATACTGCACGGTGTTGTTACAGACTTCAGTGTTACGTTTCACGAAGTAGCTAGGACGTCTTCGCGGATCGAGATTCATGAAGATCGTATTTTTACTTTTCACGTTTCACGGCAAACCCTTCTTCGCGGATCACGAGGATGAAAAATACTTGCAGTCACGAGAAACGATAAAACACCAATCACGCATCACGACACGATTTTAGGGCAACTACGCCCCCCCCCCCCCCCATCCCTCCCCAACGCACACACACACACATACCTTACGCTATTGAATCAAACAACGTGCAGAGCAGGGGGCTATTTTAAAACGCATAGGGTACCAGCTCCACTTTGCACTTAACAGTCATTTCTTTACACAAATCTACTGAACATGAATGAATGAATGAATGAATGAATGAATGAATGAATGAATGAATGAATGAATGAATCAACTTTATTGTTCCAAATACATGTTGACACGTACAGGAAAATTTGTTTCGCCACCTCAGGTGCAACTCGCAATCACCCACACTCACACAACAGTTCACACACAACACTGAAATGGACAGTGGCTCGGGACGGGTGATGCCCGTCGCCAAGGCGTCTCATGGCCGGCGCCAGCGGCCCCAACCCGACCTGAACCTCCCTGACACAAAGCAAACTAAGGACAGCCCTATCATAGTATCTCTTAAACACATAATATAATGTTTTTAAACTTTCTGCTTGGCTGAGACTAGTTACACAAATGAGAAATACGCATCAACAAAACAAAAAGACGAATTATACTTTCACAGTTGTTACCTGGGGGCCCGTCGCTATAAGAACAGCGCCGGCTATTAGACATTCGCTCCGGCATAAACAGTCACCACCTTAATCTTATAACTTAACTAATATATAATTTCACACCTACTTATTTTTCAGCAATAAATAGTAATGACTACAATATTAACGTAAAAGCTGTCCAAAATTGTTTCTAAAGCACAGTACACACATCCACACGCTGTTAAGTCAGTGTTGTAAGAAATACAGTCACTGTGTTGGGGAGGTGTCCGTCATCACGTCACTCTGTGGAATGTGGGGCCCGAAGCCTGCCGGCACTCCATCGCTGCGCACACTCACGCTACTCCTCAGGCAGTGATGTTGCGCGTGGCGTGGGAAGAGCCACTCCTGAGATGCTTGAAATGGGAGAAAAGCACGTTGGTTCTTTGCCACAGCATAATGCGCGCTGTTCTTCTGAGATCGGAATTCCCGGCCAATGGCACTAACAAAAATCAGCCAGCGTGTATAAACTAGCATTGCACTGACGGCGGAGGGAAACTACTGAGAATCCAATTACAGCCACAGCACAATTCCCAAAAGTCATCAAAAAGAAGCACCAGTCATGATGTAGTATTGCAGGGCCCGAAATTATATATCAAACAAAGACACAATGACTACTAGTCTGCGGGTGGCGACCATTTCTACCGGAGCGGGCGGCCTGTAGGTGTTGCATGGCCGCCATCTTGTCTCTCATCTTGTCTACTGAACATTGAGTGACATTTTGAGCCCCAGAACGCACTGAGTGACTATTATGGGTACCCTTGTTCTGGTCTAGCTAGAGTCACGGACTTTGACCCAGTCTCAATTCTGATCTAGCTAGAGTCAATAACTTTGACCTAGTCTCAATTCTGATCTAGCTAGAGTCAATAACTTTGACCCAGTCTCAATTCTTTTGTCAGAATGTATTCTCAGGATGTACAAAGAAACAGCAAAAGCAGGCCAGTTATACAATTTGACTCTTGTGGTATGCGTGCCTCTTGAAAATGTATAAAGAAAAACATCCAAAGGTAATACAAAAATTGGAGAAAAAAGATTTCCCAAACAAACATAAAAAACCACACCCCCCCCCCCCCCAAAAAAAAAAAAAAAAAAAAAAAAAAAAAAAAAACAAACAAACAAACAAACAAAAAAACATAAGATGTATTACGCACGGTGCTACACACTCAAAAAATGCAAGATTTACAACACGAAGATGATAAAAAGACCGTTAAAATCCTTTTTGCTGCAATCAATGAATCAATGAATCATTGAATCTTTATTTGACAACGGTGAAGATATTAACACAGTCAGCGACAATAATTGTTATCACTTTTCGTACCTGCCATTGCTACAACTACGACTAACTAAGTACAAAATATACATAAAACAGGGACATCAAAGCACAGTGATACAAAATATACAGTCCACTAAACGCAAACACACGCATGCACGCACAAACGCAGCACTAGCACTAGCCTCACACATGATAAATTAATGAGTGTGTCTCTCAATGTTCGTCACCAGTCAAAACTAAAGTGATGGCGGCACAGTGTAACACACGTTATGCTTTGTGCACTGTGCCAGTATGCTTAAAATCCATTTTAAACAAAAACAGTTGGTGCTACTGCTGTTAAGGTAAAGTATCTTTAGAAGTCCACTTTACGACAGATTTGGGATGGAAGTTATAAAAGTATTCGATTTATAATGGGGCGGTCCGTGGCGCAGTGGTTAAGGCGCCTGCCACCAATGCCAAAGGTGCGAGGTTAGAAAACGGGTTCCGGCGTCGGACTTTTCTCCTCTGGTAAGTGTCACCGTTAATTCGGGCGGACCGTCGGGGGTTCTTTCTCCGGGTACTCCGATTCTTCCACCCCCCCACCCCCCCATCCCCCACACTTTGGTACCGGTTTCAGGCCACTTTACAAATTTCAAATACAAGCGATCAAAAATCTCTGTAACTTCAGTAGCTGAACTGGCCCTTCGTCTGTCTTGTACTGTGTTTATCTTCGGTGTAAATCCGTGTCTGTCGCGTGAGTGTGCGTGTTGGGTTTCAGTTCGCGGCGCTTTGAGTCGATTTGCCCAAAAATTGAGAAAAAGCGCCTATATAATAACGGCATTATTATTATTATTATTATAATTAAAAAAAAACTGTCAAAAATTGGCCATTTGTTATTTATTTCCTGATCATTTTTTACCCTTGACCTTTCTGATGGGTCATCCGAATTGGTATGCACAGGAAAGTCTTACCATCAGGTGTCCTTGCACCATGTTTGGGTTTGAAGTTGTGAATAGTATTTGAGAATAAAAGATCTTTTGATAAAAATTTTATATTTAATATGTTTTTTTAACCTCTTGCCTTATCTCATGTGACCCTTGACCTTTCCGAGGGATCAACCAAATTAGTATGCATAGAAAGGTCTTACCATCAGGTATTTTTGTACCAAGTTTGTTTTTGGAGTTGTGAAAAGTATTAGAGAACAAGCTAATTTTGTCAGAATGTGGCTATATTTACCTATTTCCTGACCCCCTATGACCTTGACCTTTGAGAGAGGTTACAATAATTGGTATGTTCAGAAAGGTCTCGCCACACAGTATCCTTGGGAGAAGTGTGAAGACTGTGGGTTGAATAGTTTCTGATAAAATGCCAACGAATTAGTTTTCCTCAGACGACCACGGACGGACGACCTGGCGGTCGTCCGTCCGTCGTCTGAGGAAAACTAATTCGTTGAGAACATACTCACTTTTGCTTCGCACGTGAACCAACGAAAACAACAGCATCCTTAAAAATGAGGCGAAGATACAAAAACAAATTAAATATATGTTTTATTTAAATTGTCGTAACACGTTTCAGACACGCCGGAAGGCTGACGCGACTTTTCACATTATGGAGTCAGACGACGTACAGCGCAGTGTTTTCCACCGCAGAGGACGTCTTCACCCTTTTCTCTAGATCCATGCAATTTAGACAAACCTACTGGAAATTAAATGGCATTTGATTGGAACCCTGAACGCATGTTCTCTGGATTTCATGATAGCATAGAAATGGAGTGTTCCTATACTATCACTTCTAGACAGTCCGAGCGGTTGACACTTCTGCACCTGTTTGATCCACAGTCAGCGAGCGCGGAACGCGCGACTGGATCAAACAGTTGCAGAGGTGTCAGCCGCGAGGTCTGTCTACAAATGATAGTATACGAATACTCCACATCTATGTTTTATAGAGCCTTTCACAACTGCAGAATAGATGTAGGTCGAACCCATCTTTTGAACAGTAGCGACGCATTTATTTTCGTAAATAGTACACAATAACTCCAACTCAACAGTTGAATCAACAAATAAAATTCGTAACAAATGTCCATTTGGCACAACTACACAAATACGATGAAATTTAACTTGCAACATATGAAACAACAAAGTGCGATACGAAACGCATTACAGTGCAAATGTAAAGTTGTTTCCCTTGTTACTAACATTCTCGCATTCTTGTGGTATTTCGGTGTGTAGATGTTTTTTACGTATGACTCGCGATCTAAACTTCTTATTTCAAAATAAATAATGAGAAAATGAGTATATTTTCGGATTGTGCGTAGCCTTTCTACGTGTAAGACATGAGCTTAAGCCATTCAAATGTTGAATATGTGGGGTTTATTTTATGCGAACAGTCACACAGTCTAGCTTGCGAACCGCCTACAGGATCACCATGATATCCCAGACAGCTTAGCGCGGTAAGACTATCACAGATAGTGTGGGTATACAGTAAGACTATCACAGATAGTGTGGGGATACAGTAAGACTATCACAGATAGTGTGGGGATACAGTAAGACTATCACAGACAGTGTGGGGATACAGTAAGACTATCACAGATAGTGTGGGGATACAGTAAGACTATCACAGATAGTGTGGGGATACAGTAAGACTATCACAGATAGTGTGGGGATACAGTAAGACTATCACAGATAGTGTGGGGATACAGTAAGACTATCACAGATAGTGTGGGGATACAGTAAGACTATCACAGATAGTGTGGGGATACAGTAAGACTATCACAGATAGTGTGGGGATACTGTCTATGTAAAAATGGTCTCGAAAGGCTCTATAATGATCTAGAAAGTCAGGAACAAATTCTATAAACGCAGACCTTGCAGAATATGCCATGAATTAGACTGTGATTTTTTTTAATGGCAATACACTGCTTATAGCCAAGAATCTGATCTTTCCAATGATTCTAAAACCAAATGTGTAGACTGCCCGGCGGAGACGCCCTGGCCCTTAGAGGGAAGAACACACTATCAACGTGTACGCGATGGGCCCGGGACAGAAATCGCAACGTGAAGAAAACAAAATCGCAGACTCTCACTGTCTACTACACACTACATTTATCAGTTGAATCACTTAGCTCCGCGTGCGTGCGTGCGTGCGTGCGTGCGTTCGTGTGTGTGTGTGTGTGTGTGTGTGTGTGTGTGTGTGTGTGTGTGTGTGTGTGTGTGTGTGTGTGTGTGTGCGAGGGTGGGGTGGGGAGTGGGGTGGGGTGGGATGGGGGTCTATGAGTCTACGAGTGTGACAGTATTGTCAATTGTCTGCAAGTATTATGTTTTACTTATATGTATGTACATCTGTAGGTAGTCTTGTACTTGTTAGCAACAGCAGATTTGTAAAATGGCTGTGTCGATGACGATGTCAATGCCTTAACCGTTGTAAAATAAAGTTTTATTGATTCATCGATTCACACTCGTTTTGATGATTTATAGCTGGCCGAACAAACAACAACAACAACAACAACAACAACAACAACAACAACAAAGTTAAAGGAGGCGAAATAATCTGTATTATTTTCTGACCCCATTTCAGAAACGCTTGAAAAGAAGACCTGCTATAGTGTCTTTCCACGTTATTGAGTCGGACAACGTACAGCACAGTGACTGCTTTCTCCTGCGGAGGGCGTCTCCGCCACACGCTCTACAACCATGCAACTGACACAGATCTACTGGACATTGAATGATGTTTACGTTGAGTCCAGAACATACGTGTTATTTTCAGCGGATTTTATGATATTCGGAAAAAGGTTACGAACATTCGCAGAAGGCACGTTCTGTAGCTTACTTGTGAATCACTCAAGTGTTTAGAAAAGGCAACGAGCTGCTGATAGCCAACAATTATGACCTTTTCAATGGTGTAAAAAAAAAATCCAAAATCAAATAGGTTGAATGGCGGAGACGCCCTCGGCTGTAGAAAGGAGTATGTGTGTTCAACTTAAATTACGCGTACGCGATCTGCCCCACAAAAAGCACGCCCCTCGATGAAAAACACGTCGACACTCACTGACTTCCACACAGTGGTGTTAATGACTTAGTGCACTAAGAACACAATTAATGAAATCTCTTCCACACAGTGGTGTTAATGACTTAGTGCACTAAGAACACAATTAATGACATCTCTTCCACACAGTGGTGTTAATGACTTAGTGCACTAAGAACACAATTAATGACATCTCTTCCACACAGTGGTGTTAATGACTTAGTGCACTAAGAACACAATTAATGACATCTCTTCCACACAGTGGTGTTAATGACTTAGTGCACTAAGAACACAATTAATGACATCTCTTCCATACAGTGGTGTTAATGACTTAGTGCACTAAGAACACAATTAATGACATCTCTTCCACACAGTGGTGTTAATGACTTAGTGCACTAAGAACACAATTAATGACATCTCTTCCACACAGTGGTGTTAATGACTTAGTGCACTAAGAACACAATTAATGACATCTCTTCCATACAGTGGTGTTAATGACTTAGTGCACTAAGAACACAATTAATGACATCTCTTCCACACAGTGGTGTTAATGACTTAGTGCACTAAGAACACAATTAATGACATCTCTTCCATACAGTGGTGTTAATGACTTAGTGCACTAAGAACACAATTAATGACATCTCTTCCATACAGTGGTGTTAATGACTTCGTGCACTAGAAACACAATTAATGACATCTCTTCCACACAGTGGTGTTAGTGACTTAGTGCACTAAGAACACAATTAATGACTTCTCTTCCACACAGTGGTGTTAATGACTTAGTGCACTAAGAACAAAACTAATGACATTTCTGTGGTGTTAATGACTTAGTGCACTAAGAACAAAACTAATGACATCTCTTCCACACAGTGGTGTTAATGACTTAGTGCACTAAGAACACAATTAATGACTTCTCTTCCACACAGTGGTGTTAATGACTTAGTGCACTAAGAACAAAACTAATGACATCTCTGTGGTGTTAATGACTTAGTGCACTAAGAACAAAACTAATGACATCTCTTCCACACAGTGGTGTTAATGACTTAGTGCACTAAGAACAAAACTAATGACATTTTTGTGGTGTTAATGACTTAGTGCACTAAGAACAAAACTAATGACATCTCTTCCACACAGTGGTGTTAATGACTTAGTGCACTAAGAACAAAACTAATGACATCTCTGTGGTGTTAATGACAGTGCACTAAGAACGTAACTAATGACATCTCTTCCACACAGTGGTGTTAATGACTTAGTGCACTAAGAACAAAACTAATGACATCTCTGTGGTGTTAATGACTTAGTGCACTAAGAACAAAACTAATGACATTTTTGTGGTGTTAATGACTTAGTGCACTAAGAACGTAACTAATGACATCTCTGTGGTGTTAATGACTTAGTGCACTAAGAACAAAACTAATGACATTTTTGTGGTGTTAATGACTTAGTGCACTAAGAACGTAACTAATGACATCTCTTCCATACAGTGGTGTTAATGACTTAGTGCACTAAGAACAAAACTAATGACACCTTTTTAAAGAAGAGAAGACAAGCTTTATCACCACGTAAACAGTTTTCTTTCAAAGTCAAATTATTTTCATTTGCAAACAGGTACAAATGTCACTCTCAGCGCGTCGGATCTGCGCAAAATCTAATCGGCAGGTTGGCGATACCTAGTAGTAAAATTTGTACAGACCCTGTTCGTCCTTGAAATCAGCAGTGTTATGTCACAATAACAGTTGACCCATTTAGACCCAAGGTAGCATCCCAAAGGTTTGGAGGCGTCACCTAACGACTATGTATCAGTTGCAGGAGATGGATCGACCATGATACATCAAGGGTGGGGCTAGATTAGCTTGGCGCCATCAGGCCAAAAGCTAATCTGGCACTACCCTTGAATTATCACAGTCGATCCGTTGCCTACTGTAGTGCGGCGGGGCTGAATGAATTAACGTTTATATTTTTATTATATTGTTATTATTTTTATTATTATTTTTATTATAATTTTTTTAAATTATTATTATTATTATTATTTATTATTATTATTATTATTATTTTATTTTATTATTATTATTATTTCATTTATTTATTTAATTTATTTTTTTTGGAGGGGGGCGGGGGGGGGGGGCGGGGGGAGGGAGGGCGGGGGGGGGGGCTGTGGGGGTGTGGAGGGGGAGGGGGGAAGTGGAGGTATGTGTGTGTATGGGGCAGAAAGGGGGAGGGGTGAAAGAGCACAAAGCAGCATCTACGTCGGTACTGACGTCCTTGTTTGCAGGCGTGGATGATGCTGTACTTCACCATCAACGTGTGGACGGTGGTGTGGTTCACGCTGGAGACAGTGCCCAAGTTCCGTGTGTTCACAGACTCCTTCCACAGCCGCACCGTCGGCAACTACACCGCGGCCCAGTTGTTCCCCTACCTGGACAAGCTGCAGCAGTTTGTGGTGACGCATCCTACGGGGTGGATCCGCTACCCGATGTTCGCCATGTACGCCTTCTACATCCTAGAGTTCCTCGTGCGTCTGGTCACGTGCCCGGACAAAAGGCACTTCTTCAAGGTACCAAGCAACTCTCTGGTTCACCCGTGTTTATACAGAGACTTTCCTACACAGTGCTGACCACTGTCCGTAGTGCTTCTTGGTCGAGATGATTCCTGTAGGAGTCACCTCGACAAAAAGCACCACCGACAGCCTGAGGTCACAAAAGTGCAAGGTGTGTGTACAACAGATGAATATGTGGCCATCACAGATACACATCTACCCACTCCATGTTTCCCCTTCTTTGACACCTGTACTGACAGACTGTACCACAGGCGACCTGAATTAACACCTCCCTGCCACTGAACGCAGATTGTTTTTCTAAAATCCGTTTGAAGTAAAAGGAGCAGGGATACAGACATGGGCCGGCAAGATGCATAGTCCACATAGGTCCACAGAGGTCCACACAGGTTCACATAAGTCCACACAGGTCCACAAAGGTCTACACAGGTCCGCAGAGGTCCACACAGGTCCACAGAGGTCCACACAGGTCCACAGAGGTCTACACAGGTCCACACTGGTCCACATAAGTCCACACAGGTCCACATAAGTCCACACAGGTCCACATAAGTCCACACAGGTCCACAGAGGTCCACACAGGTCCACATAGGTTCACAGAGGTCCGCAGAGGTCTACACAGGTCCGCATAGGTCCACAGAGGTCCAAGTAAGTCCACACAGGTCCACAGAGGTCCACACAGGTCCACATAAGTCCACACAGGTCCACAGAGGTCCACAGAGGTCTACGCAGGCCCGCATAGGTCCACAGAGGTCCACATAAGTCCACACAGGTCCAAATAAGTCCACACAGGTCCACAGAGGTTAACAGAGGTCCACAGAGGTCTACTCAGGTCCGCATAGGTCCACACAAGTCCACAGAGGTCCACATAAGTCCACAGAGGTCCACATAAGTCCACACAGGTCCACAAAGGTCTACACACGTCCGCAGAGGTCCACATGAGTATCGCAACTGTGGGGGGCTTATGAGTATCTATGCTTCTTGCATTTGGGTTTCGGCACTGAAGGGATTAGAAGTGTGCACGTGTTTTTAGTTTTGAAATCCAGACAAATTTAGTGACTGCCAATCGCGCAAAATGCCAACTGTAAGTAACCAAGAAAGGAAGAAACGCGCTCTAAAACGACGAACACAAAACTACTTTGTGCTGTTGAAAAAGTTCTTGCTTCAAATGCACACCCAAGAAAGTGACTGCCGGGTATGTAATCTGACACAAGATGAGGATTTCACCCCAAAGTCTTCGGTATTGTTTGGAGCGCAGATGCGTTTATCTTTTAGGGCTGTTCATATTTTTAGACTTATTATGCTGATCCATTTCCATCCTCTCTAAGCCAACCTCTGATCAACACACACGTCGGCGCACACAAAGACGGACACACGACGCTTCCCTCCATTAGTACGCTATGTGGGCTCGTGTAGCGACAACAATCCATCTCCTTCTACTCTAACCCACCCTCTGATCTACACACACTGGAACGCAGAAATAAAGACGGACACACGGCGATTCCCGCCATTCGTAAGCTCTGTGGTCTGGCGTAGCATAGCTATTCTGAAAAAAAAAGAATATTTGCACGAGCAGTGAATGACGTCACTTCAAGCTTCGAAGCAATTGGCACATCATTAGTCCTACGACGCCGTGTTCATAGTGACGACTCGATGTTGTACGTCACTCATCGCAGTACTAACATTTGACGTATCAGAGGATCAACTTTGCAATTTTCTTGCTGATTTTCACACCTAGGGCTTACAGGTCACAATTTCACCTAATCCTACCCCAGGGCCGGGACAATCAGCAGGCTTATGCAAACACTGTTTATGAAAAATCATGCGAGTATTAATGAGAAGATAGGTTTTCGTAAAAGAAAAATTAAAGTTATGTAAGATGTTTTACAAATTAATGACACCGAAAAATTAATGCAAAAAACATTGTCTGATTTTCACACCTAGGGCACACAGGTCACAACTGACCTAATCGCATCCGACAGCCGAGACAAACAGTAGGCATATGTAAATACAGTATATGAAAAATCATGCGATTATTAATGAGAAGATTGGTTGTTGGATTTATTTCGTAAAATATTTCAATTTTTTTAAGATTAACCCATATAATTATGGGAACATGCGAGTACTTACCATGGAAGTATGAAGCACTGTTCTCGATTTGACCGAGAACTGAAGCAGGAACAGTTGTGTCAAATGAAGAAGAGGTCACGCATGCGCACTAGTTCACACTTTAGAGAGTTTGTCACACTAATGTTATAATAACCAATTATATTATTTAAAACTCTGTGGGAGGGCACTCGATGCAAAGGGTGGGATTTGACACAACTGTTCCTGCTTCAGTTCTCGGTCAAATCGAGAACAGTGCTTCATACTTCCATGGTAAGTACTCGCATGTTCCCATAATTTAACCTCAAACTGGCAGAACAGTTGGTCAAATGAAGCTTTTAGAGAGACATTAGTGTGCAAACTAAGTGACTCTCAATAAGTCTGTAACACGCACCTTAAACACCCCCAGTCTTTGAGAAAAAAACATGAAGCAGAGCTTGGTCCATGTTAGTGACAGGAGACTTCTTGTAGAATTTGGTGAAAGTTGACTCGCTAGCCCAACCAGCCGCTTTCATTACTACATCAACAGGAGTGCCACGGCTGACTGCTGCTGATGTGCTTGCAGCGCGAGTTGAATGTGCCCCAAATTGTTGCGTGTCTATGCCAGCTCGTGTGAGAACATCCCGTATCCATCGGCCTACAGTTTCTGGACCCACTGGTCTATGAGGTTTTTGCACGCCTAAGAAAAGTTGACGGGCATTTTGGCGTATGGTCTCTGTCCTCTGTAAATAGTGATGTAACACTGTGACGACGCACACACTTTTGTCACTTGGATACGCTAACAGCTCAATAGGAGCTAAATGTCTGCCCTTACGAGTCTGTTTGACACAAAAATCAATGTGGAAGACCACCCGCTTTTCCGAGAGTTTCATAGATTCCATAGCTAGATTAGCAATAGTCTGGCAACGTTGTCCTGACAGCAACGCAATTAATATCACCAGTTTATGTGTCAACTCTTTGAGTGACAGTTTGTCATGTGGCACTAGTAATCTGATGTAGTCAAAGACAACATCAACATTCCATGTAGTTGCATATTTTGGAAATGTGGGTCTACATTCATAAACACCCTTGATGAACTTTTTTACCATTTTGTTTTCTCCAAAGGACTCACAGTCACTAAACTCAATTAATCCTGAAAGAGCTGATCTCTCAATACAAATTGCACTGTACCCTGCACCAGTCTTGTAGAGGAATGCCAGAAAATTTATTCCACCCTTTAAAGATGGCGAAAGCGGATCAACACTGTGCCTACTTGCATACCTTTTCCATTTGCGAATGTAAGTTGCATACGCCTTTGAGGTATTACTTCTCCAAAAAGAGCACATGATGTTTGCACTTTGGCACGAAAAGCCCTGTTTTCTGAGTCTACGCCAGAAACCTTGCAAATGAGGAATTTTATAGTTTTTTTGCAGACGATGAAGTTGTGTTGGGTTTTGAGGCATTTTCAGCAGGTTTCGCTTTGCCGAGATCAGTACAGGTTGCTCCGTGAGCAGACGTGCCAGTTGCGGATACCAGGTTTGACTTGGCCATTCTGGAACTACTATCACTCCCCGCGCTTCGTCTTTCACAACTTTCCTCAGAACAAGTGGAATGAGGCTAAAAGGTGGAAATTATAAAAAGCTTTATCAGCCCATGTAATGTCGAACGCATTAACAGCAACCGCCTCTGGGTCTGGTCTGTATGACACATAATCCTTAAACTGTTTGTTGACCCGTGAAGCAAAGAGATCAATGTCAGGCTCAAACCTCAACTCTCTTAGAGCCTCCTTTAACAAGTCAGGGTTTAACTGCCATTCTGTATCTAAGTTTAACTGTCTTGATTGCTCATCTGCTTCAACATTAGCCTTACCCGGAATGTAAGCTGCACTAACCCAAATATTTCTTTCTTTGCAAAACAACCAAAGCTGCTTAGTTACTGAATTACAGGCTTGTGAGTGGTTTGTGCCCATTTTATTTATGCACGCAACTGCTGTTGTGTTGTCTAGCATAAGTCTGATATGCACATCACGCATCTCAGCTGCATATATCTGTAAACCAAACATTGCAGCCTTCAGTTCTAGCACGTTGATGCTCTGACTTGATTCTTCTGAGGTCCAATGTCCCCCTGTTTTTCCGTTTTGACAGAAACATCTCCAACCAGTCAATGAGGCGTCCGAGTTAATAATGAAATCCGGTTCCTTTACCTCTATGTTATTATAAGCACTGCTGATATTAGTTTCCTTTACCTCTATGTTATTATAAGCACTGCTGATATTAGTTTCCTTTACCTCTATGTTATTATAAGCACTGCTTATATTAGTTTCCCACCAGAGTATTTCCTTCCGGGCATCTTCTGAGGTAACAACCAAAGCATCAAAGTTACCAGCATTGACCTTCAACGCTTTAATTTTATCATCCTCCATATTCCTGTAGTACAAAGGTCCATATTTAATCCCTGGGAAACTAGCCACTGCCAAACCTATCAGCCTAGCTAACTCTCTTACAGTTGTTTTGTTCTGGCCAAGAATTTTTGATGCCATATCTGAGATTTTTTCTTTCCTTTCTTGAGTCAGAGACACAGTCATGTTTTTTGAGTTAATCTCAAATCCCAGATAAGTAATAGACTGTGTTGGCAAAAAGACTGATTTTTCAGGATGTATAACAAACCCCAATTTTTGTAAACAAATCATGGTTTGTTCAACATTATGTAGAGAATCTCCCAACAAAAGTGAGTCATCAATGAAACCTGTTGATAAAAAACCCAGTCTATGCAGATGTGCAAAGACAGGTTTTAATAGTTTTGTGAACAGTCTTGGACAACAAGCCAAACCATTGGGGAAAGCTGTAAATCTATACAGCTGGCCTTTCCACATGAACTTTAAGAAATTTTGAGATTTCTCATCAACATGTACAGAATAGTAGGCGTCTTTTAAATCAAGAGAAGCAAACCAGCAATTTTTTTCTGACCAGAGTAATGGCTTTTTGAAATGTCTCCATTTTGAAATGATGATATTCAACATCCTGATTTAGCTTTTTGAGGTTGAGAATCATTCTCAGCTTGTTTTTTTTTTTTTTTTGGGCGTACAAAAATTGCTGATACATACTCTCCCTCCGAGTGGTTAGAAGATACAATCACTCCTTTTTCTAACAACTCTTGTATTTCCAAGTCTATAGCCTGTGTTTGCGCTACTGTGAAACGAAGCTCAGGGGATGGGTTATCTTGCCTTGGGGTTTCTGAAAACTCTATCACTGCTCCTTGAACTAATCTAAGGATGTCTTTGTCCGTTGTTAGTTCTTTCCACTGGTCTAAATGAAATCGTATTTGGCCAGCCTGAAATTTATTTGCCTCTTCATGCAAAGATGCTTTTGTGGATTCAATGTCTGAGAGAAAATTTCTCACCGTAATCTCCCCTGGTATCGGAGCAGCTGACACACTGGATGCTTCTTTTACTTTCGGTACCCCCGTCCACCCCCCTTCTGGGAAGGGAACGGCCGACGGAAGCCCCGATTTCCTCGTCCTAAAAAAGCACCGGATGAACCCGGCATTCCGCGTCTGTAGGGGTGGAAACGTGGAGCAGTCTTGCTCACATTCCGTTGCTGTTCTCTCACTGACCTCATAGTTTTTTCCACCTCTTCACCAAAGAGCTTGTCTGAATCCGATCTTTTAACCTTTGTGATACAAATTCCCTGAATGTCTTTCGGCAACGAATTGTGCATTTGGTACCTTCTACGAATGGAAACTTCCTGTTGTACGTTTCCAAGAATGGCGATGATGTAACCAACAATTCCGAGGTTTTCATTGGCTGCTTGAACCACACTCTTATTATCCAGATTCCGGGACTCTTTAGCTGTCTGCGTAGCGAATTCATGTAGATTCACCGACACTTTCACGGCTGCCGCCGCAGCTTTGGCTATTTGCCATTGCACATTAGATAACATTAGATCAGCCCTTTTCCCTTGCGCATTTAATTTGTCTCTGACAGCTTCATTCAATGTGGGTGGTGCCAGTATTTTACAATTCTCAGGAATGGGGTACTTCTTGAGAAGTTCTGACAACGATGCCTCCTGCATCTGCATACTAAAACGATTTCTGACAATCTTCTCCATCTGTGCAACCACAGGTGGCCCAAGTTCCTCTTCTTGTTCTAACTGCCCCACAAGAATGTCAAGCATAGAATTTTCCCCCTGGGATTCTTCAACTGCCTCTGGCAGTGTGACAGTAGAGTTCAGATCATCACTCACAGAGTTGGCCTCCAGCTCGATCTGATTGGGATCCCTGATCCCTGCCATCGAAGCGTCACCACGCTCGCTGTCACTTCCAAAATCTACTTCACCCTGTGAAGTGTCAAAACTGTCCTGCTCTAACCTTGATAGCCTGCCTTTGATATCTTTCATGCAAGCCATAATGTCAGTTAGTGTTATGGTCTCTTTAGTAGAGTCCGTTTTGTTTCGATCAGAGCAGCTAGTTCCCGCCACGGGGTCCGCCATGATTATGCGAAAGATCTAGATCGAGAAGCGTCAAGGGAAATTAGTTCTTGAAACCTATCTCCGGAAATAAGAGCAATATCCGTAAAAGAAATGAGAAGGTTGTATCCTACCTCAGTGTATCCCTAGAAATTCTGACACAAATCAAATCGATGATCAAAGGAAACCCACAAAAAGATGAAGATCTTGACTAGCACGTGTGAACCGTGAGACCGCGTTCCCAAAAGTGAACTAGTGCGCATGCGTGACCTCTTCTTCATTTGACCAACTGTTCTGCCAGTTTGAGGTTAAATTCGTGAAATAAATCCACAAAACGTGAAAATATATTAAAAAAATAAATAATTATTACTCAAAAGGTTCTAGAAGTCCAATGCTGGTTAACGAACTCATTCAATATCTCCCTTTTATCTAGCTATATGCAAAATATCGAGTAACAATAAGACTCCAGTGTGGATCAACCTGTTTCTGTGAAACGGCCATTTTCTTTCGCCAATGAGCATCTTAATTTTTTTAAAAAACGGAAAATAAAGTCTTGAAATAATTCTTTTAACTCATTCTACCCCATCACCGAAATCCCCAAATTTTGCCGTTGTTTTTTTTTTTTTTTTTTTTTTTTTTTTTGAAGACTGCAGTGCAGTGCAGGACACTGATCGACCATGATAGTTCAAGGGTGATGCCAGAATAGCTTGGCGCCCATAGGCGCCAAGCTATTCTGGCATTACCCTTGAACTATCATGGTCGATCCTTTCCTTGCTGTGGTGTGTCTGGGGGAGAAGGGGTTAAGGACAATACAATACAATTTCAAGCGTGTCCGTCCTCAAACGCGGGCTCTAGTCGCTGTCACACACACACGCACGCACGCACGCACGCACACACACGCGGCGCTTTGGCGCCCAAAGGACGTTCTCTAGCAAGGTTTGGGTAGCTAGAAGTGACGTCATGTTTATCGTGTTACTTCTTTGCCAGAATTTCTGCCCCGCACGACAAAAACATCATGTGCATGCTCCGGAATGCGCTCCGACCAGCCCCATTTCAAAGTCTACCGTATTTTCAAAACGGTAGACAAAAACCGACACAAACAAAAACTCTTTGAAAGGACGAGCACAAAACTGTTCTGTGCTATTCCTTTCAAAGCGTGTTTCTTTCTTTCTTGGTTATTTCCTTTGAATCTTGAAATTTTTACTCGTCCGGAGACCAGGAGAGACGTGGTTCTTCAATGTTTGCCTGTCCAGGAGGCCCAGACTCGGTTTGACATTCTGCTGCTCGTGATCACGGCCATAGCGATCATCATCGAGTACCACGTGCTGGCGACGCGTACAGACTTCACTATCATCGAGACCGACGCGCTGCTCTTCGTCTATGCCATGTCCATGCTGCGCTCATTCCGCATCATCTACCTCGCCAAGCATTTCCAGACCATGAAGGTCAGTGTCCAACCATGAAGGTCAGTGTCCAACCATGAAGGTCAGTGTCCATCCATGAAGGTCAGTGTCCAGCCATGAAGGTCAGCCATCAAGGTCAGTGTCCAGCCATGAAGGTCAGTGTCCATCAATGAAGGTCAGTGTCCATCCATGAAGGTCAGTGTCCAGCCATAAAGGCCAGTGTCCATCCATGAAGGTCAGCGTCCAACCATGAAGGTCAGTGTCCAGCCATGAAGGTCAGTGTCCATCCATGAAGGTCAGTGTCCAGCCATGAAGGTCAATGTCCATCCATGAAGGTCAGTGTCCAGCCATGAAGGTCAGTGTCCAGCCATAAAGGTCAGTGTCCAACCATAATAATAATAATAAAACCGTTATTATATAGGCGCTTTTTCTCAATTTTGGGGTGAATCGACTCAAAGCGCCGCGAACTGAAACCCAACACGCACACTCACGTAACAGACACGGATTTACGCCATTTAAGACAAACACAGTACAAGATAGACAAAGGGCCAGTTCAGCTACTGAAGTTACAGAGATTTTTTATCTCTGGTATTTGAAATTTGTAAAGAGGCCTGAAACCGGTACCAAAGTGTGGGGGATGGGGGTTGGGGTGGGTGGGGGGTGGAATAACCGGAGTACCCGGAGAAAGAACCCCCGACGGTCCGCCCGAATTAACGGTGACACTTACTGGAGGAGAAAAGTCCGACGCCGGAACCCGTTTTCGAATCTCGCACCTTTGGCATTGGTGGCAGGCGCCTTAACCACTGCGCCGCGGACCGCCCCACCTTGAAGGTCAGTGTCCAACCATGAAGGTCAGTGTACAACCATAAAGGTCAGTGACCAACCATCAAGATCATTGTCGATTTTTCAAGGTCAGAGGGAGAAATTCCAAAATTTCAGAGTCAAAGATCCCCACCTATGGATACACACCGGCTAACGCAAGAGGTATAGATCCTCATCAGCCCCCGCCACTGCGGGAAGTTAGTGCCAAGTAGCTGCGGAGTGCAGCTGTCCACTGCGAGTGGACTGCGAGTAGTGCCATGCGGATGGCACTGCGATATGGCACTCTTGCTGCGGGTGCCGTATTTTGTTCGGCAGTCGAGGGGTGAAACTAGACAGGACCGGCGTTACACGCCACACTAAAGCGTTTTCCAATGTCGCATTTCTTTTGGTCGTCAGTATATGCACATATCGTGCGCAGGTGCTGATCCTGTCGGCCCGGGCATCCCTGCACGAGCTCCTGCTGCTCGTCGTGTGCGTGCTCACCTTCGTGACCATGTTCGGCTCGCTGGCGTACATCACAGAGACCGTCACGAGGGACCACACGTTCCACTCCATCCCGCACGGCATGTGGTGGGCCATCGTGACCATGACGACGGTGGGTTATGGTGACGTCACGCCGGCGGGAGTGTTGGGGCAGCTGCTGGGCGCGATGTGCGCGCTGTCCGGCGTCATCGTCATGGCGCTCCCCATCGCCATCATCGCCTCGAAGTTCGCCAGTTACCATGACAACCTCAACCCCAGGAAACAAAGGCGCCAGCGGCTGAACTTCCTGCATGACAACCCGCAGTTCTGTGTAAGGGAGACCAGTGACGACCACACAGACCTGCGTCATACTGCTGACGTCAAACATTCTGAAGATGTCACTATAACCGTACTTTCTTCAAGTGACGCCAAATTAAAACCTTGCAAGGGCAGCGCTGTCACTACAGATTTTACCCACAAAGCACTGGCCAGGAAACCCGCCAACGGCGTCAAAGCGATGAAGGGTGCAGCCAATGGGAAGAAACCTGTTCAAAGCGCCGCTAATTGGACTGCACCAAAACCACTTTCTTCATTGCCTTCCGGTGTCGACCTAGGCACTCATGGATCTGACAGTGACCTTGACCAAATGTTGGATGACCTTCGCGGTGAGGACGCCGACCCTCGTGCGAAGGAGACTCCTGGCGGTGGACACAGGGGTGGCGCCAACTCAAAGTTCCTGACGCGCGGCGGTAAAACTGTGATCCGAGTACACCCTGCATAGCGCCGTGCCCAGACCACACGTGTGGACGGAGTTACCTACCGTGATTACTGCCCAAGAACGTAGCCGCCGCAAAAAGCGTCAACTCAATGAAATGCTGTGACGACTGTGTGTTGGTGTGTGATATTGGGCCTTACGGCTGTAAGCTGTAATCCGTAAGGTGCGAAATGACAGACCTGCTCACACGCCTGATTCTACTGGGTGGTGAACATTGCTAATACTGCTGACAAATCACGTGGCAAACCCGCCCGTTGGATATTTCCGATTGGGTTCTGAAACATCTCTTTCTGTCTCTCTCTCTGTCTCTCTTTCATTTGTTTTATTTTTGCATACTTCTTATTACATTGTATTATTATTTTTTTGTTGTTCCTCCATTTAAAGGCTGTCTTTTACTATGCCACAAAGTAGCAAAAATATCGATGTATTAAATATTGGTCAACTTAATGTATATCACCTTTGTCACAAAATACCAGATATAAATGTTCTCCTAAACCAGTCTTCACCATTTCAAATGTTTGGATTTACGGAATCTCGTCTAACGGGAAATATTAGTGACCGTGCCATATCCGTACAAAACTATTCCATTCTTAGACGAGATGCGTCTGTCCCCGGTCATACTGGTCTAGCAGTGTATACACACAATTCTATCAAAATGTTTGTAACGAGGTGATGTGATTTTGAACTCCCTAATATTGAGTGCAGTGGTTAGAAATAAAGTCGACCAAATCATCTCTTATTTTGATAGGTTCTGTGTACAGAAACCCAGCCTCCACAGCTTCGTGGCAGGATGACTTTGTATTAATGATGGAAACAGTTTTACGGAGCAAAGCTGATATACATATTTTGGGTGACTTTAATGTTGATTTACAAAGCAAGGCCATTGTTCATGGAGATCCATGTTAAATTTTCTAGGTTTGAAACAGCTTGTCCAGTCACCAACACGTGTAACCTCGTCATCTTCTACACTAATAAACCATAATATACACCACAAAATGTCAATGTTGTACAAAATGTTCATGTACCTAATATTTTCATTAGTGATCAGTTTCCAGTTTGCTTTTCATTACCTGCTCGACACACTACTATCATTTATAGATCCTTTAAAAAATTCGATCAAGCTGCGTTTTTACATGACCTGTCTCAAGTGTCATTCGATGAACGTTTATAATTTCAATGACCCTACTGAGGCCCTGACCCGCCGGTATGAGCTGTTACTCGCTGTTATGGATAGACACGCCCCTAAGCGTACCAAACGTGTCAAACACCCTATTATGCCAGAATGGCTCTCGATGAAATTAAACAAGCGATGGCAGGTAGAGATGTATTTTAAAAAAGCAAACACATTTGATGAATACAAAAAGCAGAGAAACCATGTCAAATCGTTTGTTCGAAAAGCCCAAGGACAAAAAGCTGAACGTGTCATTGCCGGCGGAAAGGACATCCGCTCAGTCTGGCAAGTGATAAACAATTTCACCAAAGGTCACAGTAAACGGTCGTCTAATATTGCACCCGATCTCACTGCGGATGCATTTAACGCTTATTTCCTAAATGTTGATAAAACTCTGGCGCAGACCAATGCCAATGACCCTGACAACTACACATGCTCGGATCACAGACCAATGCCAATGACCCTGACAACTACACATGCTCGGATCACAGACCAATCCCAATGACCCTGACAACTACACATGCTCGGATCACAGACCAATCCCAATGACCCTGACAACTACACATGCTCGGATCAACTGCGTCACTATAGTCAGCAGAGAGCGGGCCACACATTTTTTTTTGTGCCTCTTATAAGTATTCTGGATGTTGGTAAATCTATTTCTAGTTTAAACAAAACAAATCATCTTGCGGTCCAGACGGCATCAGTACTCAGTTTTTAAAATTATCTCTGCCATTCATCGTTGAGTCACTGACATTCATCTACAATCTAGCCATTAGGCATAATGTATTTGCTAACGAATTAAAAAGGGCTAAAGTAATTCCTCTTCCCAAAAGCAAAGACTTAATAAATTTAAATGAGTACAGACCTATATCCATTTTATCATCAATTTCGAAACCACTTGAACGACATATACATACTCATTTCCTAAATTTCCTTGAACAAACAAATGTGATTAATGTTTCACAATCAGGTTTTCGACCTCTACATTCCTGCAAGACTACTCTAAATCACATTATTGATAAATGGCTCTCTGCCATTAATGACAACACAGTATCAGGTGCAATCTTTCTAGACCTTAAAAAGGCATTCGATTTCGTCAATCATTCCATCCTCCTGAAAAAACCTACCACTATATCACATTAACTCGAATACTGTTTCCCTCTTGTCTTCATATCTCAAAAACAAAACACAGAAAGTACTCCTAAATGGCAAATTTTCATCAGACGGTGTAGTGACTTGTGGTGTTCCACGTGGATCTATTCTAGGGTCTTGATTGTTTCTATTATTTATTAATGATCTGCCGCTGTGCATATCTCACCCAGAGGCTACTGTGATCTGTTTACTGACGACACAACCGTACACACATCTAACAAGGAGCTAGCGAACATCAATGAGGTACTCCAGAAAGAGCCTGGACGAAGTAGCTGACTGGTGCATTAATAATCACATGATAATTAGCATTCCAAGGACAAAGAGTATGTTAGTTACAACACGCAAGAAACACCAGCGCGGCCTACCAACTTTAACACTTACCTTAGATGGCCAGCCTTTAAAACAAGTAACTAAGCATCGCTTGCTGGGCGTAACAGTGGACAACCAGTTAAACTGAGAACACCATGTTCATAACGTATGCAAAACTTTGTCCAAAAACTCTTTTTGTCTAAGCTCAGCCGTATAGATAAACCTGACGTTTGTAAACTGTTCTTCCTCGCGCATATCAAAACGCACTGTAATTACAGTTCCACGGTCTGGGACGGTTGCAGCGAAGTTCATATGAAAAAAAGTAAATTCTATGTATTGTCGAGGTGTTAAACTCATACTTCCTGGACCCGCCCCCACAGACCAAAAAAAAAAAATAAAATAAAATAAAATAAATCAAATCTCTGAAATTACTGGCATTAAACAAACAATTCGAATTTAATCGGTGTGTATTAATGTATAAGATTCTACACGAGAGAGCTCCACTCCATTTGCGAACTCTGTTTTCAGATAATTATAGACAAAACACGAGAAACAGGTCGCTCCACCTACCAAGAACAAGACATAATATATATATATATAACTACCCTGGCCTTTGCAGGTGCAAAAACATGGAATAATTTACCCCAGCATCTTAAGTCTATTTCTAATTTAGTATTTTAAGGATCGCCTTTATCGCTTTTTACTTCTAAACTAATACCACGATTCAGTTCTCCTGTATTGATGCTGTACTCTCAGAGACATGTTCTAATTACAAGATGACCTTCAGCTGGTGTCGCTGTTTATGAATATATGTTTGCTTGTTGTTGTTGTTTTGTTTTTTGCCTTTTATGCTTTTCGTACTCTTGAATGTTCTTGACACCATGTTTGTTTGTTTTTGTATTTTATATTTAACGTAATATGAGTTTCATTTTCGCTTCAAGACTTGCAAAACTAGCTATATCCAAAATTTTAAGTAAATAATTATATGACAAAAATTACGTTCTCTAATCTGGGTCAACCGACTTTCTATAAACTGTCTTTTGTGTCTGCAACGAAACGTTTAATTACAATGTGCTCGGAGGCTCTCTTAGCCACCCTTTGAAGAAAGTATTGCGCCAAGTTTCAAGCTTGTGCGTACAGAAATGTCGGAGATTCTCTTGTTTACACACACACACACACACACACACACACACACACACACACACACACACACACACGCACGCACGCACGCACGCACACACGCACGCACGCACGCACGCACGCACGCACACACACACACACACACACACACACACACACACACACACACACACACACACACACTCCACAGATGCTTGGTGATACGCTTGTTGTAGTGAAATCCAGACGATGGTACCTGCTCACGTCACTGTAATGCACAAGCTCACCTACTGTTGCTACATTTGCATGTATAGACGATCGCTCGCTCAAACTGTATTAATTAACCCTTCGGCTGTGGGTAGCAGCTTGTGTCGCGGTGACTCCTGCAGGGATCGTCATTACAACAACTGCTACCGACAGCCAAAGGTGGCGGTTAACTCATTCGAGACGAAGAGCATCCGGATACGCGGCTTTAGCCGCGTATCCGGATGCCTTTCGTCTCGAATGAGTTAAGACTGGGGATGGAAGTGTTGCCTTTTTTCGCTCATTCTGACTCTGGGGTGGCTTCAAGATGCATTACTCAGTCCTTTCAGTTTGATGTGGGCTATTTTGGGAAATGTTTTACTGAGCAGTTTAAGAAACGCTCGTTTTCCAGTCTATGTAGGTCTTGACTGAAACGGATGTTAGGGTTCACTTGTTTATTGGTCTGTGACTGTTTTCTATGCAATGCTTGTTGTTCGTGCACTTTGACCGATGTATCCTGAAATAACAATCAACAGCCTAACCAGCCCGGCTGTGTTGTGCTATGTGTGTCCACAGTGTTCGTTCAGTGTACGTTTCCACAGGCATCAGTCGCTGTGTCGGCACGGTTTTCTGGCCGCAACCACTCCACAACCAACACTTTCCAACAAACGAGCACAATAACATGGAACAGAAATGACAAAGCCCATATGGATCACCTGTACTGCCCTTGACATAATAAATCTGACCTTTGTGACCTTAGCCCCTCTCTACCGCTGTGCACACATGTTTTATTCTCAAGTCTCGGCTCATTTAACGGCCAGAAGCCAACACCGCCCCAGAAACATCGATACAAATTGGACTCAGCAAGAGGCATAGATCCTCATGAGCCCACGCAGTCGCGGTGACTCATGGACTTTGGAGGGATCAAGCAAGTTAGTATGCACAGAAAAAGGATTACGAGAACTTTCAAACTGCTCCTTACTTTGATACTCCATCAACGTTTTCGTCCTCACAAACCAGAAAGGTGAGGCTAGCGCTGGCAGTATTGTATACAAACCAAAGGGAATTACTCAGCGCTGGACAGACAAACAGTTAGATCCCCTGCCCCCCGCCTGATAGGCGGGGGCGGGGGATCTAAGTGTTTGTCTGTCCAGCGCTGAGTAATTCCCCTTGGTTTGTGTACAACGTTTTCGTCCGTACAGAACAGTTATGTATAGGCCTACATATCATGTATACGCCAGTAAGTCAGGGAAAATGATAATAACAAAATTAAAATAAAATAAAAAGAAATGAAGAAGACTAACGATTTTTTTTAGCAGACACGAAGTCACATTCACTTTATCGCACCCGTGCGTGCGTGCCGTGCGTGCGTGCGTGCATGCGTGCGTGGGTGTGTGTGTGTGTGCGTGTGTGACTTATTTACACTGATGACCTGGGGACAGCTTTTGCTGACAACTTAGTCCTGCGCCAGCCACTAAGCAAGGTGCGCCGCTATAGCGGGGTGAGTGTTGTGGCGCTATAGCGGGGTGAGTGTTGTGGCGCTATAGCGGGGTGAGTGTTGTGGCGCTATAGCGGGGTGAGTGTTGTGGTGCTATAGCGGGGTGAGTGTTGTGGCGCTATAGCGGGGTGAGTGTTGTGGCGCTATAGCGGGGTGAGTGTTGTGGTGCTATAGCGGGGTGAGTGTTGTGGCGCTATAGCGGGGTGAGTGTTGTGGCGCTATAGAGGGGTGAGTGTTGTGGCGCTATAGCGGGGTGAGTGTTGTGGTGCTATAGCGGGGTGAGTGTTGTGGCGCTATAGCGGGGTGAGTGTTGTGACGCTATAGCGGGGTGAGTGTTGTGGCGCTATAGCGGGGTGAGTGTTGTGACGCTATAGCGGGGTGAGTGTTGTGGCGCTATATCGGGATAAGTGTTGTGGCGCTATAGCGGGGTGAGTGTTGTGGCGCTATAGCGGGGTGAGTGTTGTGGCGCTATAGCGGGTGAGTGTTGTGGTGCTATATCGGGGTGAGTGTTGTGGCGCGATAACGGGGTGAGTGTTGTGGCGCTATAGCGGGGTGAGTGTTGTGGCGCTATAGCGGGGTGAGTGTTGTGACGCTATAGCGGGGTGAGTATTGTGGCGCTATAGCGGGGTGAGTGTTGTGGCGTGATAGAATAGCACCTTGCTTAGTGGCTGGCGCTGGACTGAGCTCAATCATGCAGCTGGCCCCTGGTCATCAGTGTTGACAGGCTAGCCAAAGAGACCTATGATAGAACTAAACCTGCGTCACTGCCCGCGTCATTTACGAAGAACTCATGGATGACGTACATTTCGCAGAACCGAGATTCTGTACATAATAAATACTTCTTCCATTTTGTGATCTGATGATTTCCACCACACGCTGATGGACATCTGACCTCCAGGTTAAGTTAGTCCACAGTCTCACGTACACGGCTTTAAGCAACAATGCAGGTATGATCAGCCCATCCTTACTTCAACCATGCCTACATCACTCAGGCAGACCGAGCAAGGCGCTTCCTGTGTCGACGCACAAGATTGTACAATCAGTGAACAGACAACGATGCCACAGCGCATAAGCCGACTCCTTCCGATCTAAACCTTTTTAGGCGAAACCTAAACTTCGCGGCGATGAAGGAAATCAACAAATGTGTGGGCTTTTCTATGCTGGCTGGAAAAAATATAGACATTAAACCGCCGCTCAGCAAACCAAGGGACCATAAGGTATTCTCTCTCCCTCTCTCTCTCTCTCTTTACTTTTTGTCCTGCCTTACATCTGACTCAAACGCCTCTCTCTCTCTCTCTCTCTCTCTCTCTCTCTCTCTCTCTCTCTGTGTGTGTGTGTGTGTGTGTGTGTGTGTGTGTGTGTGTGTGTATGTATGTAGTCAAGTTGTTACAATGCATCACTTGACTCGAACAACAGACACCCTGTATCACATTACATCCCAATGCCTCTCTGTGTGTGTGTGTGTGCGTGTGTGTGTGTGTGTGTGTGTGTGCGTGTGTGTGCGTGTGTGTGTGTGTGTGTGTGTGTGTGTGTGCGTGCGTGCGTGTGTGTGTGTGTGTGTGTGTGTGTGTGCGTGCGTGCGTGCGTGCGTGCGTGCGTGCATGCGTGCGTGCGTGCGTGCGTGCGAAAAATACTTTCTACTTTGTCTTGTTACCTTTCCTAGTGTCACATTTAAAACGTTAGTGATGATAGACGTGGAAAAGGCCCGCGTGCATATTTTATCAATAAAAAATAAATAAAAATCAAGTTTCAGCTCAGTTCATTTCTCTCATACTTAAAAGTGCATTTTCCCAGTGTATGGTGTCTGTCATGGGTGAAATTAGGCCTGTTCGTTCTCGTGGATACCTAGATATAAACATTTTGTTCTACGTAGTGCAAGCTAAGAAGAGTATAGTCTTTTAAGCATGTTCTTAATTAAACGAACTTTAGTTCGCGAACTCTGACGAACTACAGTTCACGATCTCGGACGAACCAGGTTGGTTCTTAATTGGACGATCTAAAGATACGGCGAACCTAGTTCGAAGTAGTTCACGAACCTCGGCAAACCATAGTTCGCTGTCGGAAAAGGTTCGCTCAACCTGTTGAGCAAACAAAGGCGAACCTTTTCTCTGATTGGTCAAAACTTTTACCCTTTTCTGCGTTGGAGATAAGAAGACAGTCACCGATACAAACAAATATGGCGGACGGCGATATTTCACTCGTGCGAAGAACAAGACCTATTTTTTTTTATTGATTTGTGGGAGGCGCAACGCTGTTTGTGGGGTCGCTACTGCAAGGAGTACAAAAACAAACATCGTTCAAATCGCGAAGCGGCATAGCGTCAGCCATTTTGAACACCTTCGCAGACAGTAAGTACGCCGAATCAAGCACTTCAGTTAAGAAAGAGAACCATGGCAAACCTGGTTTGCTGAAGTTCGCCTAGGTTCGTTTAACCTCAATTAAGAAACAAACCAAAAGATCGCCGATCTTCTCCGATCTAGGTTTGCCGATCAATAGTTTGTCTAATTAAGAACAGCTCTTAGGAAGGACAAAATACACGGGGGTTTTATCCTATGTGCAGGGGGATGATCGTGCACAAGAAGCACATTTTGAGCCGTGCAAAGTATTATGTAGCCATTAAATTGTGTTTTCGTTTCACAGTCTAGCCCCTGAGATGACACATTTAACTAGCGGTTCTAGGTTCTAGTGGCTTAAGGTTCTGGTCAGCCACGGACAGCTGTTTGACCACATCCCCGCCACTGGACGAATAATTTGTTTAATAAACCTTTGTCCATACCACGACCAAAAGTCGCGACGGTCCAAGGAACATGAATATAAATAGTCTCAGCAAGACGCATAGATCCTCATGAGCCCCCGCGGTCGCGGGGGCTCATGAGGATCTATGCCTCTTGCAGTGACGGGGTTGAGGCCAGTCGAGTCACCTGCCTGCTGAGCTACCACATTCATCTCCTGGGTTCGTGTGCAGGTTACATCGGGAACCAGCTCCCTACTTGAAAACGGCCCTGACCTTCGCCCCAGCGCTGACCTCGAGCCCACGCCCCGGACGCTCCTCCAGGACAGCAGTCCCGTAATCGTGCAACTCGACGTGGGCGGGAAGATCTTCAAGTGCCGGGCGGACAGCCTGCTGAACTTCCCCAACACGCGGCTGGGAAAGATGGCCTTCGCGGCACAACGGGAGGGCAGGACGCCCGTGCACGCGTTTTACGACCGCAACCCCAAGATGATGAACAGCGTGCTGGATTTCTACCGCACGGGGGAGCTGCACCTGCCCACCAACCTGTGCGGCATGGTCTTGGAGCGCGAGCTGAAGTACTGGGAGATCCCCGTGGAGTTAGTGCACGAGTGCTGCTGGGGCGCCGTGCACAGGTACCGCCGGGACACCAGGATCATCGAGCAGATCGACACGTTCCTGCAGGACCCCACGGAGATGGAGGACGACACTTCCGTCAAGAAATTCGTCCGCAAAGTGTGGCTTATACTGGAACACACCCGCTACTCTAATGTCGGACAGGTCAGCACTGGGTTCATGCATACCCCCCACCTTCCCCACCCCAATCTGAGCAAGAGGCATAGATTCTCATGAGCCCCCGCGAATGCGGGGGCTCATGAGAATCTACGCCTCTTGCAGTCTGAGGGGTGTGAGTGAAGGATTTGAAGAGTTCCAACCAAGCATCAACAGCCTCTCTCTCTCTCTCCCTCCCCCACCCATCCACTTCAATTTGCATACTTCATTCACGTCACAGTTGACTGCTCTCCCCAGTCTTGCTGCCATACGAAGCGGAACAAGGTAAAGAATGCGTTGCTTCTAGTCTGTACGGCCATTTTAAGCCTTTGGCTGTCGGTAGCCTGTATTTTCTGTCGCAATGATTCATGCAGGCCATGATCATCGCAACAAAAACCGCCCCCTGGCGGCAGCCAACGGGTTAGGAAAAACGGTTAAGGGTTAGACAGGCAGCTCTATATACAATGTATGCAACTCGCTCCCGTTCCCCGCGCATATATGATACAAGTCTCTGTCAGATAATAATAATAATAATAATAATAATAATAATAATAATAATAATACCGGTATTATATATGCGCTTTTTTTCTCAATTCTTTTGCGAATCGACTCAAAGCGCCGCGAACTGAAACCCAGCACGCACACTCGCGTGACAGACACGGATTTACTCTGAAGACAAACACAGTACAAGACAGACGAAGGGTCAGCTCAGCTACTGAAGACAAACACAGTACAAGACAGACGAAGGGCCAGCTCCGCTACTGAAGACAAACACAGTACAAGACAGACGAAGGGCCAGCTCAGCTACTGAAGACAAACACAGTACAAGACAGACGAAGGGTCAGCTCAGCTACTGAAGACAAACACTGTACAAGACAGACGAAGGGTCAGCTCAGCTACTGAAGTTACAGAAATTTTGATCGCTTGTATTTGAAATTTATAAAGTGGCCTGAAACAGGTAACAAAATGGGGGGTGGGGTGGGGGGGGGGGAGTTCACGTGCCGTGATACAGTTTGTGCTGTCTCCAACGCCACGGCGATTGCCCTCGCTGCATGCGACATCACGATAAACTACTGTGGCGGAGCTTATGTAAGCAGCGACGCAATTCAGTGCAAGGTATATGGCACCGCGCCGCTTCCATCAACAATAACCCCCCCAAAAAACGTCGATTCAAAGTAAAATCATTTTCAGAAATCCTTTGTATAAATTAGATGAAATTATATTTGACCTCCCAACGCAAATCACGCGTGCACATATTGCGCAATAAACTGCCCGCTAAATCTCGTATTTCACCCACCGAGCTCAGGACAGTGATTTATTTTTGTGACGCTGTTTGTGATTATGCAGGCGTAATTCACCCTCTTAGCTGCCGAGGGACAGTGAATGCGATCCATCTGTAAAAGTATTAGTCCTCGTGAGACCCCGGTAACTGTCCTTTCAGTACCGTGGGATATCCCTTAACCCCTTTACTGCCGAGAAAAGGTGAACATGATCCAACTGCAAGAGACATAGATCCTCATGAGCCCCCGCGACAGCGGGGGCTCATGAGGATCTGTGTCTCTTGCAGTTACGTGGTACTCGTGGTCGTAGTATGATGCTATCACACCAAACGCACGCACGTAGGGTTCTTGTAGAAAAACCTCACTCGGCTGCAACTCGTTACACGTGGCACAAGGTTGTAGACCACACTGGAGTAACAGTTCCAACAGGACTTTATT
>BTPG01000007.1:181250899-181258399 GCA_036245525.1 Semisulcospira habei | reverse complement strand
GAGTTGACTCTGCACTGCCAGTGGACCATGACTCCTTGACCAACACTGAGATGGACGACACCGACAGCCCCACCGGCAAGGACAACGCCATCAGCGGCAGCTGTGCTCGCGCTGTCATCACAACTCTCATCAATACCAGCGACAGCGTCGTCAGTACTGGTACTTCTGACGTTGGCATCACCGACAATCCCACCACCATCACAACCAGTAACAACGTCGACAGTGTTAGTGCTGCCAATACGTCTGACATCGGCAGCAGTGGCACCACCATCAGCGACAGCGTCAACAGTGCTGGTGCTGCCAATACGTCTGACATCGGCAGCACTGGTTCCACCATCAGCGACAGCATCAACAGTGCTGGTGCTGCCAATACGTCTGACATCGGCAGCACTGGCACCACCATCAGCGACAGCGACAACAGTGCTACTGCTGCCAATATGTCTGACATCGGCAGCACTGGCACCACCATCAGCGACAGCGTCAACAGCGCTGGTGCTGCCAATACGTCTGACATCGGCAGCACTGGCACCACCATCAGCGACAGCGTCAACAGTGCTACTGCTGCCAATACGTCTGACATCGGCAGCACTGGCACCACCATCAGCGACAGCGTCAACAGTGCTGATGCTGCCAATACGTCCGACATCGGCAGCACTGGCACCATCATCAGCGACAGCGTCAACAGTGCTGCCAATACGTCTGACATCGGCAGCACTGGCACCACCATCAGCGACAGCGTCAACAGTGCTGCTGCCAATACGTCTGACATCGGCAGCACTGGCACCACCATCAGCGACAGCGTCAACAGTGCTGCTGCCGATACGTCTGACATCGGCAGCACTGGCACCACCATCAGCGACAGCGTCAACAGTGCTAGTGCTGCCGATATGTCTGACATCGGCAGCACTGGCACCACCATCAGCGACAGCGTCAACAGTGCTTGTGCTGCCGATACGTCTGACATCGGCAGCACTGGCACCACCATCAGCGACAGCGTCAACAGTGTTATTGCTGCCAATACGTCTGACATCGGCAGCACTGGCACCACCATCAGCGACAGCGTCAACAGTGCTGCCGATACGTCTGACATCGGCAGCACTGGCACTGGCACCACCATCAGCGACAGCGTCAACAGTGCTGCCAATACGTCTGACATCGGCAGCACTGACACCACCATCAGCGACAGCGTCCACAGTGCTGCCAATACGTCTGACATTGGCAGCACTGGCACCACCATCAGCGACAGCGTCAACAGTGCTGCCAATACGTCTGACATCGGCAGCACTGGCACCACCATCAGCGACAGCGTCAACAGTGCTTGTGCTGCCGATACGTCTGACATCGGCAGCACTGGCACCACCATCAGCGACAGCGTCAACAGTGTTATTGCTGCCAATACGTCTGACATCGGCAGCACTGGCACCACCATCAGCGACAGCGTCAACAGTGCTATTGCTGCCAAAACGTCTGACATCGGCAGCACTGGCACCACCATCAGCGACAGCGTCAACAGTGCTTGTGCTGCCAATACGTCTGACTTCGGCAGCACTGGCACCACTATCAGCGACAGCGTCAACAGTGCTTGTGCTGCCAATACGTCTGACATCGGCAGCACTGGCACCACCATCAGCGACAGCGTCAACAGTGCTTGTGCTGCCGATACTTCTGACATCGGCAGCACTGGCACCACCATCAGCGACAGCGTCAACAGAGCTTGTGCTGCCGATACGTCTGACATCGGCAGCACTGGCACCACCATCAGCGACAGCGTCAACAGTGCTGGTGCTGCCGATACGTCTGACATCGGCAACACTGGCACCACCATCCGCGACAGCGTCAACAGTGCTGGTGCTGTCAATACGTCTGACATCGGCAGCACTGGCACCACCATCAGCGACAGCGTCAAGAGTACTGGTGCTGCCAATACGTCTGACATCGGCAGCACTGGCACCACCATCAGCGACAGCGTCAACAGTGCTGGTGCTGCCAATACGTCTGACGTCGGCATCACTGGCACCACCATCAGCGACAGCGTCAACAGTGCTCGTGCTGCCAATACGTCTGACATCGGCAGCACTGGCACCACCATCAGCGACAGCGTCAACAGTGCTAGTGCTGCCAATATGTCTGACATCGGCAGCACTGGCACCACCATCAGCGACAGCGTCAACAGTGCTTGTGCTGCCAATGCCTTTGACGTGGGCAGCACTAGCACCAACGTCACCATCAGCAACAGCGTCAACAGTGCTGGTGCTGCCAATACGTTTAACACCGGCAGCACTGGTACCAGCATCGCCACCAGCGACCATGACAGCAGTGTTCCCGCTGCCAGTACAACAGACGCCGGCGGGGCTGGCACTCATCCATCTGCTCCTGTTGCTGCAGTGTCCACCGAGTCTGCGTGCCAGACAGTCTGCCCAGTAGTACTCAACCCTGACCCCCTGGCTGTTGAGCGCCTGATGGCGGAGATATCGGCTCTCCGATCCGCCGTTGGGGAGATCCGCCACTCGTACAACATCGAGGTGGATTCGCTGCACACGGAGATTAGACACCTGCGTGAGCGGATCACCCAGCTGGAGGGGGAGAAGGATGGCCAGAGAAGCGACAGGAAAAGCGGCAAGAAGAACCCGTCACTCCCGTCCAACACTCGGCCTAAGCAAGCGCTGGAAAAGTCGCCAACCTCAACGACAACTTCTGAGCCCCCGCGTACATCTCCGCTAACCCCCGAGCGCAAAGAGCCGGCACCAAACCGACCATCTTCAGATACCGACAAAGCCACTGACCTTTCTGCACTCCAAAACCCAAAGCCTGGCACCCAGACGCTACTTCTCGGCGATTCGATACTACGTGGCCTTCATGGAGACCTGATGTCTGTCACTGGCACAGACAAAGCGCAGGTCGTGTCAGTGTCAGGCCTCGACAGAGCCGGCATCCTCCAGCACCTTCACGATGCCGACCCCACGAATGCAGTCACCACAGTCGTCATGCATGTCGGCATCAATGACTGTAAGCGTGGGTTCGTCATCGGCAAGAAGGGCTGGAAGGATGTGATTTCTGCTGCCAGACGAGTCTTCCCCAAGGCAGAAATCTTCATCTCATCCATCCTGCCCACGATCAACGAACGTCAGCAGCCGGATCCATGCGTCACAGACACCAACCTTTGTCTCAGGGAGGTGTGCCACTCGCTGAAGGTAAACTTTATTGACAACGACCAAATGTTCTACACAAGGACTGGCGAGGTAAAGAGCGGTTGGTTTAGAGACGCCATCCATCCGAACAAGCGGGGCACCAGTGTTCTCGCTGTAAACATCAAGCGGGCGTACTCTGGCCGTACCTCCAACATCGTAACCCGCCCCACTGAGGCTAGACACCAAAACCCACACCGCCACGGACAGCTAAATGTACCCGGGCATGGCGGTAAAAACGGGCATCCCGGCCCTAGAGACCAAGGGCCTCAAAACAGTCAGCGCCCTCAGCACGCAGCCAGTTCAAGCTTGGCGCCCCGATTCCGCGAGGAGCAGGCTGTGACGAAAGTCTTCAGAATGGCGCCCAGATTCCACCAAGAGCAGGCTTTTGCAAAAGACTCTAGTCAGCACGATCCGAACCATGCTGACCGTACCCCAGCGCTGTTTGCGTATGGCGGTGGATCAAAGGCCGGGGCTGCTCCAGAACACAAGCCACAGCAGCCCGGCTATGATCGCACATCAACACTCATGGGCGCCCCTTCCTACATGGCAGGCGGTCGACCTGTGTACCCCTACCCGTACCCCAAACCCCCAACTTTCCCCTATCCCCCGCCGCCCCCACCCCCTGGAGTGCCGCAGCTTAGTGAGAGTGACTGTGCCGCCTTGTTTTCGCTTCTTCAAAAGTTCAGGCCACGCGCCGGAAATTCACACGCGATAGCCATTTCGACATTCTTTGATAAAGTCCCACTGTGCGCGTTTTGTGGACCAATTATTGACAGTAATTTCCAATCTGCTATTATCATTTCCCGATTTAAATATATTTTTTTCACTTAGCGATTTTTAAAAAAATATTATAGTTGTACCATTTTTTTTTAGACTTTAAATTTGTTTGTTTTTCTTTCTTCTTATTTTTAAGTCGTCAAATTAGCTTTGTGTATTATGAACTTTGTCGCAGGTGAACGTGCATAGTTCCTTGACAAGTCATTTTTCATTTGTTTTCTTTTATAGTTGCTGACTTTGTTATTTTTTGTTGACATAACCAAGCAAGAAAACCGTAAACATTCTGCTGAACATAGACTAAGCGCGTGATAAACATTGTGTTTCTTTGCCGTGTATTTTTTTTATTGAGCTTATTTAAAGCATTCTATAGATATTGATATTAGTTGATTTTTATTTTTTATTTTGTTGGATTATTTTTTTGTGACCATATTAATTTTGTATTATATTTTTTGTTACATTTGTGTTTTTACCGACATGCAAAATCGTAATCTAAATACTGTTCCGAAACGAACAGACGAACTGAGAATTGGCCATCTTAACATATACCATCTAGTTAACAAGGTGCCCGATTTATCCGTGTTCCTAAACACGCCCTTACATTTTCATATTTTTGGTGTGTCCGAGTCGAGGCTTAAAAGTTCAATAAGGGATAACTCCATTTCTGTCCCAAATTTCTCAGTACTCCGCAGAGATGCCTCAAGCCCACAACACACTGGACTAGCTGTATATATACATAATTCAATACTTGGTAACGTCAAACGGCGACAAGACTTAGTCAGCTCAAGTGGAAAGCTTGTGGGTAGAAGTGAAGACATCGAAATCACCCCCCGTCCTCATTGGCTTTATTTATAGAAATCCCGCAGCCAGCTGGGACTGGTATGATGACTTCGTAGCAATGATGGATAGCGTAAATCAAAATAAAGCTGACGTTGTTCTTTTGGGCGATTTTAATATTGATCTTTCTAAATCTAAAGGGTCCAATGCTGCATGGGCGTCAACAACAGCACTATTCGGTTTAGAACAGTTAATTAAAACCCCCACTAGAACCACATGTACATCTTCAACCCTGATTGATCATATTTATGTGACAAATGATGATAAAATATCAAATGTACATGTTCCCTCCTTAGCTGTCAGTGACCATAACCCAGTATGTTGCACAGTCTCCATGAAACTAGACAAAGAGAACAAAAAGAGACATAAAACAATTAAATATCGTTCTTTCAAAACATTTAATAACGGCGACTTTCTGCGGGATCTGCGCAATACTCCTTTCAGGGACGTGTATAACCACACTTCTCCTGACAGTGCCCTGTCGTACTGGATGGATCTATTCCTTGGAGTCCTAAATAAGCATGCGCCCATACGAGAAAAACGAGTTAAGCACTCTACCTTGCCACCCTGGTTAACAGTAGATGTCAAACAGGCCATGTCATTTAGAGACAAACTTAAGAAAGAAAAACAGTTTGATGAATATAAGAAACAACGAAATCGTGTTAAATACTTAGTGAGAGCGTCAAAAAAAACTGTTCTTCCAGGAAATGATTAGGGACAAAAAAGATACAGCATTGGTGTGGAAAGCCCTGAACGTTATAACAAAGGGTAAATCAGCCCCTGAAATACCATCCCATTTGTCAGCTGATATATTAAATAAGCACTTCCTATCGACAGCTGAAATACTTGCTCAGTCAGCTGCAAGTAGTAACACAGAGTACCAAGTTCCTAGTGTACTGGAAAAATACTGTGAGGCCAAAAATATACTGCAGACATTCATCATTCCTGATATTACCGTCGCTGAAGTCGGCAAATTCATCTCTAGCATGCCGAACAAAAAGTCCACCGGGATGGATGGTATAGACAACAAAATTCTGAAAATGTCACTACCATATACGGTAGAGGCACTCACTTATATCTTTAACCTCTGTATAAAACACAACACGTTTCCAACTATTTTCAAAGAGGCCAAGGTAATTCCAATCCCTAAATCAAAAGATCTTGAAGATGTCAATAACTACCGTCCTATCTCACTTTTGTCGGCCCTGTCAAAGCCCCTTGAAAAACACATACAAAAACACCTCCTCGATTTTCTAGAAAAGGGCAATTTCATAAATATTCATCAGTCCGGCTTTAGACCGAAACACTCATGTCAGTCAGCACTGGCACAAATTGTAGACAGCTGGCTGGAATCAATAAATAAAAACCTGATGTCTGGAGTTGTGTTCTTAGACCTACAAAAAGCATTTGATCTTGTCGACCATGACATTCTCTTAAAGAAGCTAGCAGCATACCATATAAGTGAAACTGCCATAGCATTTTTTAGATCATACCTAAAAGACAGAAAACAAAAGGTATATATTCATGGAAAATACTCTAATCAAGGATAAGTTAACTACGGTGTCCCCCAGGGGTCGATCTTGGGACCTCTTCTATTTATAATATTTATTAATGATTTGCCTTTGCATATTACTAACACTGATGTTAATTGCAACCTGTTTGCGGAGGATATGAGCCTTCATGTTTCGGGTAAAAAAACAGCTGACATTAACATTAGCTTACAAAGTAGTCTCAGCGAGGTTTCCGACTGGTGTAGAGAGAATCATATGGTTCTTCATCCAGGAAAAACAAAGAGTATTTTAATCACTACACGACAAAAACACCAACGCCGACCACAGCCGTTACATTTACAACTGAACGCTAAACCGATAGAACAAGTTACAGAGCGTAAATTCTTGGGAATACACGTTGACGAACAATTATGTTGGGAGACGCATATAAATACAGTCTGTAAAACCATTGCTAAAAACACTTTCCTGTTGTCCCAGCTTAGACAAGTAACGGATACACATACTCGTAAACTGTTTTTTTCATGCCCATATCAAGTCTCACGTTGATTATGTCTCCACAGTGTGGGACGGTTGTAGTGATGTTCACATGAACAGGTTAAACTCTATATATAAAAGAGCTGTCAAAATGATAGATACGCGGCCCATTCCTACCATAGACAAATTTAGACATCTAAACATTCTCGGCCTGCGTCAACAACTTAATTTCAACAAATGCATCCTCATGCACAAGATATTAAATAACATGACACCGCAGTATCTAACCACCAAATTTGTGCCACAGCAAGAACGCGAACGGTCCTCAAGGAAGAATACTTTACCCCTACCTCTGCCTAGAATTGACCTCTTTAAAACTAGTTTATCCTTTTCTGGACCGTTTGTATGGAACACTATTCCTGCACATTTGAAGACTATAGCCTCACTTGGAATCTTTAAAACGAAACTTTTTGATTACCTGATGAGCCAAACATAACAACACTGGGCATTTAAACAAACCCTGATGGTTAATACTTTTATGTAATATAATTATGCATTTATTTATATTGTTGGTGTGTGTGTGTGTGTGTGTGTGTGTGTGTGTGTGTGTGTGTGTGTGTGTGGTATAAGATGAATGTTAAGTGTTATTATTATTTTGTGTCATTTTTAAATTTTTTTATTGTTGCATGAAATAATATGTATAAATATAATTCTTT
>BTPG01000007.1:181212621-181250889 GCA_036245525.1 Semisulcospira habei | reverse complement strand
TTTTTTTTATTGTTGCATGAAATAATATGTATAAATATAATTCTTTATTATTATTATTATCTTTTAATCTATTTTATGTTGTAGATGTTAGCAACGGCAAGTTTGTAAAATGACGATTTGTTTCTGTCAAAACTTTTTACCGTTGATAAATAAAGTTTCATCATCATCATCATCATCTTTCTCTCTCTCTCTCTCTCTCTCTCTCTCTCTCTCTCTCTCTCTCTCTCTCTCTCTCTCTCTCTCTCTCTCTCTCTCTCTCTCTCTCTCTCTCTCTCTCTCTCTCTCTCTCTCTCTCTCTCTCTCTCTCTCTCTCTCTCGCTCTCTCTCTGTCTCTCTGTCTTTCTGTCTTTCTGTCTCTCGGTCTCTCGGTCTCTCTCTATGTCTCTGTCTGTCTCTCTCTCTCTCTCTCTGTCTCTGTCTCTGTCTCTCTGTCTGTCTGTCTGTCTGTCTGTCTGTCTGTCTGTCTGTCTGTCTGTCTGTCTCTCTCTCTCTCTCTCTCTCTCTCTCTCTCTCTCTCTCTCTCTCTCTCTCTCTCTCTCTCTCTCTCTCTCCCCCCCCCCCCGCCCTTAATAACAACTGCTAAGTTAACCCCTAAAGCCCTGACACTGTGACAGGATGTGGATCTACCATTTGTTTTCAAGGGAGGTGTCAAAATGTCAGGCCGAGTTGCTCTATCACGTTGGACTAATTCCATGCGCACATAATTCATCTGCGTCTACAGAAGACTGTAGGTATTTCTTGCTATGTAAATAAATGTGTCAATAAAACTGTAGGTATTTCTTGCTATGTAAATAAATGTGTCAATAAAACTGTAGGTATTTCTTGCTATGTAAATAAATGTGTCAATAAAACTGTAGGTATTTCTTGCTATGTAAATAAATGTGTCAATAAAACTGTAGGTATTTCTTGCTATGTAAATAAATGTGTCAATAAAACTGTAGGTATTTCTTGCTATGTAAATAAATGTGTCAATAAAACTGTAGATATTTCTTGCTATGTAAATAAATGTCTCAATAAAACTGTAGATATTTCTTGCTATGTAAATAAATGTCTCAATAAAACTGTAGGTATTTCTTGCTATGTAAATAAATGTCTCAATAAAACTGTAGATATTTCTTGCTATGTAAATAAATGTCTCAATAAACTGTAGGTATTTCTTGCTATGTAAATAAATGTGTCAATAAAACTGTAGGTATTTCTTGCTATGTAAATAAATGTGTCAATAAAACTGTAGATATTTCTTGCTATGTAAATAAATGTCTCAATAAAATTATAGATATTTCTTGCTATGTAAATAAATGTCTCAATAAAACTGTAGGTATTTCTTGCTATGTAAATAAATGTCTCAATAAAACTGTAGATATTTCTTGCTATGTAAATAAATGTCTCAATAAAACTGTAGGTATTTCTTGCTATGTAAATAAATGTCTTAATAAAACTGTAGGTATTTCTTGCTATGTAAATAAATGTCTCAATAAAACTGTAGGTATTTCTTGCTATGTAAATAAATGTCTCAATAAAACTGTAGGTATTTCTTGCTATGTAAATAAATGTCTCAATAAAACTGTAGGTGCTTCTTGCTATGTAAATAAATGTCTCAATAAAAATGTAGGTATTTCTTGCTATGTAAATAAATGTCTCAATAAAACTGTAGGTATTTCTTGCTATGTAAATAAATGTCTCAATAAAAATGTAGGTATTTCTTGCTATGTAAATAAATGTCTCAATAAAACTGTAGGTGCTTCTTGCTATGTAAATAAATGTCTCAATAAAACTGTAGGTATTTCTTGCTATGTAAATAAATGTCTCAATAAAACTGTAGGTGCTTCTTGCTATGTAAATAAACGTCTCAATAAAAATGTAGGTATTTCTTGCTATGTAAATAAATGTCTCAATAAAACTGTAGGTATTTCTTGCTATGTAAATAAATGTCTCAATAAAAATGTAGGTATTTCTTGCTATGTAAATAAATGTCTCAATAAAACGTACGTACACATGACGATGTTCCGTTCTCCTGTCAGAGAATGCGTGTGCTGTCCACGAGTGTGCGTGCGGGCACTGGGGGTTTCTTGCGTTATGAACTCATTAACCCCGTCACTGCTAGTGTACGCAGATTGTGTGTTTGAAACCATTGAAACTATTGAAACCATTGAAACCATTGCAGCATTAACTGTAACAATCCGCAATCGTCACAGGAACATGGCAACAACGTGGTGTCCGCAAGAGGTTTGGATCCTCATGAGCCCCCGCAGATGCGGGGGCTCATGAGGATCTATACCTCTTGCGGTTGCGGGGTGAGATTAAATTTGTCTCGGCAGTGGAAGGTTAACGGCAACAACAACAAAATTAACCAATGTCAGTGCTACAGGTTATTATTGCAAAATGTACACCTTTAACCCTCCACCTGCAGTACAAAACTCACCTCTTTCAACAGTTCTAGCACTATATCACCACCCCACCCCACACCCCCACCCCAAGCTGACTGTCGTAATGTATTTCACTATTTGTGGTACGTGAGTCATTGTCTAAAGCGTGCGCATGCGTGCGCGAGTTGTGAGTGCGCGCTTAGAGTTATAATTATTATAAGATAAGCGCATTATAAATACCGTAATTATTATTTATTATTTACCTCCATCCGCATGAGACACAGAGTCACAAGCGCCAGTGCAGCTGCAGGGGCTCATCAAACTCTATGTCTATTGCGCACAACAATCAGATCCGTTCACATCTACCGATGAGTGAGATGATGGTCCCGAGATGACTGTACAACTCAAAGGGCGCTAGACGACAGCTACAACAGTCCTGGATTTAACGGTTTCACTGCCGGGGCCAGGCGAACGCAATCCATCTGCAAGAGACATAAACCCTCATGAGCCCCCGCATTCGCGGGGGCTCATGAGGGTTTATATCTCTTGTTGGTCCTGTGTGCCCACGTTTTATTCCAGTACATTGTGTGTTCTGGACGCGAATATCACGCAGGTCATGTTTCACACGGGCAATTGGCGTCCACCTCAGAAAAGAGGTTAAAGCAGCCATGTTTGCGCACGGCCTGTACCAACCAGCTATCACAACCCACCCCAACGTCCACCCCAAAGCCATTAAAATTTTCGTCTTGAGAAGGTGGATTAATACCCGACCCGACCGCGAGCGCGGCCACCATCAAATGTGTCCAGTGCTTCTCAGGGTCCGGCACCAGTGTCCACCGTCGCACGCGCGGACCGCGATAACACCAACAACCACGCGCGGACCGCGATAACACCAACAACCACACCACACTATTAACCGTTTTAGCCCCACGGGCGCCTTTCCCACATTTTGGAAGCCTTACTCGGAACGACTATGTACCAGTTGCAGGAGGTGGCTTGACCATGATAATTCAAAGGGTAGTGCCAGATTAGCTTGGCGCTTGAAGGCGCCAAGCTAATCTGGCACTACCCTTGAATTATCATGGTCAATCAGTCTCCTGCTGTAGGGACTCTCGGCTACATGGGTTGACCCAAAAGGAAACTCCCATGACACAAAAACATGAAATGATATCTGGCAGGCAAACGTAACCAGTCAAACAAGGTGAAAGGCACAAACATAAGCAGTTAACCCATTCTGAGCGCCTCGCATCAATAGCTGCGGAAGTTGATGCTTGCTGTATCAAACACATTGTTTACAGTACCGCTGGCTTCATGCACAAGGGAGTTAAAAATGAATCGATAAAGTAAACAACAACAACAAACTTACCTGTTCTGTTCTCCACGGAAGGCAGCAGAGTCGTGTCGCTTGTGTGTAGTACTGTCATCCACTCAGCCGTGATGTGTGTCACCAATGATTTCGTGTAGTCCCTGTGTCAGTCGAGTCGCAGTATTATTCATGGTTAAACGTGACAATGTTCCAGAGAATAATTTTATAATGTGTTGCCGGTGTACTTTTCGGGTGTGTAGCATGTCAACCAAGTGTGTAGGCTCTGTGTCCAATGCCCAATTAACCCCTTGTCACGACTGTGTACCTACACAATCCACAGCACACACACACACACAATCTGTACAGCTTGTCACAACATCGCCGTGTTGTTCTTGTATGGACCCGTCACGTGTCATCTTCTTTGTCACAATGATGTCAGATTGATGTCACAATGATGTCACAATGATGTCACAATGATGTGTACTGGACAGCGTGTAGCGTGTCACCACTTTGTGTAGTTCCTGTGTGGAACTGTGACGTATCAGCGTCCGTGTCACAAGTCACCGATGCGTGTCCACACTGTCTCGTGTCCCCTCTGAGTGTACGGTGTCAGTCTCTGTGTCGTCCACACCTGCGACACATCAATTAACTCCAGTGAACAAAAAGGCTCAATAAAACAATTTGAATTTGTAAGAAAAATGTCTACAATTTATTTTGACCAAAACACAAATTCGAACGCCGACAAAAATCAATACATGAACGCCCCCTCCCTCTCTCATGGCAATGCGTGTTTGTAGCACGTAGTCAAACATCCAACACAGCATTCTGGCTGACGTCACCTGCTGTAACGATTGGCTGTACACACAGTCATTGCTGTAACCGACTGTTGTTTCCTCCGACAGGAACAGAGGCAGAAACGTCCACAAATAATCAAAGGCAACCAAGAGACATAGATCCTCATGAGCCCCAGCGACTGCACCAGTACAATACAGCGACTGCAAACTAATAAATCGACTGCACCAGTACAACACAGCGACTGCACCAGTACAGTACAGCGACTGCACCAGTACAGTACAGCGACTGCACCCGTACAACACAGCTACTGCACCCGAGTACAACACAGCAACTGCACCTGTACAACACAGCGACTGCACCACTACAACACAGCGACTGCACCAGTACAGTACAGCGACTGCACCCGAGTACAGTACAGCGACTGCACCAGTACAACACAGCGACTGCACCCGAGTACAAGACAGCGACTGCACCAGTACAACACAGCGACTGCACCAGTACAATACAGCGACTGCACCAGTACAACACAGCGACTGCACCAGTACAATACAGCGACTGCACCCGTACAACATAGCGACTGCACCAGTACAATACAGCGACTGCACCAGTACAACACAGCGACTGCACCAGTACAACACAGCAACTGTACCAGTACAACACAGCGACTGCACCAGTACAACACAGCGACTGCACCCGTACAACACAGCAACTGCACCAGTACAGTACAGCGACAACACAGCAACTGCACCAGTACAGTACAGCGACTGCACCAGTACAATACAGAGTTTGCACTAGTACAGTACAGAAACTGCACCAGTACAGTACAGCGACTGCAGGGGCTCATGAGAATCTATGTTTTTTGATGACGGACAATGCTGGTGCAGAAACTTCGTCACGGACCACACAACGTGGTTGAAACTAACCTGCCTGCCCACACGCAGTTCGAAACTAATTAGTCCTAAACTCTGCAATATTTTCCCCCGTCTTCTCAGTGTAAATCAGTCCTGCTCCGTGACTGAAATGAGTGTGCCGAACCGGACGGGCTGACGGCGGCTTCTGTCCACTGTGACCGGCGCAGGGAGCCATGTTTGCGGTCTGTGATTTTCCAGCATACCGTGGTTGACGTCACTCCGTAAGGGCCAAAATCACAGACCAGCGCACATTATTTCGGTGTTGTACGGACGACAACAGAAATCAAGGCCGAGTCGAGAAGGGACGTCACCCAATAACATTACCTCTTACTTTCCTCCGCTGAGATGGTTGCCCCCCTTACCGCATGATCAGTTTAAACCTTTTAGCCCCAAGGTCCCATTTCTCAAACTTTGGAGGTGTTACCTAGCGACTATGTACCAGTTGTTGGAGATGGATTGACCATGATAATTCAAAGGTAGTGCCAGATTGGCTTGGCGCCTGAAGGCGCCAAGCTAATCTGGCACTACCCTTGACTATCATGGTTGCATGGAGTAGGGGAAGTAAGCGTGTTTAGCTGCACAAACTTAGAGTTTTACAAATTAAGGGCGTGACCCCCCCCCCCCCCTCGACCCCCCCCCCCCCCCCAACCTTTCAGAAACACGAATTAATCCTTGTAGCCCCTGATGCCTACAGCAGGCGATTGCCTGACCATGATAATTCAAGCCTGAAGGCGCCAAGCTAATCTGGCACTACCCTTGAATTATCATGGTCAGGCCATATCCTACTGCAGGGATCCGGGGCTACAAGGGTTAACTCGTGTTTCTAATTGGGGGTTAACCCCCTCGATTTATGAACTACAAGTTTGTGCCGCTAAAACACGCTTACTTCCCCTACTCCATGCAACCGGTGGTATTCAGTCGGTCCCAGCCGGCTGTTCCATTTTGAAAGAGACATAACTTGAATTGTCATGAGCCCCCTACAGCTGCAGAGGCGCATGCGGATCTATGTCTCTTGCTGAAATAATTATGTGGGGTCCAGTTATCTCATTCTACCCCAAGACCGAAACACCCCAAATGTTGCCGTTGTCCTCTGAAGACTGCACTCTAGTGCAGGACACAGATCGACCATGATAGTTCAAGGGTGATGCCAGAATAGCTTGGCGCCATCTAGGCGCCAAGCTATTCTGGCATCACCCTTGAACTATCATGGTCGATCTTTATCTTGCTGTGGTGTGTCTGGGGTAGAATGAGTTATGTTACACAAAGACACCATTCATTGTCTGTGTTCATAATCTACAGCTTCATCTAGGTACAACTAAATAACTGAAACAAAATCGCCATCATGATGTCAATTGTCGGTTTGAAGTCGGACAGCATGTGCACGCCACGGGATGACAATGGAAGCTGAAAGGTAGTAGCTAGTTAGCTCGGTGCCTACGAAAAGTAGCGTAGCCTCCATACCTTTTCGTACCTGCCCAATCACAAACCCCAAACAGACACTGAAACTGAACAATCACGATCACTCTATGTTCCACTGGCGTCGGTACTGATTTTTTTGGGTCGCACTTACGTTAATATCAGTGTTGTTGTTGTTGTTGCTGCTGCTGTTGCCATTGATGTTGTTGCTATTGTCTTGCTGTTACTGTTGTCGTTTTTGTGGTACAGTGCTTGTTGTTGTGTTTTAAGTCCCTTCTATTTATAGAAAACACTTTTTAGGACGGGTCGCGGTGGGGCGAATTAGTAACAGCATGTCTCTGATGTCAAAGGCGGGCAGGCTAAACCTCTAACAATTGAAGTAACAAGATAAAAATTACGTCATGTCTAGTTACGCTAACCTCGCTGCTGAACGTACATTTGACGCGAAGCGCCGTATGTGCGTATGTATGTATGTATGTATGTATGTATGTATGTATGTATGTATGTGCGTATGTATGTATATATGTATGTGTGTGCGTATGTATGTAAACAAGACAATCTCCGATATTTCTGTACACACAAGCTTGAAACTTGGCAAAATACTTTCTTAAGTGGATGGCTAAGAGAGCCTCCGAGCATATTGTAATTTAATGTCTCATTGAAGACATAAACAATCGTTCATAGGAAGTCGGTTGACTCAGATTAGAGTCCGTAATTTTTGTCATATTTACTTGAACTTTTCCATATAGCTAGTTTGGAGAAAGTCATTGGATGAATTCGTTAGCCAGCTTTGTATCCTTTCAACTTATATGGTAAAAATTAATTCTTTTCAGAAAAGAATTAAAACACTAAAAAAAAAAGACTTTACTTCTAGACAACGAAGTCAGACAGTGGCGGTGACGTAAAAGAGGCAACACCGTCACCACGCAGACACAGACATAATACTCTAAATATGACGTCATTCTCTCTCGCACGCGGCTCTCTCTCTCTCTCTCTCTCTCTCTCTCTCTCTCTCTCTCTCTCTCTCTCTCTCTCTCTCTCTCTCTCTCTCTCTCTCTCACACACACACACACACACACACACACACACACAAACATGTTGGCATCTCCAGGAGGAATAGATCCTCATGCGCCATCTATGCCTCTTGGAGATGTTTGGAGCGCGCGCGCACGCACGTACTAACACGCGCACGGCATCGACGCGCTTTCAGAAGAGCATGCAGGTGACCCGTGTACCATGTAGCTAGGTAAAGTCCACCTGCTTTCACACAAATTACAGCAAGACTGAAATTGTACCGTGAAGCTCTAGTTTTGTCAACATTTTCTCAAGCCTATGAAGCGAAAGTAAAACTCGTATCACGTAAAATATACAATTACGTAAAAACTAAAACTTACGTCATGACAAATTACGTTTCAGATAATCAATGACGCGTATGTCCTGCGCCCCTTATAGAACTCACTGGCGCATTGGCAGATCTGCGAGACTTTTTCAATAGGAGATAATTCAACACCAGAATCAGGTCAAAGACAACAAGGTAGAGACGAATGACAGCGGGGATAACTCTCATATAGAAGGGACTTTGTGGGTTATGGTTCATCCCATTTTGTTTTATGACTGTTGTCGTATGCTTATTCTTATCGTTATTTCTTAAATAATAATAATAGTAATAATGAGTAGTTGTATAGCGCCTAACCTCAGGAGAGCTCTAGGCGCTTAACAAAAACTAATTGTACAAAAATAACTAATTACAAAAACGCAATTTACAAAAAGTACAAAAACAAAATACAACGCACTCTGAAAACAAGCTATAAAGTCACCATTCAAAGTGCAACGCTTATTGACTCATACTCGCATTCACGCAAACGCGCGCGCGCGCGCGTGCACGCACGCACGCACGCACGCACGCACACACACACACACACACACACACACACACACACACACACACACACACACACACACACACACACACACACACACACACACGCTACTTCTAATAGAGATAGAGATGACTTCAACATGACAGGTCTGTGACAAAGTCATTTGTAGCAGACAGAAAAAATATGGGTCTCGAATCCACGTGTCAAGTTCTTGGCGTTATGGTTGTCGTTTGCATTGTTCTTATAGCTGCTGTGGTTTGTTGTTGTATTTTTGTTGTTGCTGTTGTTATGGTTGGTGTCATTGTTGGTTTCATGTTGATTAACGCGCCACTACGACCCCACCCTTGCATGCAGTTATCGGCATTCCAAAGCTGCTGCCTTGTTCATGGGGGTGGGGAGGGAGGTGCAGAGCTACACGGGCATTGGATAGGGAAAGGTGAAGGGCTGACGGAGGTTAGTTGGTTGGCTGTACATTGCTTAACGTCCCGACAGCAACAAGACTTTCTCAGGACGTGCCTGCACTGCTTGTGAAAAAACCCCAAAAACAACACAACTAAACAGAATATAGAATGTATGTCGCCAGCCGGTCTAATACGCTAAATAAACCTACGACATGGGGCCTAAATAAAGCTAAGACCATTTAGCAACACACATCCAATATCAAGAGCTACAGGCAGTGCAGACAGTAGGGAGAGTTTAAAAAAGGAAAATACAGGTGAATGGACCAAGGGTAGACAGAAACACATGCCCTAGAATAGAGGGGAAAACCCACTCTGTGGGACTGACCAGGGTGACCCTGGGAACGGGGTGAGTGGGGGCAGGGGAAGGGGGGGGGGGGTGCCGCTGATCAGACAGACTTGTTTTGGAGGACTACCAGCCAGCGAAAACCCCACACTTGTTAATTTGCTCATTAATATTTGTCTAGCGGGTGGCAGAGTGGAGAGTCTCAAACTCACATCCTTCGCACAACTCCCTCTGTCTCGCACAGGCATAGAGCCTCATCAACCTCTCAAATATCACATCTGCAAGAGGCATACATTCGCATTAACTCTTGCGATTGCCTCCTGCCCTAAAAGACTACTTCATTAATTAACCCATTCAGCCCTGCCGCCCTACAGCAGGAGATGGGTCGACCATGATCATTCAAGGGTAGTGCCAGATGAGCTTGGCGCCGACAGGCGCCAAGCTCATCTGGCACTGCCCTTGAATGATCATGGTCGATCCATCTCCTGCAACAGGTGCATAGTCATTAGACGACGCCTCCAAAATTTGGGAAATACGGCCGTCGGGCTGAATGAGTCAAGCTCCGTTCATGAAAATCTGCACATAATCTTAATCTTTCTGCAAGTCTTGCGTCTACAGCTTCTTTTGCTTGAGTCAGTCCACTGCTTTCGTGTCCGATGCTCCTCGTGCAGAGTACGCCACTGGCGGTTCGCCTTGTGACTGACTAATGCACGTGCAAGGTTAGCGGTGGAAATAGACACACGGGACGTGACGGATTTCACGCGCTCAGTGCCGGCACGAACATTCACTGACAGACCACAACTCCCATGGCCTCCTTTGTGCAAGGCAGAGAGACATAGAAATCTTTTGTCCGATATCACAGAATATAATTGTCAGCTAGAGACACAGATTCTCATGCAGTGCAGTGGCTCATGAGAGTCTATGCGTCTAGCACAAGGATAGAGAGGTTTTGTTCACTGGATGGGAAACTTGGACATTTCGAGGAAAAAGTGACCCTCCTAAACTTGGTGCCCAAGTTTGTTGACTTGGTGAGACTAACCAGTGTTTTGCATACACCAAATGAATAAATAAATAAATAAATAAATAAGTGAATGAATGAATAAATAATAAATAAATAAATGAATAAATGAATAAATGAATAAACAAGGAACTGAATTGCCCTTTTTTGGGCCCAGCTCCCGCCCCCTATTCACCAATACGAAATGCCAAATTGAATGGGTGCACAAATACAGACAGACAAGCTATATACTGATGGAACTGTGGTCACGTTTTGTGCAAACTTGGTGTCCATCTCTGTCAGACATTGAGGTTTTTCAAACCAATCTGCTTCTTGTGGTCTTGTCCTTTCTTACAACAATGTCGTCTTTCCGGCCTCTCTATGCCGGTTGGTTGGTTGGTTAGTTAGGGTTTAACGTCCACAGCACCGAGGTGATCATGGACGGCCCTGACGGGCGGGTTATGGGGGACTATTGCCTATGGAGTACGACCTGAACACTGATCAACTCAGGCGCACTCCAACTGTGCGAATTTGATTTACCAGGACCTTTCAACGGACATGCTATTGAACAAATCCGTTTTTCCCCCTGGATTGTGAGTCAGTCCAGCTACCGGGGCCGGGACGGGATTAGAACCCACGACCCGGCGATTCCCTTCGCTCTCCTGCTCCGACGTTTAACCGCCTGAGCTATTGCGGACTCTCTCTATGCCGGTACGCAGCCAACTCTTTATGCCGGTACGCAGCCAACTCTCTATGCCGGTACGCAGCCAACTCTCTATGCCGGTACGCAGCCAACTCTCTATGCCGGTACGCAGCCAACTCTCTATGCCGGTACGCAGCTAACTCTCTATGCCGGTACGCAGCCAACTTCGGATATAACAAATCGCCAGGGGACACAACTGTTCTTGTTGTTGTATCGGCATTGCGGTATACGCGAAGTAATTCACATAGAAAGAGTGCTGGCGTGACCTGTGAAACAGTGTTGTTGTATATGACTTTGTTTATCCGACCTGGCTAGCACTGGAGTGGACTGGAGTGGACTGCGTTTGTTTATTTACTTATACACAAGAAAAACGTACCTGCGCCTTGCCGAGAAAAAGGTGCCAAGGTGACCCCTAACCCTAAATCTTTTTATAAACACCCTCCCCCCCCCCCTCCCTCTCCCCTGCCTTCCCCTCCCAATACACTCGCCAACCACGGCGACAGAAGCAATAACACATTTGTCAGGTTATGCTAAACAGAGCCAGGGGAGATTACTGGCAGTTATCAAAATGAAAACATAATTATCCACCTGCGATGTCTTCCCTCCAAGCTGGCTGCTATAGCTACAAAGTGGAAACTGCCACCAAATGTACACTGATCTGAAAACGCCACTATGAAACCCACAAACCCTACTCCATCGGAACAAGAGAGACGCGCATTAACTCCTTGTCCCCCAAGACCGAAATCCACCAAATGTTGCCATTGTCCTCTGAAGACTGCATTGCAATTCAGCTCACAGATCGACCATGATAGTTCAAGGATGATGCCAGAATAGCTTGGCGCCCATAGGCGGTCAGTCAGTCAGTCCGCCCATAGGCGCCAAGCTATTCTGGCATCACCCTTGAACTATCATGGTCGATCCATATCTTCTTGTGGTGTGTCTGGGGTAGAATGCAGTCCAAGCACGCAAGCGGCCGCGTATGTTGTCATGAGCCCCTGAAGTGGCAGTCGTGCCTCTGGTCACTGTACGGGCTGGCTGAAGACTGTTTATAAAGAAAGTGTGTGTGGCACGTCATTGATAAACAGGACTGGTGATAAAAGAGGGGGGCGGGGGGGGGGGGGGCGGGGCGGATTATTCATACAATTAATTACTGGCGAATAGTCTACGCACAGTACACGCCGCTCAAACACTACATGCAGTTATAGGCACGGAGCAGACGAAGATGTGTGGGCATGGACACACACACACACACACACACACACACACACGCGCGCGCGCGCGCGCGCGCACGCACACACTGGCACACGCACACACACATACGCACACACACACACACACACACGCACAAACACGCACACATACGGAACACGCAGTCGTATGCAAGCATGTATGTTTTCACGATACATAATAAATTAATAATAATTGATGATGATGAATAAGACGACAATAACAACAATAATAATAATAGTAAAATAATAATGATGATAATAATAACAGCAATTATAGCAATGAAATTTATAATAATAATAATACTAACAACCACAATTATTATTATTACTATTATTATTATTATTATTATTATTATTAGAAGTAGTAGTAGTAGCAGTAATAGTAGTAGTAGTAGTATCATCATCATCGTTTCCATATCGTCCTCATCATTCTCCTCACATGCACCTCGTGCTCCACTAGCCTGTATGGCATGGTGTGGGTGGGTTGTGTATAACGGCCCACTGTCGAGGCAGTAGCGGTGTGAATGCCGTGAAAGGAGTGCCACTTGACCCAGTCACGGGTTATCAGCGCGCAGAGGAACACATCCTCACATCCGCCTAATCACTCACTTTGCCCCTCCACCATCACAGATAGTTCCCGTCACAAACTTACATCGGGGTGGGGAAGGGGTGGAAATGAATGTGGGGAGAACTGTCGTGACTGTGGTGAGGAGTTGGGCATTGGCGGGGTGTGTGTGTGTGTGTGTGTGTGTGTGTGTGTGTGTGTGTGTGTGTGTGTGTGTGTGTGTGTGTGTGTGCCCATGGTGTCAGTGTGTGTGTGTGTGTGTGTGTGTGTGTGTGTGTGTGTGTGTGTGTGTGTGTGTGTGTGGGTATGGGTGGTGGGGGGGGGGGAGGGAGTGCGGAGGTGGGGTGTGTGGGGGTGGGGGGTGCTCAGGGGATACTCTGCTTCTCCCGCCCCACCCCCACCCCCTATATTTTGCTTGCCCCACCCCTCCCCACCCCCTCATTCCATCTCTCACTGCCGGCATTGAAAGCTTTGGACAGTTAGTGGGGGGGGGGGGGGGGCGGGTCAGTTGTCAGTTGCACTAAATTAAAAATGAGGACACAATGATGAAATTACAGTTAGTATGTTGGGCATTGCCTCAGTGTCATCATCACACAATCACTCTAACGTCAAATCATTTCCCATTTCATATGGCACACAATCACTCTAACGTCTCAGTCAAATCATTTCATATCATTTGGCACACAATCACTCTAACGTCTCAGTCAAATCATTTCATATCATTTGGCACACAATGACTAACGTCTCAAATCATTTCATATCATTTGGCACACAATGACTAACGTCTCAAATCATTTCATATCATTTGGCACACAATGACTCTAACGTCTCAAATCATTTCATATCATTTGGCACACAATGACTCTAACGTCTCAAATCATTTCATATCATTTGGCACACAATGACTCTAACGTCTCAAATCATTTCATATCATTTGGCACACAATGACTCTAACGTCTCAAATCATTTCATATCATTTGGCACACAATGACTCTAACGTCTCAAATCATTTCATATCATTTGGCACACAATGACTAACGTCTCAGTCAAATCATTTCATATCATTTGGCACACAATCACTCTAACGTCTCAAATCATTTCATATCATTTGGCACACAATGACTAACGTCTCAAATCATTTCATATCATTTGGCACACAATGACTCTAACGTCTCAAATCATTTCATATCATTTGGCACACAATGACTAACGTCTCAAATCATTTCATATCATTTGGCACACAGTCACTCTAACGGCTCAAATCATTTCATATCATTTGGCACACAATCACTCTAACGGCTCAAATCATTTCATATCATTTGGCACACAATCACTCTAACGGCTCAAATCATTTCATATCATTTGGCACACAATCACTCTAAGGGCTCAAATCATTTCATTTCATTTGGCTGATTTCCTTCCGGTTGCACTGCTCCTTGTCTCAGTTTTTTTGTGTTGTTTGTTCGTTGTTGTTGTGGTTGCTGCTGTGGTTGTGTTTGTGGTCCTTCTCTCGTTGCCTCAGTGAAAAGGAGGGGGGGGGGGACGCGAAACCCTTCCACCCCCCTCCCCGAATCACCCCCACCCCTCTCCCCGCTCCACCCCTAAGTCATACTGACGTTCAGCAATCGCATCTTAGTTGTAGGATTCCAGACCACAAAGGGGAGTGTTAAGCGTATACAGTGAACAACAACAAAAAAGCCCATGGCCAGTAAAGAAAGTTACACGCTTACAAAAATAAATGTAAAATGTAATAAATGTAAAAATAGTAAAATGTAATAAATGAAAAATGTAATAAATGGTGTTGTAAGCGCGTTCCTATCTTTGTTGGGAATTCCTCTACTATAAGATGGCTGGTGCCTGACAGTGTATTTATCTTTGTTGGGAATTCCTCTACTCACGGACAGTGTATCTACGAGTTGCACGTGCTGACGGTCTGTGAGAGTCAGACGCTGTTTGCTGTGTCCACTTCGTGATAAGCTCGGGCAGCAGGTATTCAGGAATCTAGTCAGGAATTCACCAAATACCGCCAACATCGCAGTCAGGTAGGAACGCTTTCTTTCTACGACTCACCTCTCTGCTCACCTCTCTCTCTCTCTCTCTCTCTCTCTCTCTCTCTCTCTCTCTCTCTCTCTCTCTCTCTCTCTCTCTCTCTCTCTCTCTCCCATCCCTTAGTACCGGCCCCCTCCCTCCCCCCACCCCCCAAATATTTTTTTGTAGATTTTGTTTTAACAGTAATTGGAGACTAAAAGTCAAAACTTTTAATTTTTTATTTCTTTAAGGGAGTAAGAAAATCGAGAGACAAAATACATAATATTGAAAAGAAAAGGGGAGACTGCCAGTGCTAATATTTTAGGAAGGTTACAAAGTAAAGTAGGATATAGCACTGTAGGATATAGGATATAGCATTTCGCCAAGACCGAAACAGCTGTTCACACCGGCTAAATATCTGGACCCCCCTTGGGGGACCTAGATTTAAATTTTCATGCACTGAGTGGCTGGAACAGTGGAATGTGATACGCCCCCCTTCGGGGGGGGGGGGGCTTCCATATGCATTGCTTTCGGTCACTCTCTTAGCGCCCCCTCTTTCCTATCTCTTTTTTTTTGTGTGTGCTTTGGCCACAGTAGATCTAGGATCACTGGCCGATCATGCACATTTCTCTCCCCTGACAGTGCTATATCCTACTTTACTTTGTAACCTTCCTAATATTGAGATTATTGTGCTCTTTGTCGTTTCTGTTGTTTCCTTGTGTGTGGGGTTGTCTGGACTCCTGACGATCTATCACGGTCTTTTCCATCCGGGCTGGGTTCACCTTACCCTGAGAGTGAAGGGGTTTAACGAGACTGAAAGTGAGAAAGCGCATCGGACAGTTAGAGACATTATCTGAGATCCCGATAGCCACAAGTGTGCGTGTAATTAGACCTGTTAGCCAGGTCGCCACTCCATTTCACTTCAAATTCCACCAGCCTCTAATTAAAACCCTTAATGTAATTCCTCTCAACCGCACGGCCGGGGAGTAAATGTGGCAGATCATTACAAGAAGCATAGATCCTCATGAGCCCCTGCGTCCGCAGGGCTCATGAGGATCTATGCCTCTTGTGGGCTGATAAACTAGCTGAGAAAGAGCGGGGCATTGAACCAGAGTGCGCATGACAAAGGAACAGTGACTCTTGGACGGTAGGCTTGAATTCCAACTGTACGTCACATCCTCCCAGATATCGCTGCAATGGACCTTCTTCGTCTGCAGAATCACAGATGCAAATAGACAAAAAGAAGAGGCCGCCTAGATCATGACAAGCCTCTCCAAGACTGCCAGGCTGAAGAGAATGTATAGCGGCTCTTCATAATGCGCGGTGTGGATTGCATGAGGTGTGAATTACACGGGACGCTGATTAAGTACTATCTAGATGCAGAAGCTGGAATGTGTGTCTGCTGTCACGGCGGCCACTTGATGGCGGCTTCATTAGTCTCGTCCACTCAGTCTCACGGTGCCGCCACAACCTGAGTACAGCAGCACGACCTGTACTGAGCGATAGCCCTTATGAGACATCACCTGTCGTTTAAGACGATCGTAGTTTAGGTGGCTGTAGCTGTGACTGTGGCGGGGCAGTCCGCGGCGCAGTGGTTAAGGCGCCTGCCACCAATGCCAAAGGTGCGAGGTTCGATACCCGGTTCCGGCGTCGGACTTTTCTTCTCTGATAAGTGTCACCGTTAATTCGGGCGGACCGTCGGGGGTTCTTTCTCCGGGTACTCAGGTTCTTCCACCCCCCCCCCCCCCCGCCCCACCCACCCACCCCCCACACTTTGGTACCGGCAGGCCACTTTACAAATTTCAAATACAAGCGATTGTCAAGGGAGCAAAATTATGTCCGGAAGTTAGTGGGAGGTTAAGGAGTAAAGTTGCTAGTGAAATTATGGAATGAGGGAAATTTATATTGCAGAGTCCGAGTAGGCATGGGGTTAGCGGAAACAGGAAACGATCGGACATGCTTGCACGTGCGACTTGTAAACTATCTAATGGCGAGAGTCGGTTAGTACCTTATCATCGGCTGACAAGAGGAAATCAGTGTCTACGTGCGGGAATGTATAGGTACTTGAACTATTTAGCGGGGGAGGGAGTCAGGACTTTCCCGCGTGAGACACAAAGAATCCACCTAGTCAGCAGTATCTGATGAAATTCCAGAATTTGGAAAAGAAATAGTCCGGTCACAAAATAATTATATTAATGTTGTGATACGGGTGCTAGGTTACAATGGATGCATGGACTGGATGTGAAATGCATGTTCAGTATATTTTATATAGTTATTGAAATTAGTTGAAGTTGATGTAGAGATGTGAATGACTGATTAGTCCTGAAATCGCGTAGTAATACAAAGTGAGGAAGGGAGAGAGACCGTATATACGAAGCGAAGCGTGAAAAGAAAAAAAAGAGAACACTTGAAGACGGCATGGGCTAAGAGAGAAAAGACTGGCGCTGAGAGAGGGAGAGACCGTGAGGTCGGAGATGGAAAGTAATGTGACTGAACTTGTGTCAGTGATCGGGAACAACCGTTCCAATATGGACTATTATAGTGTATAAGAAAGCCGCGGAGAAGAACTTGACGGTTCTACTCCAGTGATCACATTAGCCCAAGCGTGAGATGTGATGGGTGCAAAAATGCAGCAGTGACAATCAGTTGTGAATGTGCCGAAAGAGAACACTGAAAGATCACCGGGGGCCAGAGGGTCGACACTGAGACGCAGCGCCGACGAGGACCAGGCAGCGGGTCGACGGACGCAGCGCCGACACCGAGGACCACTGAGATAGCCACCGCATAACTTGAAGTAGTGTATAGAAAGCCTGGCCAGGTAAGGTGACTTTTATGTTTCTGTGCACAGAACTAGCCGAGGTAGAAACAAAGAACTAGACAGTGAAATAACAGCATTAGGTAGAACCAAGATGAACTGACAGCGAGATAACAAGATACTTTAGACATTAGTTAAGTGTGACATGTTTGATGGTTTATATGTAAATAATTAACCTAGTTAGCATTTCAGCAACTGAGTTTGTGGTAATCAGTTGTATGGCTGCGTGAGTGGGGAACGCATGCGAGACGTCCCTCTCCAGAGTGGGAGAAATGTATTGAATGAGATGATTGAGGACTACAATGATGAGAGTATGAGAGTGTGAGTGGAGATCCCCCTGTTGACAAGATTATATTATAACCTACACCCACATCACAAGCATTTAAACCACCATCTTTCCGTCAGTCCGTGACAAAGTTGGCGAGCCTGCCAGGATTTGGCCCAAAATATAGTCTCAGACGGGAAAGCGAAGTTAGCGCTAGATGTAGTGCTAGGACAAAGTGTCCACTAATTGCATGCTAATTAATTAGTCTCCTAATTAATTGCCCTGTTAGTTCTTCGTCATTGCTGGTATTGTTTTGTGGTGTATGTTGAAGGCTGTCGGTCGAGGACAGTGAGCGAGGCTCTAACTAAGTGTTGTTATAGAAGCTATAACTTATGACACAGGTTCCTTCTGGGTGCGGGGAAATATAATTAAGTTGTCTGGGATTAGGTGCATGGTGCCTAGCGAAAATTAAACATTTCGGTCCCAGTAGACAGGGGGTTAATCTACGTACAATACGAGTGCTCGCACTGAGGCGAACACGGGAAGTTCGGCGAGCGGCATTGTGTCAAAGGGGGAGCGTAACCCGCGGAGATACTGTTCACGTTGTCTGTCACACAGGGTGAGGACAAGAAACGGAACAATATGGCGGAAGAGAGTTTTACGCCGCTCGAGAAGTTGATAAGTATGGGGAAGGAGTTAGGCCACCAGGGCGAGGAACTAAAAAAGTTCATAGAGACTCAACAGAGAGTTGAAAGAAATGATAGAGCGGAAAGGAGAAAGTTTGAGAGTGAACAGATGGCGGCGGCAAAAGAAAAACTTGTCTTTGAAACAGAGAAGTTAAAGATAGAAGCAGAACTGAAAGGAAGAGAGTTAGAACTGGACAGAAGACGTGAGGAGGCCAGTTCGGGTACAGGTGAGCGAAGGCGGTTCGGACATGCGGCGCCGAGACCGCAGTTACCGAAGTTCTGTCAGACGACAGACTCTATCGACGCGTACATTAGCAGATTCGAAACTTTTGCGGAGATAGAGGGATGGCCAGAGGAAGAATGGGCCATCAGCCTGTCAGCTCTGCTGACAGGAAAGGCGTTGGACGTCGTGTCCACTCTGCCTCGGGAAATGAGAGGTGATTATGATAAGGTCAAGGATTCGATCTTGCGCGCTTATGAGCTCACCGAAGAGGGCTTCCGCCGGAAATTTCGGGAGGCGCGGATACAGTCCGGCGAGACGTACGTGCAGTTCGGCGTCCGTCTCACTCATTACTTCGACAAGTGGGTCGAACTGAGTGGTGCAGAGAGTGTTTATGGCGATCTGCGGGAATTGATCCTCCGCGAACAAATTTTCACGGAATGCGCGCCAGGACTTGCCATACACCTTAGGGAGCGAAAACTTAGAACAGTATCGGAACTGCTCGAAGCAGCAGAAAACTATCGCGAGGCTAGAGCGGATATGAATCCTTTGCGGCGAAGATCGGAAATTCAAGAAAAAACCAAAAGATAAGCGACCAGCACCGGCAGCCAACGGGGCTGTGGGTCCGATCCGCCGAGATTTAGTTCAGTCAGGGCCGGCGACAGGACCGCGATTTCCGAAAGCAAACGGGGACAGACCGCCGGACAGACGTTCGTGCTTTATTTGCGGCAAGACAGGTCATCTTGCGAGAGACTGTCGAGCCAGGCCACAGAAGACTGCGGCGATGCGGGTAGTGAAATATGAGGAGCCAGGGGCTCAAATAAGAGGAAGCGGGGTGATTGATTCACGGAGCCGCGATGACGGACATTTTGTCGTGTCGGGTTTTTGTAGCTCGGACACGGAGGACACGATGCCCGTATGTGAGGGAAAGATTGGAGACAGAAACGTGCAGGTGTTGCGTGACACAGGTTGCACGGGGGCAGTAGTGCGGGAGAGTCTTGTGAGAAAGACAGAGATGACAGGGGAGGTGCGGAAGTGTGTTCTTATAGACGGGACGGTGCGGAAATTTGCGACAGCAATAATTGCCGTGCGCACACCATTCTTCAGCGGACAGGTCGAGGCACTCGTGATGCCTAACCCGCTGTATGATTTGATTTTAGGGAATATCCCAGGAGCAAGGGGACCTGGTGACCCAGACCCCTCATTTTCACTTGCAGCCGCAGTGAAAACTAGAGGGCAAGAAAAGGAAGAGTTAATAGGACCGAAGCCACTTGTCACCCCAGAGCAAAAGCGGAGCGTAAATGCTACCCCTTCAGAAATTAAGGAGGAGCAAACACGGGATAGGTCACTGGACACTCAGTTCGGTGAGGTGAAGGCTGGGGGAGATAAGGAGATGCACTGGAAGGGGCCGGTTTGTGTACTGGAGGAAACGGGGCAGAATGACAAGCTAGACGTAGATAGCAAGAAGAAGGTCTTCCCCATCGACATGCTCAGACAGTACACGGAAAGAGCGCCCAAAGATGTAGCCACGGAGTGTCAAGGAGGAGCTGCAGTGATCGACACGGGAGAGCAAGACCCAGAGATGGAGGGAGAAATCGTGATCTGGGAGTGCGGTGGCCGGGAAACAGACAAGGATGTCGAAATCTACAAGAATCTGAAAGAAAATCAGAAGGAAGAGGTGCGCCTGCTGTGCGAGGAATTTAGAAACACATTAACTGTAAAGCCGGGGCAGACGACCCTAGAGACATGCCACATAGAACTCACCACCAAAACTCCAGTACAAACAAAAGGCTATCCGGTGCCTTATGCCACGAAGGAGGTTATCAATGAAGAAGTGAGCAAGATGCTGGAAATGGGAGTCATCGAACCTTCGAGTTCTCCCTACCGGGCGCCTGTGGTCATTGTAAGGAAGAAGACAGGAGACCACCGATTCTGCGTGGACTACCGAAGACTGAATGACGTGACAAAGACAGACGCTGAAGTGATGCCAAGCATCGAAGACCTCTACGCCGACATTTCGACAAGAGGCAATAAGTACTTCACAAAGATTGATCTAAGTAAAGGATACTGGCAGATATCTCTTACTGAAGCGACAAAGGAACTTACAGCTTTCAGCACTCCATCCGGGCTTTATCAGTTCAAGGTGATGCCCTTCGGCTTGGTGAATGCGCCAGCGGTATTCACTAGGATGATGCGAAAACTTCTAAGGGGAATGAAGCACGTAGTGAATTTTATGGATGACATCCTCATCGCCACGGAGACTTGGGAAGAGCACATTGCCACCCTGAGAGAAGTGTTTCGACGCCTGGAAGAAGCAAAGCTAACGGCTAGGCCGAGCAAATGTCAGATCGGGCACCCAGACTTAGAGTTTCTGGGATTCATAATTAGTGAGGACAGTCGAATGCCCGAACACGGGAAAGTAGAAAGGATGCTGGCCACACCAAGGCCGGAGACCAAAACCCAAATCCGATCATTGCTGGGGTTGGTCGGGTTTTACCGGGATTTCATCCCAAACTTTGCCACCATCACCAGTCCTCTCAGTGACATGGTGAAAAAGGGGAAGCCAAACAAGGTAGAATGGACAGACGCTGCTGAGAAAGCGTTCTGCACGATTAAACAGAGATTGGGATCTTACCCCATTCTGAAGTTACCAGATTTTTCAAAATCCTTCACCCTACGGACAGACGCCTCTGGCACCGGTCTTGGAGCAGTCCTTCTGCAAGAATACGAAGGACAGAAATTTCCAGTGCGCTATGCCAGCCGAAAACTCAGCAAATGTGAGCAAGGCTATGCCACTGTAGAAAAAGAGTGTATGGCCGTGGTTTGGGGAGTGAAAAAGTTTCAGAAATACCTGTACGGTAAAGAGTTCGTCCTGGAAACGGATCATCAGCCGCTGCGCTACCTTCAAAAAGCACAGCTGCAAAACAGTCGGGTGCTGCGGTGGGCGATGACCTTACAACCGTATCGGTATCACGTGAAATACATACCGGGAAAAGAAAATGTAGGTGCCGACTACTTGAGCAGAGTAGTGTAATTGCAAAGGCAGAATAAGTGAACACAGTTATAATCAGTTTGACAGTCGCTGTGTTTTATGTGCATGTATGTAGAAAATGCCGGAAATGTTGCGAAATCCGAAATACATGCGCGCCACGCGGTCGAGTGATCGTCGGTAAAGCCGTTTCGTTCACCACACCTGAATTGGCCAAGCCTCTTTGCAATTTTGATATTTTGAATTGATGTTGTTGTGTTAAATCTACTACTCAACCGCCCTATCATTTTGATGTTGTAATTGTTGATGAGATACTTTTAATATCTCAGACTGAGTTGCCAAATCGGCACAGTCGTGTTTGTCTTGGGGACATTTTTATGTAACCGTATATAATGTGGAAATAGAGTCGAGTTCAGCCATAATATTTGGCCCTTGAGCTGAGAGAAGAAACAATACGGAGTATTGTCTTGTAGTTGAGGGGAATTGTCAAGGGAGCAAAATTATGTCCGGAAGTTAGTGGGAGGTTAAGGAGTAAAGTTGCTAGTGAAATTATGGAATGAGGGAAATTTATATTGCAGAGTCCGAGTAGGCATGGGGTTAGCGGAAACAGGAAACGATCGGACATGCTTGCACGTGCGACTTGTAAACTATCTAATGGCGAGAGTCGGTTAGTACCTTATCATCGGCTGACAAGAGGAAATCAGTGTCTACGTGCGGGAATGTATAGGTACTTGAACTATTTAGCGGGGGAGGGAGTCAGGACTTTCCCGCGTGAGACACAAAGAATCCACCTAGTCAGCAGTATCTGATGAAATTCCAGAATTTGGAAAAGAAATAGTCCGGTCACAAAATAATTATATTAATGTTGTGATACGGGTGCTAGGTTACAATGGATGCATGGACTGGATGTGAAATGCATGTTCAGTATATTTTATATAGTTATTGAAATTAGTTGAAGTTGATGTAGAGATGTGAATGACTGATTAGTCCTGAAATCGCGTAGTAATACAAAGTGAGGAAGGGAGAGAGACTTAGTATATATACGAAGCGAAGCGTGAAAAGAAAAAAAAGAGAACACTTGAAGACGGCATGGGCTAAGAGAGAAAAGACTGGCGCTGAGAGAGGGAGAGACCGTGAGGTCGGAGATGGAAAGTAATGTGACTGAACTTGTGTCAGTGATCGGGAACAACCGTTCCAATATGGACTATTATAGTGTATAAGAAAGCCGCGGAGAAGAACTTGACGGTTCTACTCCAGTGATCACATTAGCCCAAGCGTGAGATGTGATGGGTGCAAAAATGCAGCAGTGACAATCAGTTGTGAATGTGCCGAAAGAGAACACTGAAAGATCACCGGGGGCCAGAGGGTCGACACTGAGACGCAGCGCCGACGAGGACCAGGCAGCGGGTCGACGGACGCAGCGCCGACACCGAGGACCACTGAGATAGCCACCGCATAACTTGAAGTAGTGTATAGAAAGCCTGGCCAGGTAAGGTGACTTTTATGTTTCTGTGCACAGAACTAGCCGAGGTAGAAACAAAGAACTAGACAGTGAAATAACAGCATTAGGTAGAACCAAGATGAACTGACAGCGAGATAACAAGATACTTTAGACATTAGTTAAGTGTGACATGTTTGATGGTTTATATGTAAATAATTAACCTAGTTAGCATTTCAGCAACTGAGTTTGTGGTAATCAGTTGTATGGCTGCGTGAGTGGGGAACGCATGCGAGACGTCCCTCTCCAGAGTGGGAGAAATGTATTGAATGAGATGATTGAGGACTACAATGATGAGAGTATGAGAGTGTGAGTGGAGATCCCCCTGTTGACAAGATTATATTATAACCTACACCCACATCACAAGCATTTAAACCACCATCTTTCCGTCAGTCCGTGACAGCGATCAAAAATCTCTGTAACTTCAGTAGCTGAACTGGCCCTTCGTCTGTCTTGTACTCAGGTGTGTTGTGTTTGTCTTAAATGGCGTAAATCCGTTACGTGAGTGTGCGTGTTGGGTTTCAGTTTGCGGCGCTTTGAGTCGATTCGCCCAAAAATTGAGAAAAAGCGCCTATATGAGTAATAACGGTATTATTATTATTATTTAGCTGTGACTAGCTGTGATTGACTGTAGCTGTGGCTGTAGCTGTGGCAGTAGCTGTGACTGGCTGTAGCCAGCTAAATGGTGGTCTTTACTGACAGGTGCCATTGTTTGCCGTTCACGACTTATCTGGAGAGAGAACCTGTCTGTTTACAACATTGTTTCTTTCTCTTTTCTTCAACATGTGTGTTTCCCCAAAACAGCTTCTACAGTTCAGTACAAGATCACTATGGACAACTTGAAAAAGCCACGTAATACCCCGTCACCCCCCCCCCCCACCCCCCCCGCCTCCCCGCCCCCCTCCCCCCCCCCCCTCCACGGGTAAGTGACTGGCTGTTGTTTGCGTATCATAGTCGCGGTCAGCACCCTACAGCGGTGTCAACTGGTTTCAGTGCAGCGTTCTTTGTGTTGAGTTGTTTCGTCATGTTCAGATCTCTCATGTTTGTTTGTTTGTTTGTTAAGTTTGTTTGTCTGTTTTTGTTGCTCCTATTTAAAAATCAGTAGGAACAACTGACTTTGAAATGGGGCTGGTCGGAGCGCATTGCGGAGCATCGTGCCGCACATGATGTTTTGCTACGCAAACTGTCTTGCCGCTCTAGAGAACGTCTTTTTGGCGCCAAAGCGACCGCGAGCGGCCGTGTGCGCGCGCGCGAGCGCGTCTCTCTCTCTCTATGTGTGTGTGTGTGTGTGTGTGTGTGTGTGTGTGTGTGTGTGTGTGTGTGTGTGTGTGTGTGTGTGCGCGCGTGTGTGTGTGTGTGTGTGTGTGTGTGTTTGTGAGACTGCAGCCCGCGTCTGAGTACAGACAAGCTTGAAATTTTAGGACTGATATTGCCGTCCCTACTACAAAATAATGTCGAGGCAGTTTTTAAGTTCTTTTTATTTATAGATGGGACTTTTTAGGACGAGTCGCAGTGGGGCGAATTTAATAGCCAGTCCATGATGTCAAAGGCGGGCAGGCCTAAACCTCTCACAATACTCCTTTTGCACATTTCGGCAGTCGCGCATGCGCAGATGGTATTTTCTCACATTCCGCGGAAATAGGGGGGAACGTTTCGAAAACAGACGCAGATTGTAACTGAGCCAGCGAAAAAAATGGGAAAAAGTGACTTTTGTTGCGTGTATAAATGTTCAAGACAACGCGATAGAGAAAAAGGAAAGGGAGGAGTCAGCTCTTTTTATCAGATTCCTCTAGGAAAGTCAAAAAAGGCGGCGCAGAGACGAAAGTTGTGGCTGAATGCACTACGACGCGAAAACTTCGAACCAACGAAGAACAGTAAGGTTTGCGATCGTCATTTTGTGTCAGGCATGGCAATAAATGACCCTTGTTCGACGGATTACGTGCCTACACTTCATCTTGGGTATGGAAATAATATAACCGCCAGAAGAACAGCAACAAGCACCAAAAGAGCCTGCTACTGGTCCGATGAAAAACTTTCAAGTTGGACAGATTCACATCAAAAAGCTCAAATGGCAGGTGTGGTGCCCCCCTTCGCTGCTGCATATGTTGTAGTCGATGACACGGATTGTCATCCGGAGTACACTCAACAAATGTCTTGTAAGTAATAATATGTTATTACAAAAAGGTCTAATTTTTAAAATAAGCAATTTAAGTGTTAAATCATTCACTCAACCACTTGTTTACATTCTCAATCTCAGTAGTGGAGTAACTACTGCATGAGTAGCAATTAGGCATATTTTTAAGTTCAATATTGTCACAGAAAACAAAAATCAAATAAACATTAGGTTACTGTTTAATACATATTTCTTAGCATATTATTACTGAATGCACAGCAAATTTAATATGAACTATTAAGTTACATGTGCAAATGTGTCAAACAAACAGTGGATACGAGCCTCTAATAAATTTTTTTTCATGTAAAAAGAAAAGTCATTTAACTATGCATTTTGGTAATGTAATTTACTTAACTCTCATCATCATGTTGTTCTGTATTTTACAGCGAAATGGTACTATCTGAATAATCTATATTAAATGATTTTTTTTTTTTAACAGCAATCCTGGATCTTCCACAATCAGCAAAAGAAACTTCATGGCTACGGGGACCTGATCATGATTACTGCACACCTTCAGCTGCAGCTCCAGTTCATCTTCAGGAAGAGCCAGTCAGTGCTTCAACAGTGCAAGACTATGATAGGTCTGTAGTACTAGTAGATAACCTGAGGATGGAGGTGATGGAGCTGAAACAGTGTCTTGACAGTGCGCACAGGCAACTCGGAGATAAAAATATCCTAATCCACCAGCAAGAAGAACAAATACTTGATCTACAAGAACAGGTTTCCCAGCTGGAAGACAAACTAAAAACAGTTTCTTTTGAGCCAGATACCTTTCTCACTGCAGATGAAACTGTACAATTTTATACTGGAATAAAGAACAAGAACATTTTTGATGCCCTCTTCAAACACCTAGAACCTAAAGCTGCAAGAATGCATTACTGGCGAGGAGATAATGTAGACTACATGCAGACAAAATCAAGAACAGGAAAGAAGAGGGGACTGACATTGAAACATGAGTTCACTGCAGTAATGATTAGGCTGAAGCTAGGACTTTTTGTTAATGACCTCTCTGCAAGATTAGGTATCAGTTCTGCTCACTTCTCCAGAATGTTTACTTCCTGGATTCGCTTTCTGCGACTAGAACTGCAGGGTTTGTGCCGTTTTCCCTCCAGATTTGAAGTGCGGCATTTCATGCCCCCTGAAAGTCAGAAATATTCTAACCTGAGATGCATGATCGACTGCACAGAGTTCTTCACTGAGACACCAAGTTCCCTGATTTCCCAACGACAGACCTGGTCTTCCTATAAGCAGCACAATACAGCTAAGGTTTGTCAGAGACTTACAGCTAATAAATAACTTTAAACTTTTCCCACTAGTTTTCCTACATGTATTTCATTATATAAAAAAAATAATATAAAAGACACAAATAGGATTTTGCTATTTACATTTCAATGTAGTTTATTTTCTTGAAAAAATTCAATTCAATTTCCCTTTTTTTTTGGTACGGGGGTGGTTAAGGTGTGTGTGTGGGAAGGGGGGGGGGGGGGGGAGGTAACATATATGTTGCACATTATTATTTCACTTTTCACTTCAATAAATTATTTTGCATGATAATGATCATGTAATTATATATATTTTTATAATTGCAGGTACTCATTGCCTGTACGCCTGATGGAGTTTTGTGCTACATTTCCAAGGTGTACGGTGGTGCAGTATCAGATAAGCACATCACCACCACTAGTGGATTCCTTGATTTTCTTCATCCCGGTGACATCGTGCTGGCTGACAAGGGATTTGATGTTAAGACAGAAGTGGAGATGAAAGGAGCTACTCTGAATCTGCCACCTTTTCTGAATCCAGGACAAAAGCAGTTCAGCGCAGAAGAGGTACTATTTTAAAGATGCCATGTTCTTGAATCACTCCACAACATAAATTTAAAAATAAAATAAAATATAATTAATCACACAGGCATGCACTCACAGAAACACAACATTAAGATTCAGATTGTTTTGCAGTTTTATTTTTTACTCTCTGTGATGGAAGCAGTCCTTGCATTAATAAGACAATAAACCAGAACAAATGCAAACACAGAACCAACTGCCAAGTACTGACAGTTTATTGTTAAATGCAATTAACCTTTTGAGATCAACTATTCAGTGAGTCTTTAATTGTGTTATCTTGTTATGTTTTGATACAGGTGGTGCAAACTAGACAGATTGCTGAAGTGAGGATCCATGTGGAGCGACTAATTGGTCGAATAAAATGCTTCCACATCTTAGATGGTACCATCCCTCTCACGCTGCATCCACTGTTGGAGGACATTGTGCACACTTGTGCATATCTGACACAATTCCAGACACCTATCATTGCCTCAAAAACAACATGATGTAAACGGACAGTATAGTACATAATTTTAATTGGATGTTGAAGAAACTTATGAAAATGCACATAAAATCTGAACAATTTCTGAACATATTTTAAATTATTTTTAAAGTAACAATTTCTTGTGCTTTATGTTCACAAACTGAGTTTGATGTGTTTACAGTATACCAGACATTTGTATCTCACTGAACCTTCAAAATGTAAATAAATTCAGTATTAGTGATTTTTGTATTAGTTCACAACTTCACTAAGATGATACTTGATAGCAGTTAACATGAGTGTGAAGTTATATACACCATCCTAAAAACCCTTCATTGAACAACTTGAAATAAGCATTGCATTACAATACCTCTTTGATGCGCAGTATACATAGAAAATTGCTCACTGCTAAATACCAATTTCATGGAAAGCCCTAGTGACCATTTGGCAGAGGCGTCCAATACCACCGAGCTGACCCAACAGACCGATCATACAAATGCGGAGCTTTGGGGAAAGTTTTCATGAAAAAATGTAGATGGCTGGTCTAGTGAAGAAGAGAGCTCTCATTAGTAGTAAGAACAGATAAATGAAGAAAAAGAACAAATGAGAATGACAGGAATAGTGGGAATTTAAAGCACTAAATTTCCACAAAGTGGGGATAGTATTTATACAGAAACCCCCCGGCATCCTCACAGGGGGGTGCCAAATGGTCACTAGTGCATCCCATGAAATTGTTATTTAGCAATGTAGCCATTTTCTATGTATGCATTTTGTAATTATTTTGTAATGTTTATATTCTATTATTTGTTTTTGTAGTGGGGGTGGGGTTTCGATAAATTAGGCTGCACCTCAATGTTCCCTGCATAGGATGTCTTTATTGTAAAGTGACCATGGAGTGCCTTCAGTGTTACCGGGGGTTGTTTCTGCAGATCTTTTATTTTTGGTGCGATGAAAACATCCATCCAAATTAAACATACCTTTTGTAGCATTAGAAATATGATAGTTATAATTGTGGATTTTGTTGTGTTGACTTGGTTTATTTAATAGTTTATTTACCTATCGATTTCTTGGGTAGTTTCCCAGTATCGTGGATGACTATATATATATATATATGCGGATGGGGCGTGAGGTCCTTTTTCCCACAATCTGAGGTCCTGATTCGGTTCTTCACAGTCTGCTGCACTCTTATAAACAATGACTAAACAAATAAGGTGATGCTGTAAAGTTATTACTTTTTGATTTGTTCCTTGTTGACACTTGATTTTTTGTAAATGTCCATAAGCTGTTCGAGTGCCTTCAGTGTTACCGTTGGGGTTGTCTCTGCAGATCTTTTGTATGCGGATGGGGGGGGGGGGGGGGTGAAGTCCTTTTTTTTTGTGGTCCTGATTCGGCTCTTCGCAGTCCGCTGGACCCTTATAAGCAATGATTAAACAAACAAACAAGTAAATGTCAAAAAGAATTTTTTTATATTTGTGGTGGACATACATTAGGTTTCAGCCTAAATCTATCTTACCTAACAAATAATAATAATGGATGCTATATACGCGCTTTTCCCCAAATCGGGCTCAAAATCTATAAGCAACATACACGCTCACATGCTTCATCCATTCTCACATTCAAACAACACTCATATATCCCTCAAACATGTGGTGTAAAGGCATTGAGATCAGATTGACTGCATCCAGTACCATTATTCAAGGGAGAGAGGAAACCGGAGTACTCGGAGAAAACCCTCGGGGACCTGAAAAGTCTCGTACCTAAGTCACATAAGTTCGACCCTTATGGGAATCGAACCGGCGACTAACCCACTTCGCCACCAGGTCACCCCATATACAATCTATTTTACTGGAAATCAAACATTTGTTTTAGCGTGAGCATGTCCATTAATAAAAACAAAACATTTAAATAAAATATATATTTTTAAAGTTTACATTTAATTTCAAAATTAGTAATAAATAAATGTAATAATCCATATAATCCCATTGTGATTGCTTATTGCAGCCTGGTTGCTTATTGCAGGGTTTGGACATTGTGTGGTTAGGGCTTTGTTTGTTTAATCATTGCTTATATGGGTCCAGCGGACTGCGAAGAGCCGAATCAGGACCACCAAAAAAATAACAAAAAAAAAAACGACCTCACTCCCCATCCGCATACAAAAGATCTGCAGAGACAACCCCAACGGTAACACTGAAGGCACTCTACCAGCCGGTCACTTTGCAATAAAGGCATCCCACGCAGGGGATGCTGAGGCGCATTCTAATTTATTAAACCCCCGGTTACAAAAACAAAATAGAATATAAACATCATTAAAAAATAGTCACAAAATGCATACATAGAAAATGACTACATAGCTAAAAAACATCAATTCATGGAAAGCACTAGTGACCATTTGGCAGAGGTGTCCAATACCACCAAACTGACCCAACAGACCCAATATACAAATGAGTTTTGGGGAGAGTTTTCAAAGAAAAAAGGTAGCTGACTGGTCTAGTGAATAAGAGAGATAGTAGAATGAAAGAATAGATTAGAAAAGAGACAGAAGAAATGAGAATGATAGGAACAGTGGGAATTTAAAGCACTAAATTTCCACAAAGTGGGGATACTATTTATACAGAAAACCCCCGGAATCACCACGGGGGGACTTTATTTTGTAAAGTGTACCTACAATGAACTTGTGGTCAGAGCACTTGAACACCCCCAGTAGTTGTAAGTATTTCTCAACATAGTAACTATTCAGAAAAAGTGTAAATGAATAATATAAACTTTACAAATATGAATTTTCAAGCATAAATCAAAATAACCAGACAATATTAACACAGCACTTTCAGAATATACTCTGATTTCTTTGTGCAACCACCCCCCCCCCCCCCATTTAATTTTTTTTTTTTGCCTTTACTCAATTTGGGAGACAAATTGGTAAATCATACTATCTAGACTAAATTAGCCCCCCACCCCCCACAAAAACAAAAAAAAACAACAACAACAAACAACTAGTACTACAAAAATTTCCAATAAAAATGTACATGTATCCCAAATGCAGTTCTCTTTAAGATCTGCACCCCTACATTTTCATTAATAATAAAATCACAAACTGCGTAACTATATGAACAAAAGAAAAGCAACCATTAACAATGGGCACACAAATTTACCTACACACATTCAACAGTTTCTCAGGTCAACTGGGTCTAGGTTGTATTTTACTCTGGGGTAAACAACTTCTGGCAAGAAACAATTATCAAAAAAATCTTCTGCCTTTTGGAGCATGTCTTGAATGAAAATGTCATCCTTCTGAATAGTCTCAATGTGCATGGCATGCTTTGTGCACAAAACAAAGTCACATTCCTCAACCTTGTACACAAACAGTTGACACTGGATTTGGCTGTAATACTGATGAGTCTTCTTCAGACTAACCCCACTTTTGCTTGACTTGTCTGCACTCAAGCAAGACTGCTTTTGCAGTACTGCAGACATGTCACTTTCTTCCCAACTGTTTCCTGGGTTCTTTATTTCCACCAGACGAACCCTCCCAGACTTTTCAACAGCCAACCGGTCAGTGGATGCTCCGATGAATCCCTTCTCAGTAGAGATGCGCAGACCAGACTCAGACAGAACAAGTTCTACTCCCTCCAGTTCACGTGACAGTTTGTATCTCTGGGCTGCTGCTGCTTCTCTTTCTAGTCCATTCTTCATGTCCCTACTTTGAAATCTAGCGTTTGAGTACAGTTTGGAAGCCAAAAACACTTTCGGATTTGTGGATTTCCGCATGTTTGCAACTTTATGCACAACTGATGCAGTTAGTCTGAACTTTCTGTAGTGAAACCATTTTGCCGACATGGATTGACCACGTGTCTCTATTTCAATGGAGTTTGCTTGAGCTTCCGTTACATTTAAAGATAATTTAAATGCGACACATGCTTCTCTAATAGTGCTGAGTGAGATGGGGCTTGGTCCAAGTTGGTTTTCGTCAGCTCCAGTTGGTTGTGGGTCAGCATCTGGTACTGGACACAGCGGAACAACATACCTGTGAAAGACAGAATGGCTATACATTAGTACTCCTAACTCTTAAGTGTTTTAATTGTACTATGAATTTATTGTTATTATTATTGTTAATGTTATTATTTAATATTAAAAGTGCATACTACATAAATATTTACTTTTATGTTCACAACTGTGTCTGAAAAAGTGTAACTATAAAATATAGCAAAAGCTTGCCAAAGTTGTTAACAAACAATATATTTTAAATCTTAAAATATGTGTATATATGACTAAGTGCCAAAAGGTGGGACACAGAAGGGGTACTGATATGATTTCTAATAAAATCATGTATATTTACATCTGAAAACTGAATTATTGTTTTATCTGTGTGAAAGAGTGAATGTGTGGATACTATAAATACTTTCAAGCAGTAATTTTGAGTATTTTGAGCAATATTGTCGCGGGATTCATTCCTTTGTTGACGAACAGCAAGGATCGAAATGTATGTTGTAAGACTTTTTCTTCTTTGACGTATGACACTGTTTTGACGAACGACACTAATATCTGAAGCTTTTTGTGTAAAATTATGTAAACAAGCATTGGTTGTTTGTTTTCATTAGATCTTTTGGGTAGAATGCATTTAGGAAAATCGATTTACCACAACTTGGAAATACGTAGTTACGTTAGAGTGACAAAATGGCGGTGTTACTTTAGTACAACAGAGGCGGCATGTGTAGAAATGTTGACGTATGACCCGACTCTGTTGTTGTAAATTTGACGCTCGACATTATAGATGGCTGTTGCAGTATCTCTGATCTGTGCTAGTGAAAATTTCTTGCAAGAAGAGAATGTTGCAAGTTTAGCTCAGCTTGCCAAAATGCTCGTACTTTGATTTGATTCCTTTTTTTTTTGCCAGGACCTTTTACAGCATGTTTATGGTCCAGTCAGTGTCAAACGTCAACATTACAACATCAGCAGGAAATGCACTATTTTCTAAATATTAATGAATCTCTGTTTGCAAATACCAATACACCTGGTCTTGTTTTGTTTGTATGGATGTGGTACAATGTTATTTTAAGAATAAAAAGTTAAAATAGACTTGCAGACAAATTGTAAACAATTTAGTCGGTGTCGTGTGTCAAACCTTACAACACTGAATATGCAATAAAGTATTTTAGAATGTGAACATCACAACAAAATATGATTATAATGTAGATGCAGGCCAGTCTTTAAAGGAAAAAAATGTTTTGTTGCCAACATCCCTTGAATTGTCTACTTGATCAACTATTTGTGTTGTAATGTTTGACACGCGACATGACAGGCATTTTACCATTTAAACTACAATATCTCACAAACCAAACCTTCAATTATCTTTTCCTATTGCAGAATCTTGCTTGGTATTGAAAGATATCTGATGGTAAAAAAGACAACTCTCTGAGACAAACTTGAATTATTTACCCCTTTGTCCCAAATCAGGAGACCACCTTTTGGCACTTAGTCATATTTCAATTACTTGTTTTAGTACAAACCTGCAAAACGGAAGCGTGGGATCAATTTCTTTTAGTGCCTGTGCCAACTGACTTGTTTTTCCAGGGTTGACATTCTGATCATCAGGGTGCCGAGGATCAAAGTTGATGTAGTTCATGGTCCTTCTTGGTGTTTTTACTTGTCCCATCTCATGCCTGCAAACCAATTTAAGTTAATTAGCACTTTTTGCAGAGTTTTGTCACTGTTTAAGGGGTACAAAAGTGTGTGAGGAGATTATTTAGCCATTTCAAACAGAGATATATTATTTATATCATCAGATTCACATAGATCTTCAATAACTAAACATTAAAACCATAACATGAACACAAACATCATATCTTCATTTATCAACTTGTCCGCATGACTACAGACTTGATTCGGCTCATTGTCGTCTGCGTGACTCTTCAAACACTGATTTATTTTAATGATTAACTAACCTGTCTGACTAAAATTTTAACCTGCACTACAATAGGTGTTCATTTACAAATATGAACACAATTATATAAAAAAAATATATAAAAAGAATTGTAACCTCACATACACATAGATTTCAACCCCCCCCCCCCCCCCCTTCAACCCTCTTCTGTGGGGATGCTGGGGTTATCTCTCTTCTTCACTAGATCAGTCATCTCCTTTTTTCTTGCAAAACTCCTCATTTGTATGTTTTATCAGCTAGAGCTTGCTATGATTTTATTATTTAGCAATTTAGACATTTTTTTTAGGTGTGCATTTTGTTAATATTTTGTAATGATGTTTACATTTTTATTTTGTAAACGGGGGTTTGATAAATTAAGAGTATTAAGGACAACGTCCCATGGGTGGGATGCTTTTATTGTAAGGCGACTGGCTGGTGGAATGCATTCAATGTTAGTTGTTACCATTGGGATTGTTTTTTGGCAATCCTTTATGAGGATGGGGAGTGAGTCCTCTTTCACACAAGCTGTAATCATGATATGATAGTATTAGTAATGTCGACTGAATCCAATAAACAAAAACAACATACACTTAGATGACAAACTACATAACCACTGGACCAGTATCACCACTGAACCAATATGTACTGTTATTACTCTTGTTTGACAGCATAATGTATTATTTTAATTACCAGAGATTTCAACACCTTATATATTAATTAACAGATAACTTACTTCACAATGTTTATTTCATCCCATGATGCTGGAGCTGTCCGTTTCCCCCCTGGTTCTTTCCAACAACAAGGCTGATCAGTGCATGTCGGAGCATCAGGAATGACGTCAAGCCCTCTGGCCTTGAAATCTTCAAGGGCAAACAACACTGCTGCAATATGGTTACATCCACCACCTTTTCTGAAACATGAATACAGTGGATTCAATGAACGCTTTATTTCACACACAAACATTATAAATTGTACTTCACTGTTTATCTGAGTACTGAAAGAATAAACATTTTTCATGTGATAAAGTGTACACCAATTATCTCTTTTACATATTGGATTTTTTTTTACCTTTCCATGCGGTCTAGTTGAAAATGGTCACTTCAATTTGAACAATAAAGTCCGTTCAATAATTTCAACTATTGTAACCTCTTTCCTTGGTGCATACACAATGTATTTGATTTCAAACTGAAAACTATTATCTTACAATACTCTGCAAATTGTCCTTATCAATTAAAAAATATTTGCCTTTTTAAAACTTTCCCTACTGTCTGCACTGCCTGTAGCTCTTGATATTGGATGTGTGTTGCTAAATGGTCTTAGCTTTATTTAGGCCCCATGTGTTAGGTTTATTTAACGTATTTGACCGGCTGGCGACATACATTCAATGTTCTGTTTAGGTTTTTTTTTCACAAGCAGTGCAGGCACGTCCTGAGAAAGCCTTGTTGCTGTCGGGACGTAACGCAATGTATCAATCAATTAAAAAAAAAAAAAACCTTTAAAATACACGTATTTTACTTACCCAGCAGGGCAGTCACAACAAGCCCGACGTACTTCTCCTGTGTACTTGTCTACAGCTAAATTGTTTGTGTATAACTGTTGCTTCATTGATGCTCGCACGACGGCTTTTACTATCATTGTTGGAGTTTCCACACTGTCGTCCTCTGTGCCACAAATCCCGATTACACGTACGTGTCCGTCTTTGAAAAATGAAATCGATCTCGCCGACTTTAGAGCTTTTACTTCATCCACTGTTTTCTTCACTGATGACGCTCCTCTTGACAATTGTAGTAATATCTGGTCTTCACAAATAACTGGGAATTCCACCAAAGACTTAGTCCATTTTCCGTCGATTACTTTCGCAAACCACTCCATTTTCTCTTCCCCCCTGCTTCCGGAATTTTCAAGCACGATAACTTTTGGTACAGTTTGCTGTCCAATCACAAGCATCCTTTCATTCGCAGATAGGAATGCGCAAAAGGAGTATTAACAACATAAAAATTACGTCATGTCTAGTTGCTGAACGTACATTTGGCGCGAAGCGCCGTGTGTGCGTGTGTGCGTGTATGCATACATGTGTGTGTGTGTGTGTGTGTGTGTGTGTGTGTGTGTGTGTGTGTGTGTGTGTGTGTGTGTGTGTGTGTGTGTGTGTGTGTGTGTGTGTGTAAACAAGAGAATCTCCGATATTTCTGTGCACACAAGCTTGAAACTTGGCGAAATACTTTCTTAAAGGGGTGGCTAAGAGAGCCTCCGAGCATATTGTAATTGAATGTCTCATTTAAGACCGTTTATAGGAAGTCGGTTGACCCAGATTAGAGTCCGTAATTTTTGTAATTATTACTTGACATTTTGGATACAGCTAGTTAGGATAAAGACATACATGAGTTCGTTAGCCAGCTTTGTATTCTTTCAACTTCTTTAGTAACAATTAATTCTGTTCAGAAAAAAAAAATGAAAACAGTAAACAACCTTGACATCTGGAGAAAGTCAGACAGTGGCGGTGGCGTAAAAGAGGCAACTCCGTCAACATGCAGACATACTCTAAATATGACGTAATTCTCTCTCTCGCTCGCTCGTTTTCTCTCTCACATGCCAAGAGGCATCACTCAGTCAATCCTCATGTGCCCGGACGGCGCATGCCAAGAGGCATCACTCAGTCAATCCTCATGTGCCCGGACGGCGCATGCCAAGAGGCATCACTCAGTCAATCCTCATGTGCCCGGACGGCGCATGCCAAGAGGCATCACTCAGTCAATCCTCATGTGCCCGGACGGCGCATGCCAAGAGGCATCACTCAGTCAATCCTCATGTGCCCGGACGGCGCATGCCAAGAGGCATCACTCAGTCAATCCTCGTGTGCCCGGACGGCGCATGCCAAGAGGCATCACTCAGTCAATCCTCATGTGCCCGGACGGCGCATGCCAAGAGGCATCACTCAGTCAATCCTCATGTGCCCGGACGGCGCATGCCAAGAGGCATCACTCAGTCAATCCTCATGTGCCCGGACGGCGCATGCCAAGAGGCATCACTCAGTCAATCCTCATGTGCCCGGACGGCGCATGCCAAGAGGCATCACTCAGTCAATCCTCGTGTGCCCGGACGGCGCATGCCAAGAGGTATCACTCAGTCAATCCTCATGTGCCCGGACGGCGCATGCCAAGAGGCATCACTCAGTCAATCCTCATGTGCCCGGACGGCGCATGCCAAGAGACATCACTCAGTCAATCCTCGTGTGCCCGGACGGCGCATGCCAAGAGGCATCACTCAGTCAATCCTCATGTGCCCGGACGGCGCATGCCAAGAGGCATCACTCAGTCAATCCTCATGTGCCCCGGACGGCGCATGCCAAGAGGCATCACTCAGTCAATCCTCATGTGCCCGGACGGCGCATGCCAAGAGGCATCACTCAGTCAATCCTCGTGTGCCCGGACGGCGCATGCCAAGAGGCATCACTCAGTCAATCCTCATGTGCCCGGACGGCGCATGCCAAGAGGCATCACTCAGTCAATCCTCATGTGCCCGGACGGCGCATGCCAAGAGGCATCACTCAGTCAATCCTCATGTGCCCGGACGGCGCATGCCAAGAGGCATCACTCAGTCAATCCTCATGTGCCCGGACGGCGCATGCCAAGAGGCATCACTCAGTCAATCCTCGTGTGCCCGGACGGCGCATGCCAAGAGGCATCACTCAGTCAATCCTCGTGTGCCCGGACGGCGCATGCCAAGAGGCATCACTCAGTCAATCCTCGTGTGCCCGGACGGCGCATGCCAAGAGGCATCACTCAGTCAATCCTCATGTGCCCGGACGGCGCATGCCAAGAGGCATCACTCAGTCAATCCTCATGTGCCCGGACGGCGCATGCCAAGAGGCATCACTCAGTCAATCCTCATGTGCCCGGACGGCGCATGCCAAGAGTTATCACTCAGTCAATCCTCATGTGCCCGGACGGCGCATGCCAAGAGGCATCACTCAGTCAATCCTCATGTGCCCGGACGGCGCATGCCAAGAGGCATCACTCAGTCAATCCTCATGTGCCCGGACGGCGCATGCCAAGAGGCATCACTCAGTCAATCCTCGTGTGCCCGGACGGCGCATGCCAAGAGGCATCACTCAGTCAATCCTCATGTGCCCGGACGGCGCATGCCAAGAGGCATCACTCAGTCAATCCTCATGTGCCCGGACGGCGCATGCCAAGAGGCATCACTCAGTCAATCCTCATGTGCCCGGACGGCGCATGCCAAGAGGCATCACTCAGTCAATCCTCATGTGCCCGGACGGCGCATGCCAAGAGGCATCACTCAGTCAATCCTCATGTGCCCGGACGGCGCATGCCAAGAGGCATCACTCAGTCAATTCTCGTGTGCCCGGACGGCGCATGCCAAGAGGCATCACTCAGTCAATCCTCATGTGCCCGGACGGCGCATGCCAAGAGGCATCACTCAGTCAATCCTCATGTGCCCGGACGG
>BTPG01000007.1:181207621-181210121 GCA_036245525.1 Semisulcospira habei | reverse complement strand
CTCTCTCTCTCTCTCTCTCTCTCTCTCTCTCTCTCTCTCCATCCCCCCCCTCCCCCCCACAGTAGCTAAACGTCGTGAGCCCGCAGACCGTGGCCTTTGCTTGCCGAGTCTCTGTTTCAATACCCCCCCCCCCCCCCACCCCCACCCCCCCCAAAAAAAAAATTCTCAGTTTTTATTCCGCAATCACACTTTTCAAGTTCACAACTCACTACCGAACTTAATTACCTGTCAGGATAAGTAAACCAGCCCAAAGCCACAATTAACCTAAAGAAACAAAACAAGTTGCAGGCAATAATTCACAGGATTATTTTGAGCTATCGCATACCAAAGCTGCTATGTCACTTACTCTAAGCGTCTAGTTTTTTTCGTGCGGGGAAAAAAAAATGTCCTTCAAGTGAGCCGCTTTTTCCAGGGCCTGGTTTTGAAAACATTTTTCTTTAGCTTAGCTGCCTTTGACAAGCTCTCTGACTTGTGTCATCTCAAAATAAAAGCTTGAAGTTTAACTCTTTCGAGACGTGCCGCATCCGGATTCGCGAATCCGGATGAGGCACGTCTCGAAAGAGTTAACCCCTTGATCGCTACTGGCCATACCACGTGACAACGCGTCTTTCACTTCCGCCGAGCGGGATCGCCAGTAACTCTCAGAAGGTTAACCACCCGAAAGCGCAATTTTCCCACCGGAATTTTCCAGCGCAGCGACGACAAAATGGAAACGACAGCCCACAAGCTCTGCACCAAAACATTTCCACGAAGGCTGGTGTAAAATATTGACAATTAAGCGCAAAGAAAACACGCGCAAAACGCATGAAAAACACATTTGGACGACAATTCTCTGTGACCCACCCAGTGCGTTCCATGACCCACAGTCATGTTCCACAAGCTGTGAAATTATTTTGTCTCAATGAAAGGGGGCATAACCGCTTGATCACTGCAATCCACGCAGCCATTTACGATGACGATCACTCGCTCAATCTCGTCAACCTCCAAGTGGCATAGATTCTCATGGGCCGCTGCAGAGCAGCGGCCCATGAGAATTTATGTCACTTTCTGACAAAGTCTGATCCCCAATTTCACCATCTCTGTGCCTACGGAGTAATTTACCGACGCTGAGAATGAAGGCCGCGCAAGGGAGTGCACTACAAGTGTATCGCAAATCGCGCGTGAGAGTTACAGCCCCTGGAATCAAAGTGGCGGGCTGCGGCGCCATGTTTGTTTGACTAATGAAGCGCAGCGTCACGCGTGAATTGCTGTGGCAGGGCGGAACATGCGGGGCCGTTTCGCTGTTAGTTACGACGGCTTTTTAAACGTTCGCTTTTTGTAGAGAACCGTTATTAGTGAGACAACGCTTGCGAAAATGTGAACTGGAGGTATTTAACCATTTGGCTGTCGGCAGCGGTTTTTGTTGCGATGATTCCTGCAGGAATAACAACACCCTGACATCCTGCAGGAATAAGAACATCCTGACATCCTGCGGGAATAACAACACCCTGACATCGTGCGGGAATGGTCGCGACAAAAACCGCTACAGGCTGTGGGAGTTCTTGAAGAAACGAATGTGTGGGTAAAATTAGGTTTAGTCCAGTCATTGACCCTTATCATTCGGAATACACCAGTGTGTGAAATACGTTTGACTAAAATAGTTCAAGGGTAGTGCCAGAATAGCTTGGCGCCTCTAGGCGCCAAGCTATTCTGGCACCACCCTTGAACTAAAGCCATTGGTCTAAATCCTTATCTGTAGTGTAGGTACTATAATGTAGCTTGCATACGGCAGTGCACAAATGTGATGCTTTTAGCCTCGGTATGATAGGGGTTAATATGACTGGAAGTTCGTTTGCTTATCGATTGCATGTTTCTTTGTTTTTTGTCTTTCGTTGTTCATTTGTTGTTTTTGTTGTTATTGTTTATGATGTTGTTGTTTATGGTGTGTGTGGGAAAAGTAACATTAGTTTACATTTTTATAATCAGACTGAAAAATGTCAGTATTATGCCAAAATTAATGAACTGTCCCTTTCCGCATATCATACTTTTTTTTAATCATTATTAATACTACTGTAATGTGTTGTTAAAAAAAAAAAAAAAAAGAAACAAACAGCCGTTATATTGTGGTTGCTTTTCTTTACAAGAAACAACAACAACAAAGCAACCAACTATGTAATGAATGGCTTTCGTTCATGTAATTAGTCATTTCCTGTTCTTCTGGGTAATTGTACATGTTGCTTCTTGATTATCAGTGTTCATGTAATTAGTCATTTTCTGTTTTCTGTGTAATTGTACATGTCACCTTTTGTGTAATATTTTCTTTGTTCATATGTACGGCGCCTAGAGCATCTTACCATGTATAGGCGCCTTATAAATCTTCCTTATTATTATTAACTGCTTTTGTCTACAGACGAGTAAAGTCTCTCATTTGTTCCGTTCGTTTCTGTCTCGTTTCTGCCGCAGGTGCAAGACACGTGATGACCACACCTGTAAGCGCCAGACCTAGCGTAACGTCATGGTT
>BTPG01000007.1:181137621-181202621 GCA_036245525.1 Semisulcospira habei | reverse complement strand
ATATTATATTTGCTGTGATGTTGTAACAATTATGACAATTGAAAGACCTTTCCCATAATTTATTGCCCCCACCCGGGTCTGCCCTGGGGACTTGGGTGGGATTAACTAAATTTAGTCCCCAGGGTCGCCCTGGTCAGCCCCAAAGGGTGGGTTTTCAATTCTACTTCGGGGCATGTGTTTCTGTCTACCCTTGGTCCATTCACCTGTATTTTCCTTTTTTGAAACTCTCCCTACTGTCTGCGCTGCCTGTAGCTCTTGATATTGGATGTGTGTTGCTAAATGGCCTTAGCTTTATTTAGGCCCAATGTCGTAGGTTTATTTAATGTATTGGACCGGCTGGCGACATACATTCAATATTCTGTTTATTTTTTTTATTTTTATTTTTTCACAAGCAGTGCAGGCACGTCCTGAGAAAGTCTTGTTGCTGTCGGGACGTTAAGCAATGTATGATCGTACGATCGATCCTTAATTTATTTCACTTTTGATACAATGGTATATGGCGCCTGTATCTAAATCCCTCCAGTACGAGAAAATAAAACGCAACACAATGTATTAAAATAATTATATCACAACGTTATGATGACATATAATAATAATAATAATAATAATAATAATAATAATAATAATAATAATAATAATAATAATAATAATAATAATAATAATAATAATAATAATAATAATAATAATAATGTAGTGATAATACAAAAAGACGACATAATCTTTTTCCCCATTAAGTTTGACTACAAAAATAATAAAATATGCATAGCCAAAAGTATCTGTTATGAAAATTATTCCAGTGTAGTTATAATTTTTCACCGCCTAAATTAGTGAAAGAGACACTTATTGCAAGCTCCGCCAGTTGCGAGTGCGGTGCAGTGCGTCACCTCGCCATTTTACCCACCAAACATCTGTTTTTGTAACCGTCGGAAACTGCCGTCTGCCGTGACCGTGTTTACAAACAGTCTAACAACTTTCAATGGCCAGAAAACATCGGTTGATTTCAACTTTCCACTTGCACGACTGAACTAACTGCATGCGGGTCGGGAGATGGATCGACCATGATAATTCAAGGGCAGTGCCAGATTAGCTTGGCGCCGACATCTGGCACGACCCTTGAATTATCATGGTCGATTATTCTCTCAAAATGTATGTTGACTTACAACGTTTCCTGAATTATCAAAAGATTAAGATTATAAATTCCAAACAATTTGTCGTGGGAAGTAAAAACTCGCGCCTAATATTACGCTTGAAAAGTGCTAATGGCTGTAACAAGCGGCCTGCAAGGACTACAGTTTCAAAACTCATTTTTCTTCCAGCCCCACGCTAGATTAGAAGTCGGCAAACCGTGGCCGATTCAAGCGAGACAGCGCCCGCAAAAATGAGGCATGAAATTATGTTTTAACATCGAGGCAGACTGTGTATGAAGAGCTTGCTTTTGAACGAGGTTCAGTGTCATACCATAAATATTAGCTACGATTTTGAGTACATGGGCAGCAAACAGGACGATTTTTTCATAGGACGATATTTATTTATTTATTTATTATTATTTATTTATTTATTTATTTATTTAGTTATTTATTATTTATCTTTTATTTATGTATTTATTTATCTATCTATCATTTATTTATTTATTTATTATTTTAAAAATCTGTATGTTTGTTTATCTATTTATTTATTAATTTACACATTTTTGGGGGGTTAGTTTTCATCTGTCACTGTAATCTATAAATTTGTTTTACTCTGTTGCTTAATCATGGACAGACGCTCTGTAACCGATGGAAGTATTCACTGAAACATTTAGTGACTTTCTTCAGAGGTACCGTTTACTAGGCACGCCGACAGCCCACTTACTGTAGGGCGTTCAAGAAAGCGCCACAGCAGTTTTCACACAATAATTAATTGTAATTATGTCTTCCGTTTCTTTTTCGTTGCACCTTTTCATTAAACCGTTCGTTGAAAAAAACGGAATTTTCGTGAAACCGTTCGGGGGGGGGGGGGGGGGGGGGGGGGGGGGGGAAATTGAACAGCATTTACTGCAAGAGATTTAGATCCCCATAAGCCCCCGCAATTGTGGGGGCTTATGAGGATCTATATGTCTTGCTGACACCCCTTTGTGTCCATTGTTCCCTGCCGGCGGGGGATGTTTGGTGTTAAATTGAAATGCCGGGATCACAAAAGACGATATCCGTGCTCTCGACCTACAAGGATTAATACAGTCACGTTGGTGTTGACGCATTGAGCCCGTCGCACGTTTTTCTCCATTTTTGGAGGCGTCATCTGACGACTAGGAACCTGTTGCATAATCATCAAGTGCGCACGTTAAAAATCCCATTATCGCTAATCGAAAAGAGAAGGCCCGGTAGGGCCGGTGAAATGGAAACAGAAATATTTCACGTGCACCGAAATTAATAGCCGGGTGGAGGTTTGCACATGAAGTAGCGCTTAGTTCTTCTTCTTGGCTTGACTTCGCGAACGAAGATTTTATAGGAGTTGACCACGACGTCTGCAGGCTTGTTCGTGGCTGCGGAGGCCAATCCGAGACAGGCAGGTTCGACCGCAGTGGCTGCAGGGGAAGGTATGGCCAGGGTTCTGAGCTGCGGCATCTCTGTTTTTTCTCCTGAGCCGCTGCCTTGTAAATGGTGGAGCGCCAGGTGTCACGGTCCGCAGCAAGCGAAGACCACTGGTGGTGGTCGATTTGGCAGGCACTAAGTGACTTCTTGAGACAGTCTTTGTATCTCTTCTTTGGTGCCCCTATGTCACGGTGTCCAGTAGCAAGCTCGCCGAACAGTGTGATCTTTGGTAGGCGATGATCCTCCATCCTGGAGACATGCCCCGCCCAGCGGAGCTGTGTCCGCAGCAGCAAAGCCTCGATGCTCACAGTTTCAGCCTGTTCAAGGACCTCGACGTTGGTGACATAGTCACTCCAGTGAATGCCCAGGATGGTACGCAGGCAGCGCTGGTGGAAGCGTTCGAGGAGTCGTAGTTGGCTGCGGTAGAGGGCCCAGGACTCGGAACCATACAGCAGGGTGGTGAGGACCACAGCTCTGTACACGCTGATCTTGGTGCCTGTTTTCAGCTGTTGATTGTGCCACACATTGTAGCGCTTAGTAGCAGCAGGCTTTCAAAGCTCCAGCTTCCATCCCTACGGCGGCGCCTTGAGCATCTTTAATTAGATGGATATGTGAGCCTCGGAGACACTGTACCATACCATACCATGGATCGACCATGATCATTCAAGGGCAGTGCCAGATTACAAGCTAATCTGGCACTGCCCTTGAATGATCATGGTCGACCCATCGCCTGCTGTAATGCGTCAGGGCTGAATAAGTTAAAGAAATGAATAAATAAATAAATAAATAAATAAATAAATAAATGTATTTATTTATCTATTTTACCGTCTGACCTATTCTTTACAACTGCCACTTAATCGTTTTAGCTTTCGTTAATGAATTTGTTTCTCTCACTGCGCAGTGACGCTTTGTGTCATATTTAACACTAAGGATTTATATTTTATCCACATCTGTCGTGTTTATATTTTCGTTTCGATAAGAAACTGCCCGCCTTTTCTTTGTCCGGCTCTTCAAATTAATTTCAAACAGCGAGCGCCATTCACGAGCTTCCAACGTGAAATATTGGCTGCCGACACTGAGGCTACACAGGCGGAGATAACTCATTGGAGTGCTTGGGCCGTGTGGTTGCTGTCGTAAGAGCCAAAATCACAGACCAGCAAAATTAATGGCGGTCCTTATGTTTTGTACACGAATGACCGGCGAGGGTGATGATGATTCGCACTACACAGACTTCAACTCTTTAGCTGTCGGTAGTAGTTTTTGTCGCGATGAGTCTTGACAAGAGCCGCTAGTACCAACAGTCACAGGGGTTAACCATTGACTCCTTCGCGGAAAGCCGCATTCGGATGCGGCTGGCCGCGAATGAGTTAATGTAGGAACAGTAATATGTTCACACTACTCGAACAAACAGGAATATGTTCACACTACTCGAACAAACAGGAATGTTTTCACACATACTCGAACAAACAGGAATATTTTCACACTACTCGAACAAACAGGAATATTTTCACACTACTCGAACAAACAGGAATATTTTCACACTACTCGAACAAACAGGAATGTTTTCACACTACTCGAACAAACCGGAATATTTTCACACTTCTCGAACAAACAGGAATATTTTCACACTACTCGAACAAACAGGAATGTTTTCACACTACTCGAACAAACAGGAATATTTTCACACTACTCGAACAAACAGGAATATTTTCACACTACTCGAACAATACTCGAACAAACAGGAATATTTTCACACTACTCAAACAAACAGGTTATTTTCACACTACTCGAACAAACAGGAATATTTTCACACGTACTCGAACAAACAGGAATATTTTCACACTACTCGAAACAAACAGGAATATTTTCACACTACTCGAACAAACAGGAATATTTTCACACTACTCGAACAAACAGGAATATTTTCACACTACTCGAACACCTGAACAGGAATAGTCTTCACACTACTCGAACAAACAGGAATATTTTCACACATCTCGAACAAACAGGAATATTTTCACACTACTCGGACAAACAGGAATATTTTCACACTATCTCGAACAAACAGGAATATTTTCACACCTACTTTAATGTAGGAAACAGGAATGTCTTCACACTACTCGAACAAACAGGAATATTTTCACACTACTCGAACAAACAGGAACTGATATTTCCAAACTACTCTAACAAATCAGTACCAACAATGCAATCTTGGCGCGCACAGAAGGACACTCACTAGCAACATTTGCCTCGTCTCGAGAAATCCGAGCACAAAAACAATGTTCCTGTCTGGAACCTGCTGGAAACCCAAAACAGTACATGCATAGTTCGGCTCAAACTCACACTTCAAGAAATAAATGCGTGCAGATCTGTGATTTTGGACATTACTGCTCACGGACATAAAGTAGTTTATCCCACAGACCAGCTGCAGATGTTAGCTGCCTATTCATGAAAATCCATTGAAAAGTTGACGGAGTTCATTAGTCAGTAGCGAAAATTGAACCAGGCGCCCGTGTCAGGCGAGAGCTAAGCATTTTTTGTTCTTTGTGAGCATCAACCAAACTGTACATCGGTACACGTCTTGAGAGATGGATCCACCGTCACAGCTCAAGGGTAGTGCGTGATTAGCTTGGAGACTTGTTAATTTACACCATGAAATATGTTTGAACCAAACTCAGTGCACGCGCTTGACATATTTCAGTAGGCTGTGGACCTGTCGTCTACCACACGCAACATACACGAAGACGGGAAAAATCAACAACTTCGTCCTATCTGCAAGAGGCATAGATCCTCATGAGCTCCTGCAGCTGCAACAGCTTGTGACCATCCACGCCTTCTGCTTACAAGTATCGACTGCATTTATATTATCCGCAGTTTGGAGAGTTGTACCCAAAGGTCTGTACTGGGGCATCCGCAGTTCTGTACTGGGGCATCCGCAGTTCTGTACTGAGGCATCGCAGGGGCTGATGAGAATCTATGTCTCTTGCCCATGTGTATCGCCCTATTTACATCCTCACAAAATTGTTACTGCACTTCTGTACTTATGTGTGTGTGTGTGTGTGTGTGTGTGAGAGAGAGAGAGAGAGAGAGAGAGAGAGAGAGAGAGAGAGAGAGAGAGAGAGAGAGAGAGAGAGAGAGAGAGAGAGAGAGAGAGAGAGAGAGAGAGAGAGAGAGAGAGAGCATGTTGCAGACGATAATGGTGATGATGATGGTGGCGGGGTAGGAGCAGGGGGATATGGGGGCTGGCAAGAGTCCCGGGGGTCTGTCATCACCCCAGGGGCCTGTGTTGAGGGACAGGCCGATGTAAGCGGCGATGAGGGGGGGACTGGAAAACTGTTTAGTGCACAGACGGCATTCCGACACTAGCGGCATTCACAGGCACATGGCACAGAGATAGCAGGACTCAGAGAGAACATAACACAGAGATAGCAGGACTAGCAGAGTTCAAAACTGTGTTTAGTGCACGGCCGGGGTTCCGACACTAGAGGCATTCACAGGCACATGACACAGAGATAGCAGGACTGAGAGAGAACATAACACAGAGATAGCAGGACTAGCAGAGTTTAAAAAGAAAAAAAAACCTGTGTTTAGTGCACGGCCGGGGTTCCGACACTAGCGGGACTCACGGCCACATGACACAGAGACAGCAGAAATTATTAAAAAAAAAAAACAACAACAACACAGAGATAGGAGGACTCAGAGAGAACACAAAACAGAGATAGGAGGACTTGCAGAACTCGAAACTGTTTTGTGCACCTCGGACATTCCACCAAAGTGGAACTCAGGACACGTGATACAAGGATGACATCACTCGGGGATAACATGAGACAGAGGTAGCAAGACACGCTGAGTGCACGACTTGAGTATTTCAAACAATTAGACAAAACTGAAGAATTGTGCTTGTGTTGGGTTCAGTTCGCGGCTATGTCCTGCGCGTTGAGTTATCTTATAAATATATGAGAAACGCGCCATATAAATACTATGTATTATTATTATTATTATTATTATTATTATTATTATTATTATTATTATTATTATTATTATTATTATTATTATTATTAAATGTTTGTAAACGTTCAAATAGCAGTAAAAATGTACTCATGACGGGTTGAACTCAAGATCGCACGACAAGACTACTTTCCTAGCATACCAATCAACTAAACATAAGCTTTTGACTCAATGGAGACGCGCCGTATACGGAGACGCGGCGAATCGCAGCGTCTCAGTATACGGCGCGTCTCCATTGAGTTAAAAATACAAACGTCCAGCACATACACAAGAAACACACAGAACTCACCGCCTCGCACAGTGCAGGCCTAAAACGGATAAGATAAGATAAGATAAGATAAAATAAGCTACGCTACGCTACGATAAGATAAGATAAGATATAAGATAAGATATAAGATAAGATATAAGATAAGATATAAGATAAGATAAGATATAAAAGATAAGATAAGGTAAGGTAAGGTAAGGTAAGGTACGGTACGATACGATACGATACGATACGATACGATACGATAAGATAAGATAAGATAAGATAAACTTTATCGCCAAAGGCATAAACATTAGGAATATTTTTGCGGCTTAACTGACGAGCGTCCATATTAAGATCAACACATAGAACATACATGATCACAATCAAGCAGACTCTAAAATACCAAACATAGAGCAGATGCAGATTACCAGAGTTTGAGTTCAGCCCATCCTTCCCTCACAAATCACAACAAGGGTCCGAATACACTGCGGCAGTTCAAGGGTGGTGCCGAAATAGCATGACAACTGCAATGCCACCATGATCAGTAGTTCAAGGGTGGTGCCCGAATAGCTTGGCGCCTGAAGGCCCCTTAAACTATCCACGGTCGATGTGTATTCCTGAACTAACAGACGGACAGCATCCAAATAATGTATGGATTGAATTTCTGGCTTAGTACAACCCACCAGAAAGCAGAATAAACGTTTACCGATAAAAGCTCTCGCTACAACTGCCACAATGTTAGAAAAGGTCATTAACTAATTCAGCCCGACGGTCGTTTCTCCCGAATTTTGGAGGCGTCATCTAATGACTATGCACCAGTTGGAGGAGATGGATCGACCATGCTAATTCAAGGGCAGTGCCAGATTAGCTTGGCGCCGACAGGGTTGGCGCCGACAGAGCAGAATGGGTTAAAAATAGTGAAAGAAAATAAAAATGGCCAGATTTTGTAAAGTATTAAGAATGCCAAAATGCAAACCTGAAACTAGGAACGTGCAGGCAAAAAATAAAATAATAAAATGTAAAAAATGACGGACTTGCTAGCAGTCGACTTGAGCGTTGATGTGGGGGTGCATATGCGAGGAGAGGGGGGGGGGGAGAGTTGATGTGAGGGATATATATTATGCCAGTATTGTTCAGAAACATCGTGTTTTTGCAGCAACTCTTTTGGGAGCAACGGGTTTTATGACGAAAAATATCATGGGAGACTACCCGATAAACTGCACTTCAACTCGCTTTTTCCTTCTTTATTTCTCACCACTTTCAAATACTGATGCCTGACTGTGGAAAACACATCATCATTTGGAGAGTAGATTCACGCTAATCTCCGTCAGTGCCCGGTACTAAACCCCTGGATTATTGCCCCTGCTAACGTTTCTACTCTCGTTCAAGTCTCGGGAAAAATCGTCGGCCATAACCTCGCATCTCCACTCTCCTAGGGTGAACCAATTCGGTCTGCAACGGACACAGCTCCTCAAAAGCCCTTGAGAATCGTGTCAGCTCAGATTCCTTATGCAAGAGGCATAGATTCTCATGAGCCCCTGCAGTCGCAGGGGCTCATGAGAATTTATGCCTCCTGCTTGTAGAGTCTAATCCCATTTTACGTCTCATCTCTTCCTCAAACAAAAGTCACCAGAAGATCTAGACGGGAAATCGACTCAAGGCTGGAACTTCTCAGTCTTACTACTAAAGACAACATCCAGAGTTCAAAATGCGTGTCTCTCAAAACGAATAGGTCTTTGGGTGTTGAGGCAAAGCTTTAAATCGCACGTGCATTCCACGCGCGAGCTCGGCGCAGAAATCAAAGAGAATGCCCGCTTTGACGAGCGGCCTCTGATGACGGATATGTGCGGCGGAGGTTGTGTTGATGTGGGTCTGTAAGCGCGAAACCTGTTTGGTTTGAAACCCGATCCAGTGTCGCGGGCCGGCAATATCATTGGCTACAAAAAGCAATGCATGTTGGGATAGGGCGCGAGGAATGACTTTTGCGACACCTTGAATTTTTTTGTACCGAAATTTCAAGATGTCGTTTTCACTGGAACATTTGGCTGTAGCCACGACAATCCGGCCATGAGACTTAGTTTGCAAGGACATCGCAGACGACAATGTATGAGACCCACTAGAGACAGGAAACTGACAACGGGCCATGAGAAATAACATGTAATGAACCAGTTGAGCCTTGAGACACTAAACAAAGAAGAGAGAGAGAGAGAGAGAGAGAGAGAGAGAGAGAGAGAGAGAGAGAGAGAGAGAGAGAGAGAGAGAGAGAGAGAGAGAGAGAGAGGAGAGAGAAGAAGAAGAAGAAAAGGATCGACCATGATAGTTCAAGGGCGGTGCCAGGACAGCTTGGCGCCTAGAGGCGCCAAGCTGTTCTGGCACCACCCTTGAGCTATCACGGTCAATCTGTCACCTGGACTGTTATGCAAAAGTCTGCAGACGACAACTAAAATATCTGGCAATTTCGACCGTAAGGCTCCTGATTTCCTGACGATATGTCCCAGTTCTACTGTTCTGTGTTACTATCAAGTACTAAAATGAATTGACCTAGTGCACAAAGGCTCCGATATGGAGACCATTACAGAAAGACGCTTTCCACAAATGCTAAGATAATACGCCTTCCCGGGCACTGTACTTGACGTACATTTTTGATTCTAACATCTTTGTTCAGTCAACGACCCCAAACCAGAACCGTTTAAGAAACTTGGATGCAAATTGCCGATCTCAGCAAGAGACATATATTCTCATGAACCCCCGCAGTCGCAGAGACTTATGAGGATCTCTGTCTCTTGCAGTTGAATCGTGTTGACTGTGTCTCGGCAGTCTGCGGGTTACAGTTTATTTGGGGTCGCCAATCAACGATTTGCACCTGACGTTCAGTTCCGCCGTCAACGTTCAGTTCTCAAGATAGAACATTAAAATTGCTACTCTGGAACTAGCAGGGGTTCATCTTTTGTACCTTTTGTACTGAGGTAGCTCAGGTGGTGTCTAGAGCTGACTCTCGTCTCGGATTCGAATCCAGCTGGAGTCATAATTGGTTAAGATCCTATTCAGTGCCGCGTCATTGAAATCACCAACCCGTTAAGCGTCGCCATGGGCTCATTTCCCAAAATTTTGGAAGTGTTACTGTAACGACTGGTGCACCACTTGCAAGAGGTGGATTGACCATGATAGTACAAGGGTAGTGCCAGATTAGCTTGGCGCCTTAAGGCGCCAAGCTAATCTGGCACTACCCTTGAATTATCATGGCCAATCAATCTCCTGCTGTCGGTGTTACTTACTTACTTACGCCTGTCACCCCTACCCGGGTATAGGCCGTCGACGAGAGACCTCCAGCAACTCCTGTCCTGTGCTTCTCCTTCGATTCTACTCCAGGTGGTTCCCAGTCTCTTGATGTCTGCTTGGAGGTCTGGACGCCAGGAGTTTCTCGGCCTACCTCTTTTCCTCTTTTCCTGGGGGTTCCATGACAATGCCTGCCTAGTGATACTGGAAGCTGGCTTTCTCAGACTGTGACCGATCCATCCCCATCTTCTTCGCCCAATTTCATTCTCTGCTGTTATCTGCTCTGTTCTCTCCCAGAGTCTGACGTTGCTGATCTTCTCTGGCCAGTGGATTTTCAAAATTCTTCTAAGGCAACTGTTCATGAAGATCTGTACTCTGTTGACTGTGGTTTTTGTCAATCTCCAAGTCTCTGCTCCATATAGGAGAACTGCTTTTACATTGGAGTTGAAAATCCGGACTTTGGTGTGTTGTGACAGCTCTCTGGAACTCCACACTTTTTTTCAACTGGAGAAAGGCTGCTCTGGCTTTACCGATTCGTGCTCTGACATCTGCATCAGTACCGCCTTTTTTGTCTATGATGCTCCCGAGATAGGTGAAGGACTCCACCTCCTCCAACGGGGTGCCAGCAAGCAAGACTGGTTCTTCCCTGGTTGCGTTCAGCCTCATCGTCTTTGTTTTCTGTTTGTGAATGGTGAGGCCCACTTGGGACGAGATGTCAGCAAGCCTCGTGGTCTTGTCCTGCGCGCTGCATTTGTTGATGAGTGTGGGACAGTAATGCCAAGTCGTCTGCAAAATCGAGGTCGTCAAGCTGTGCCCACAGTGTCCACTGTATTCCACTTCGTCTGTGCTCTGTGGTCATCTTCATGACCCAGTCTATGGCCAGTAGGAAGAGGAACGGTGACAGCAGACACCCCTGCCTGACACCAGTTCTGACCTGGAGCTCCCTGGTGAACTGCCCTTCATGGATCACGCGGCATGTCATGCCATCGTAGCTGCTCTTGATCAGGCGGACGAGCTTTGTGGGTACACCGTAGTGTCGTAGGAGTTTCCACAGAGTCTCTCGGTCCACACTGTCAAATGCTTTCTCATAATCCACAAAGTTGACGTACAGCGGGGAGCTCCACTCCAGAGACTGTTCCACGATGATGCGGAGAGTGGCGATCTGGTCTGTACATGATCGGTTCTTCCTGAATCCTGCTTGCTGGTCTCTCAGCTGGGGGTCAACGGAGCTTCATTCTCTCCAGGATGATCCTGTTGAAGACATTTCCCGGTACTGACAGCAAGGTGATTCCTCTGTAGTTGGAACACTTGCTGAGGTCGCCTTTCTTGGGAAGCTTGATTAGGTACCCCTCCTTCCAATCAGCCGGCATCACCTCCTCTTCCCAGATCTTTCCAAACAGTGGGTACAGCATCTCCACTGTTGTCTCTTGGTCTGCTTTCAGAGACTCCGCTGGGATGCCATCTGGCCCTGCTGCTTTGCCGTTCTTCAAAAATGCCACTGCTCTTCTGATCTCTTCCCGGCTGGGTCTGTCACAGCTGATGGGTAGGTCGGTCTCTGCCGGCTGGATGTCTGGGGGGTCGGGTGGGCTAGGTCTGTTCAGTAACTCTTCAAAATACTCGGCCCATCTGTCGAGTTGGTCTGCTCTGTCTGCAATAGTCTTGCCTTCTTTGTCTTTTACTGGTCTTTCTGTATGGCCATACTTGCCTGACAATCTTTTGGTAATGTCGTAGAGCTGTTTCATGTTGCCGCTGCCTGCTGCCTTTTCTGCCTCTGCTGCCAGGCTGTCTGTGTAGGCCCTCTTGTCTGCCCTGATACTCCTCTTCACCTCGCGGTTGGCTTCCGAGTATTCCCCCTGTGCCCTTACTTTGGCTGCTCTCGTGCGACTGTTGTTGACAACTGCTTTCTTCTGCTTCCTCACTTCTATCTTCTTCAAGGTCTGTGCCGACAGCCAGTCCTTGTGATGGTGTTTCCTGAACCCTACAGTGTCTTTGCAGGTTGAGTTCAGCGCCTCTCTAACTGCCTTCCACTGCTGCTCTGTGGTGACCGCCTCCTCTTCAATTACTAGCTCCTGTAGCGCTTGAAAACGGTTGGACAGCACCAGTTTGAACTCTTCTCTAACTCCAGTTTCTCTCAGGAGGCCTACATTATAGCGCTGTCTTCTTGTTGTCTCTGTGCGGCTTTTCTTTAGCTTGAGCTTCATTCTTAAGGTAAGCAGATGGTGGTCGGAGGCGACATCTGCTCCCCTCCTCACTCGAACATCTTGAAGGGATCGTCTAAGTTTCTTGCTAATGCAGATATGGTCTATTTGGTTCTCTGTAGTATGGTCAGGTGAGTCCCAAGTTGCTTTGTGTATTCTTCTGTGTGGGAAGATGCTGCCTCCAATGACAAGTCGGTTTAGAGCACAAAAGTCTACAAACCTCTCCCCGTTCTCACTCATCTCCGAGCCTAGTCCCTGTCTCCCCAACACCTCTTCGTATCCGGTGTTGTCCTCCCCTATTTTGGCATTAAAATCGCCCATGACGATGGTGATGTCTCGCTCCGCACATTTGTCCAAGGCACTCTGGAGTCGGTCGTAGAACTCTTGTTTCTCTTCCTCGTCACTGTCATTAGTGGGCGCATAACACTGGATGACGTTCAGCTTGAGCTTTTTCTTGGTTCTAAAGGCTGCTGTGATAATTCTTGACCCAAGAGGTTCCCAGCCCATCAGCGCTCTCTGTGCCACTGGTGACAGCATGAATGCTACGCCTTCTGTATGGGGGGCATTCTCCTCTTCATGACCTGAATACAAAATCATCTCCCCGCTGTCGGTGTTGGCGCTACAAAAATTAACGTCTTATTTTTACTGTGCGACAACTACGTCATTTTAAGTTAAAAAAAAAATGTAGGTTGGTTTTTCAGTTGGTATTTTTTGTTATATTTATTTATTTGAAAGAAAATGGCGTGCTCGTCACTTGTCAGCAAAACTGCACGGTCGTGTTGGGTTCTTTTTCAGTGAACGATGTCCGTCTCCGTCTGACCCTCCACTGACTCAGCCCGCTTGTGAGAATATAATGCCTTTTGCACGCCAGTCCGACCTGCCCTGACGGTCCTGACGGACATTGTCGGACTGGCGTGCAAAAGGCGCTGATCTAACTGTAGTGTTTGTTTCTGTCTTGTCCCTGGTCACGCATGCACTCTTCTGAGATGCACACCAATACTCTGTCGCCGACACTCGACGCCCGACACTCGACACGCCACGTCGACACCGCCCGACACGTGTCGTGATGTTTGTCGCTGGAGCGTAGCGTCATGGGCGGTTACCCACGCGCGCACCTCTACCCCAAGTCGTCTCCCCTTTCCTGGCGATGACAGCCGCTGGGAGGCGCGAAGATCGCCTCAGATTGCGAGCTTCCGCGCCTTTTCCATTTGTATCCATCAACCTAAGTCGTTTTATCAACAAGAGGCATAAATTCGCATGCGCCCATGCAGCCGCAGAAGCTCATGGGAGTTATACTTCTTCGGTATAAATTTGTACCATTTACATTTCATTTGAAAACAGACATCAAGACTGAACAAGGCGAGTGCTAGATCTGCATTCACAGTTCTGTTTTGCTGCACGTGCTCGGCTTGAAACCATTCTCCCTAAAACTCTGGGAATACAAATGGCACGGTATCTGCAAACAAGAGGCATAGATTCTCATGAGCTCCTGCTAACGCAGGGGCTCATGAGCATCTATGCCTCTTGCAAAAGGGACTGTACTTAGCTGTGATATGGGTTTATCTGCATCGGTTCCGTTTTGCTGCCTGTGTTTACCCGGTTCCGGTACAGAGCGACATTTCTTCACGCCTGTACCTGTTGCACAGCTGGTGCGCACGTTTCGTTGGGGTGTCGTCTGCTCCGTCCCGCTTTCCGGTTGTCGTACTGATGGGTTCTTGTTTACGGTTGTCGCGCTCACTGCGGTGCAGCTTTGATATCGGATCGGCATCGCTTTTCTTTTTTTTTTCTTTCCGTTTTTTTCTTTCTCTTTTTCTCTCTCCCCCCCCCCCCAGTACCCTCCACCCCCACCCATCCCAGTACCCCCTACCCCCACCCCCACCCCCTTGCTTCGTTCGCTGCCGTCTGTGTTCATTGTCCGTATCACGACGGAATAACGTTCAGGCTTCAAAGACTTAACAATTTGTGTTGATAGCGGTTTTAGTCGCGATGACTGATTTCTCTGAGCGTGTTTTTTTTTTTTTTTTCTCTCCGTTGGGCTCTTCTCTGTATTACAACAGTATCATCTCTCTATCGAAAAGATGTGTTGACTGTAAGCTTGTCCACATCGTAATACTGACGAACAAAAGATAATGCAACATTTTGGGGACCATCGGAAAATGTCGCATTTCTTTTTTTTTTTTTTTCATCGTTAGCAAATAACTCTTGATGAAGAAACTACATTCATTTTCCAGCACGATTTACGGCGTTTGCCATATTTCCGTATCTTGCGGTGTTTAGCAGGCGACGTGAAGCATTTCCATTGGCCCTTTTCTGTCACAATTTTCTCAACTTCTTATCTCCCGACTTAGAGATAGCACTTCCGGTATACAGGGGAAACAACTCACGCTTTATTCTTCATTTCCCCTCCCTGTCGGCTCACCTTGTGCTTTATCCCCACCCCAACCTCCGCAAGAGACATAGATCCTCATGAGCCCCCGCTATTGATCTATGCCTCTTGCTGAATTTCAAATCAGAACCGAAAATACTGGCGTGTTTTTTTTTTTGTTGTTGTTTTAATAACACTATGGATCTTCATTTAGATCGGTCTTTCTCACATGGGGTGGGTGATTGGGCGTACATGCACAAACAATCTAAGAAAGCTCCTAACCTCAAGCTTTCATAATTCACAAGTTAATTGACTGTCTGAGTATGTTTTGCAAACGTAATTTCAAACTTCAGGTTTCGAATCCTCACAACAAAAAATAGCCATTAGTTGTAACTCACTGGTTTTGTCTGCACTAAGGGTAAACAAGACAATAGGGTAGATGTTTGTTCCATCAGAAAGCGTAGATCCTCATGAGCCCCTGCCAAATGGCTCATGAGAATCTATGCTTTTTTGGTGGTATTTGAGGGGTTAGTGTTAGAGATTAGTCCTCCGCCGAGTTAAGTTAATCATAATTGGCTGCCTATCTCCTCCGCAGCGACCGCTCGTCTATTCTTTGTTTCTTTGACAAAAGAGTGAGTGCGCGTCTGGGTGAGGCAGGGGAGGCGATGACAGCCAAGGGACGCTACTGGGTTCAAGTCACGAAACAGGAGGTGAGTTCCCCTTGTAATTGATCTCTCTCTCTCTCTCTCTCTCTCTCTCTCTCTCTCTCTCTCTCTCTCTCTCTCTCTCTCTCTCTCTCTCTCTCTCTCTCTCTCTCTCTCTCTTATGTGTGTGTGTGTGTGTATGTGAATGTGTGCGCTCGTGTGTGTGTGTGTGTGTGTGTGTGTGTGTGTGTGGGTGTATGTGTGAGCGGCGCGCGTGCGTGCGTGCGTGTGTGCATATGTGTGCGATGAGTGTTATTATTTTTTCTGTATATAATGATGCTATTGGGTTTTGTATGTAAATATATTTTATAGTTTTCCCTTTTTGTGCTGTAGATGTTAGCAACGGCAAGTTTGTAAAATGACGATTTGTTTTCTGTCAAAACTTTTTACCGTTGAAAAATAAAGTTTCATCATCTCCCTCTCTCTCTCTCTCTCTCTCTCTCTCCTCTCTCCTCTCTCTCTCTCTCTCTCTCTCTCTCTCTCTCTCTCTCTCTCTCTCTCTCTCTCTATCTTTCTTCTAAGAGTAAGAGAAAAGTTCTATTTGCTCCTTCATTTAAACAAATGCTAATTTCTTCTGCTATCTTGTAAGTTTTGTCAAACTAAGAGAAAAAAGCGGAAAACGATTGATTTTTGGGGGGTTGCTGACAGCAAATTACTGTGCTAAAATACAACAGCTTTCTTTTCTGATCATTGTCGCCTTAGGTGTTGTGGTCGTCGCAGGTTGTTGTTGTTGTTGTTGTTAAATTAATGAGTGCTATTACAATGTTTATTGTCGTTCAGTCACTCCATTTTCTGACACTGTTTGGTCAGCATTTGAAAATCGCACTGGGGTTCAAGGCCCCAATGCCTGCCCCCTAGAACCATTGCCGTACCTGTAATTTTTAATCCGCTAGGCAATCCGCAATTCTAGTATCACGCACGAATCTGTCCTAGGTCTTCCGTCTGAACGCTTAGATCAGGGCTGTCCGGCACCTTAAATCATAAATAACCAGAAAACACAAAGATCAAATGGTGGTTGACGATAGGGAAATAAAAGAATTGTACCTTATTTCGGCATGACTCAAGCGGTGAGCACACTACACGAGTGCTACACAAATGTGTCGCAGCCTGGTTCAAACTCTGAACTGAGACACTCGAAACTTCCCATTATAATGCGTCATTCATTATTTCCAATTTACTGTCCTCACGACCAAATGCGTGTCAACTCGTATGCTGTTTATAATGCAAAGACTGTTGACACTCGTGCAGTAAGAGAGAAAGAGAAATAAACAAAGAAAATGTGACAGGTCTATGCCATTTCAGTTCTTGATGAAAAGATCGAATCATTGTTTAATACGTGTATGAGCTCAGTACTGGTTGGCGAAAGATGCCAACACTGAATACACGTCAAGAACGAAATCAGACCTACCGTATATCCAGTCGCAGTCCTGCGCTCAAAATTTAGAAGTTCTATCGCTTGAACCCAGTGAGAAAAGTCCGCACTTGATTGCTACAGATTCTGATCTTGTCACTGGCTGCTTAGAAGTAGCACCGCTGGTAAACGTTTGAATTCCAGCGGCAAAAAGCAAGCACGTTTGCAGCGCTTTGGCAACGTCGTCGGTTACATGTCGATAATTCATCTTGCATATCGGACTGTACCGAGTATACCCACGCGACTGTGATAACCCATCGACTCGATGTAACCCGAACCACACAGACGGTTCAATGCCTCATTGATGTGGTGTCTCACTCCAGGACTGCTTCTTCAGTCACGGTCGGACTGAGCGGGCTTATACAAACACCTTCCTCTACAAGTTGCGACTTGGGTAAGACCAGTATTGTCTCTGCCTGTGCAAGTTGTGTGCATGCTCATTGTTGTCTCTGCCTGTGCAAGTTGTGTGTATGCTCATTGTTGTCTCTGTGCAAGTTGTGTGTAAGCTCATTGTTGTCTCTGCCTGTACAAGTTGTGTATGCTCATTGTTGTCTTTGCCTGTGTAATTGTGTGCATGATCATCATTGTTGTCTCTGCCTGTGTAATTGTGTGCATGATCATTGTTGTCTCTGCCTGTGTAATTGTGTGCATGATCATTGTTGTCTCGGCTGCATGTGTAATTGTGTGCATGATCATTGTTGTCTCTGCCTGTACAAGTTGTGTATGCTCATTGTTGTCTTTGCCTGTGTAATTGTGTGCATGATCATCATTGTTGTCTTTGCCTGTGTAATTGTGTGCATGATCATTGTTGTCTCTGCCTGTGTAATTGTGTGCATGATCATTGTTGTCTGTGCCTCAGTGTGTAATTATGTGCATAATCATTGTTGTCTCTGCCTGTGTAATTGTGTGTATGATCATTGTTGTCTCTGCCTGTGTAATGGTGTGCATGATCATTGTTGTCTCTGTCTGTGTAATTGTGCGTATGATCATTGTTGTCTCTGCCTGTGTAATTGTGTGACAGCTCATTGTTGTCTGTGCCTCAGTGTGTAATTGTGTGCATGATCATTGTTGTCTCTGCCTGTGTAATTGTGTGCATGATCATTGTTGTCTGTGCCTCAGTGTGTAATTGTGTGCATGATCATTGCCAATGGAACAGTCAGTATCTGTATGTCCGAGTCTGTCTGTCTGTCCGTCCATACGTCCGTCGATGGGTTAATTCCCACCCCAGTAATCAAAAGGTTTTCGGGCCCATGACGGCCCGAACAAGTTGTGCTACTCAGTGGGAAAGTGCCTTCACTGACTGACATAACAACGGTGCACCGGCCGAGCAGACAACGCCCGCTGCACACCACAAAACTGCAAGATGGGCTGGCAATCAAATCGGCCGCTAAAATCTCTCACGTTTCCGCGCCGCGCTAAATTCCTACTTAATTGTCCCCTTGAGACAGTTTATGTCCCTTTGCCCCACAGCAGGAAAGGCGCTCTTGGGTGAAACGAAACAAAAAAGTGCACGCTCCAGGCTGTAAAAACACGCATTGGACAGGAAACAAACACGGACATATTTTTCCCCCGCTGAGTCAAGTTTCGGAACAAACCCAGGGACTCCCTAAGTGTGAGGTGAAGAAAGGCATGTAAATAAACTGATTCCTGGGAACAAGAGGCATAGATTCGCATGAGCTCCTGCGTACGCAGGAGCTCATGAGAATCTATGCCTCTTGGAGATGTGTGTGAATGCTCTCCCCGGCTGTGTACTGAAACAATGTCTTGAGGGACGATTGAAAACCAGATGAGATTTTCAATGTTTCCCATCAAAAGACCTATCTGCCCGCACATGCCTGAAATGATAAAAATATATAGGATTTGTCTTATCTGAATCGCGAGATACAAGACTGAGAGAATCGCGCAGATTTAAACTAATTTATTGACTTGTGTAATCTTTGACGAAATCTAACCACAAAGATGATCACTGATGACTGCCAAGCGAGTAACATGCAGAGAACGACTCAACGATGAAAGAAATACGTTTAGAAAGGACAGTTACAACACAAACTATAGTATTTAAAAGCTTGCATGGGTTGTGTGACTGAGTCCTTAGATATAAAATATGTTTAGATTCGCAGTTTATGGTGTCAGAAAAAAAACCCAAAAAGACAACTTTTAATAAAAAGTAGACTTTGTCGGGTGAAAGCAGAAGAAGCCAACACATCACCAGTTGAGAGTTGAATGTTTATGTTCACTAACACCAAAAATAGTCCATGTTTTTGTAACACAAACCAACAAGAAGTTGTAAAAGTTAAAGAAAACAAAAAGAGTACGTTTCTGTTGTACATTGTGGATTGTGGTGACGCCTTCAGTTGTGAGAGAATTTGGAGCAAGTGTGTTGTGTAGATTTGCGAGCGAAAGTGAAAAATAGGGGCGCGCGAAATGTCGTCTGCTTCCCCAAGTCTGTCATCACTACAGCTGGAGAGACGAGCAGGCCCACTTTTTACAACTCACGGGCTCAAATCTAAACAACTTTGTACGTCTGAGAGAGAGAGAGAGAGAGAGAGAGAGAGAGAGAGAGAGAGAGAGAGAGAGAGAGAGAGAGAGAGAGAGAGAGAGAGAGAGAGAGAGAGAGACAGACAGACAGACAGACAGGCAGACAGACAGAGAGAGAGAGAGAGAGAGAGAGAGAGAGAGAGAGAGAGAGAGAGAGAGAGAGAGAGAGAGTTTAGATGTAATGCAATTGCTTGTGACTGATTTTTTTTAACCCATTTTGCTCAGACCCACTACAGCAGGAGATGGATCGACCATGATAATTCAAGGGTAGTGCCAGATTAGCTTGGCTAGGCGCCAAGCTAATCTGGCACTATCCTTGAATTATCATGGTTGATTCATTTACTGCAACTGTTCTGTGACACCTCCATATTTTGCACTTGCAACCTGGGGGCTTAATTTAACTTGGCTTCCTCCCGCTTGGCAATTTACCTCCAACTTAACACTGAGTGCACACCAGCAATGGCAAAAAATAAAACACGACGAGACCAGGAGGAACATTAACTTGGCTATAACCTATGTCTGACAAACTAACAAACCAACCAACCAACCAACCAGCGAAGCAACAGCCAATCAACGAATCATATAAAGAACAACACTGAAGGACACTGAGCTCAAAGCAAGATAATCAGAAAAAACTTAATTTGGACTGCGATTGACATTGTGGCTATCGTCAGCTCCTTTTGCTGAGGATATTCTTCATGTAGGAGTGACTTCAACAAAACGAGCTGCCGATAGTCACAGGTTTATGACGTAATGATTATGATATACATTTATAAGACGTAATAAGCGATGATGGTATACGTACGGTGCAGAGTGAGTATTCCGTGAAGTTGCATGGCCATAATATGTATTGGCGACAAGGTAAAAAAAAAAAAAAAAACAATCTAAATATTTCTGCAATATGTACGATATGTGGGAAGACTGAGATTTTTAGCGATATTTCTTAACCGGAAAAAGAACCAGTCTACAGCAGAAATGGTTATAGTATTCGCTTTCTCATTGTTGAATACGAATTTTGTTTCAGCTAAAAAAAAAAAAAAAAAGTTTAATAGTTTGACAATTAAATTTGACAGAGCAGTTCATGGTTGAATGTCCACCCAAAACCACGCATGATAAATTAGTTCTCCCACCTCCATGCAGCCCGGCAATCAAGATCAGCGATTGGTTAGTGTCAAACCTTCCCATCCTCCCCTGCGCGGCGAGATAATCACGTGATCTGTCGCTTAGCCCGTCAGCACCCTCACACGAGGATAAGGACGGATTCTCTCCCCTCAGGTCGCACTCAGAACCCTGCTAATCTCCTCAGCTCAGAAAACATGACAACAGGGGCGGATCCAGAGCGTGTCTCGACGGCACCCAAACCACCCCCCCCCCCCCCCCCCCCCCCGTTTTCCACACTGTGTCATACAAAAGAAATTCAGACCAAAACGGTGACTATCACTGAGGCGATCATCAAATCATAACAAAGAAATAAATTTAAAAAAAAAACACGCTTAAAAAGAACAATTACAAATAAGATGTGTTGAAATTATTCTTTCTTTGTGCTTTTCTTTTTGTGCTTTTCTTTAAAACTGTCCTATTGTGTTGTACCCGTTCTCTCTACGCGTGTTTGTTTGTTTTTCTCAGACATACCTAGAGTTCTCAGAGGTGACGATTTTTTGTTGTTGTTAAAACTTCTCTTCTTCTATCCCGGGACACAGCACTGCTTTTGGCACTTTATTAAAGGAAGGGTTGATCATATCTATAATAATGCACTTGTCCTCCTCCCCGCCTCCACCCCACCCCCACCCCACCCCACCCCACTCCACCCCACCCCACCTCCCTAACAAAACAAGATTAATCGGGCTCAACTAATAATAATATTAATAATAATAATACCGTTATTATATAGGCATTTTTTCTCATTTTTTGGGCGAATCGACTCAAAGCGCCGCGAACTGAAACCCAACACGCACACTCACGTGACAGACACGGATTTACGCCATTTAAGACAAACACAGTACAAGACAGACGAAGGGTCAGTTCAGCTACTGAAGTTACAGAGATTTTTGATCGCTTGTATTTGAAATTTGTAAAGTGGCCTGAAACCGGTACCAAATTGTGGGGGGTGGGGTGGGGGTGTGTGGTGGGGGGGGGTGTACTGATATTAATATGGTGTTAATTTTCTTATTGAAAGGAATGTTCTACCTGGAGTTTCTGCAGGAGCAATCACCATGTTTTTGACAACAACAAACACTACCAAGTACTCCTCCGTCTGAGGAACAACACAGCCAGTTGTGAAAACTGTGATACTGCTCTATACACCCACAAACCTCCTCCAAATGAGGAACACAGAATCAGATCACAGAAATAGTCATGATCACGGCTATGATGTATACCTCTTACACTGACTGACGATTACTTAAAGGGTTAGTTAGTGACCTCCCCTCCGCTGGCATGCATCAATGACTACATAGCTACCCTGCAATCTGTGTGAGACTGGAGACCCACTGTGCTGACAGAGTGATGTGTGACGGGATTAGGGGATTAGCAATCACCTGTGACACCCGGGCCAGTCGGCTGCTCACCCCGGGGGAGACACTAACAGCGCAGTTGATTTCTCGCTTTGTTTTTAATCACAGTGTGCGTGTCCACAGTCGTAGACTTAAACCTAGATGACTGCCACGTATTAGGATGCAATGCGAATGGTATCTCACACAAAGAGGTAATGCTTCTCATGAGCCCCTGTAACTGAAGGGAAACATGAAACTCTATGGCTTGCTGAGGACTGAGTTGGGCCCCAGATCAACAAAGATCGGACACTTTTCTACCGCTGCGGTTGACTAGCAGTCAGCGGCTTATTGTCAGATGGCTGACTCAGTCTGAGGGGATTGTATCGCACAGCAAGAGACACTGATTTAGAAGAGCCCCTCTGAGTGCAGGGACACATGGCACTCTATGTCTGGGTGAAGTACTGTGACAGGCTCAATTCACCAGTGCCAAGTGAGGATATTTGACTATAGGTCCATGAACACACTAGTCTCACCCACCGATCCGGTGAGATAATTGTCAAATATACCGTACAAGAAAAGAAGAACCTTTGAATAATAAAACACAACTTTTATTGCACAAATAACCATCAAATTTTTATTTTTATTATTTATTTATTTATTTATTTATTTTTTTTTTTTGGGGGGGAGGGGCCCACCCCCCGATCCGCCACTGCTATAAATAAGGTGAATTCTGGCTAGCATGACGTTGCAAAAGGCATAGATCCTCATGAGCCCATGCAGTCGCAGGGGCTCGTGAGGAGCTATGCTTTTTGCAGAATAAACGATTTTGCTGTGGAATGTGGCTTTCCATGATTACCATATCACTGCCAGAGCAAAGAGTCTCAGTGAAACTCCACGAAGACCAATACGAATGAATGAATGAACGAAGAGAGGCAGCAAAGCCGGCAGTTAACCCGCGTTTGTCTGCCATGATGTCCAAACTTGCCATAAGCAAAGTATTGAATTAGTAACCCCTAGAGGGTGTAGCCGGGAGTGTTGTTATATGCCAACTTTGCTATACATTATATATTGTTGTAAACTAAGTTTACTGTCAGAAAACAACAAGAATACCAGCCAGCTTTTCAACTATACCCAACCATTCATCGTCCAAACTTGCCGGCGGAAGTAAAACTGTTTGGAAGTGAGGTGGGGTATGGCGGGTGGGGGGGGGGGGGAGGGGGGGGGAGAGGGGGGGGGGCGGTTGCAGCAAAGCTGGTGGCTGGGTGGCTAGTGAACGTGTTTTCTGTCACGTAGTCTTAAGACCTGAGTCCCGGCACCTGGGGTCACAGTTTACAATTTTGATATCACGGGGTGATATGCAGACTCGGACGGACAGGGGGAAAAAAAAAATCTGCCTTGTCACTTGGCAGATTGTAAATCCCGTGACGCCGACCGTGTGGAAAACATGGATGTAAGAGCTTTAGCAAGAGACATAGACTTTTATCAGCCCCCACTCTGCGTGCACTGCGTGCGGGGGCTGATGAGAAGCCGTGCCTCTTGCGGCTCAGTAAAGTGAGTGTTTGGCCACAGGAGTGATTAAGGTCGAAGGAACGTCGAGATCTGGACAGTGTTATCCAAAACATGCAACGGGAAATGTGTGAGAACCGGAACCACAGACAACTGATGTAAATACTGATATAAATAATTTGTTCTTCTTCGTTTTCTTCTTCTTCCTCGAACACTCTATAGTATAATTTATTATTATTATTATTATTATTATTATTATTATTATTATTATTATTATTATTATTTTATGTTGATGTTATTGTGTCGCTTTATCGAACTCAATACTCCTCGTGTTTTTCTTTGTTCTCCATTTATTTTAAATTAACACGCTGATCACAACGAGGAAGAAAACTACAACCACATTTGTAAACAATTAGTAGAGATACATTCCTCTCCTACACTAAATTGCGGCTACAGTTTGCAGTATACATCACTTTTCAAACACTTATTCCGATAACACGTGATAAGGGAGATTCTAAACCAGGCTTACGGGTGGCACGCAGTATCTCCTGCTCGCTAATAGCCGCCTATTTTATTTCAATTACACAGGATTTTTTTTCCGATAAAAGGCGGCGAATATTACATGCACAGTGCAAAATCTAAACGTTGAAACAAGTTGGGAACCCAGCCCAAAGTTGTTCCTATTTTCAAGCTTATCCATCTGATCCATCTCCTTTTACTCTAACCCACCCTCTGATCCACACACACAGAAATAAAGACGAACTCCGCCATTCGTAAGCTATGTGGTCTGGGGTAGCATAGCTATGCTAAAGAAGAATGATAGCAAGATCAGCGGAATGACGTCACTTCAAGCTTCACGGCATGACATCATTAGTCCCACGACGCCGTGTTCATAGTGACAACTCGATGTTATACGTCACTCATCGCACTCCTAACATTTTACGTATGTTAATTAAAAATAACTCCGAAAACATGGTGCAGAAAAGTATCTGATTTCCACACCTAGGGCTTACAGGTCACAACTGACCTAATCGTACCCGACAGGTTATGTAAATACCGCATATTATGAAAAAGCACGCAATTATTAATGAGAAGAGTGCTTTGTTCGTAAAAAAAAGATTCAATTGTCTGAAGATTAATCCCAACTAATTCGTGAAATTAATCACAAAAACGTAGTATTATTTTTTTTGACGAAAAAATATTCAAGAGATGCAATGCTAATTTAACGAACTCATTCAATACTTTGATCTTCCTTTTATCTAGCTATATGCAAAATATCAAGTAACAATAATTAATTACGGACTCCAGTGTGGATCAACCGGTTCTTGTGAAACGGCCATTTTCTCGCCATTGAGCATCTTAATTAAAATAAATAAATAAATAAAATTAACAAAAAAAACCCCCAAAAAACTCGAGATTATTCTTTTAGGGACAATATCATACAATTTCAAGCTTGTCCGTCTTCAAATGCGGGTTGTGGTCGCTGTCACACACACACACACACACACACACACACACACACACACACACACACACACACGCACGCACGCACGCACACACACACACACACACACACACACACACACACACACACACACACACACACACACACACACACACACACACACACACGGCGCTTGGCGCCAAAACGATGTTCTTTAGCAAGGTTTGCGTAGCCAGACGTGACGTCATTTTCATCTTGTTACATGACTTTTGACAGTATTTCTGCCCGCCTAAAACGTCATGCGTGCTCCAGAGTGTGCTCCGACCAGCCCCATTTCAAAGTTGTTCCTATTTTTTTAAATAGGAATAACAAAAACATCTGACAGCACGATAGCTCAAGCGGGATAGTGTCTGCCAGAAGCACTACCCAGTGCTCTCATAGTTGATATCATTTTCTCGTAATTTAATTTTACAATGCCCCGCCCAGGGATCTTGAAAGACCTGCTGGGCGTAGCATTGTAAAATTAGTGTATACGCGGCCAATTTCTGCGGGCGTGCGCCTAATTAGGCCCTGACGTTACAGCTGTAGACTTCAACTTCAAACTACTGTTTCTATTACGAATCTTTAATTACTGTGTGATGTTTTTCTTACTGATTCAAACTGGGAATCCGAACAAACAAACAAACAAACAAACAAACAAACAGCGAACGAACAACAAACGGACAAAAACGGACGAACGAAAGAACGGGGGATGGGACGAACCAATGCCAACTGACAAAACATTTTACTCCGCTTATAACTAGGGCGGACATAACATTTTACTCCGCTTATAACTAGGGCGGACATAACATTTTACTCCGCTTATAACTAGGGCGGACATAACATTTTACTCCGCTTATAACTAGGGCGGACATAACATTTTACTCCGCTTATAACTAGGGCGGACATAACATTTTACTCCGCTTATAACTAGGGCGGACATAACATTTTACTCCGCTTATAACTAGGACGGACATAACATTTTACTCCGCTTATAACTAGGGCGGACATAACATTTTACTCCGCTTATAACTAGGGCGGACATAACATTTTACTCCGCTTATAACTAGGGCGGACATAACAAAAGTCGGATATTACAACGCTTCTCCAGAGACAGCACTCTGTCTGTGTAAACTGCTTCGCTTATAACGCATTTTCAATTAACACAAACAAGATTTAACAACAACAATAGTTAGGTCCCCAGGTCGCGATTTGTAATACTCGAAGTTTACAAACAAACAAACAAACAAACAAACAAACGTTACATTACATTAATAAATTAACTCATTGTGTTCGCGACACACCACAGCAAGGTATGGCCCGACCGTGATAGTTTCATGGTCGATCTGTCTCCTGAATTGTAATGCAGTCCTCAGAGGATAACTCTAAAATGTGGGTTTTTTATACCTGAGGCACAATGAGTTAATATTAACTCATTATACCCCATCACCGAAATCCCCAAATGTTGCCGTTGTCCTCTGAAGACTGCATTGCAGTGCAGGACACAGATCGACCATGATAGTTCAAGGGTGATGCCAGAATAGCTTGGCGCCCATAGGCGCCAAGCTATTCTGGCATCACCCTTGAACTATCATGGTCGATCCTTATCTTGCTGCGGTGTGTCTGGGGTAGAATGAGTTAAATATGAGTGAAAGCCAGCAGGCCCGCAGTAAGGCAGTCTGTTCTCACACCAAGTAGGCTACAACATGGCCGCGCTGCCAAGCCTCACCCGTCGTTATCTGCACGTCAAAACACCCCTAGCCACATAATGCAAGCCACTCGCGCTTTTCTAATACTGACACATTCCCACAGGTATGTATTCAATAGCTGTGTTCTGACCCCTGATCCTGAATCTTACGGCCTAAGGCTCTAGGGTCCCAAATCACATACCAGCGCAAATATTAATTTACGGCTGGCACAGAAGCTGATCGGCCTCTGCTACATGGCGGTGTCCTAAAGATTTGACTAGGTACGCCTACGTTTTTTGAGTCACTTTTATGTCTGTACAATGTCCCAGATAAAGAATTAATTGTGCTGGTCTGTGATTTGGACATTACGGCTGGAATCCTTGAGGTAAAAAATCACAGACCAGCACACCGTTAATCTGCAAGAGGCACAGATCTTCATGACCCCGTACTGTCCAGAAGCCGACATCAACAGACCATCGGTACCCGCCAGCATGTTGTATCCACAATATATCCTGTTATGTCTGTCTTCCTCAGAAAAAGTCTCAGAGGTCTGACAATCTACAGCTCCAAACACCTTGCTGATCTTATACTCCCTTATCTTTGGCCTTCTGCACTCTCTCTCTCTCACTGGGGCGGAAGTGTTTCCAGTTATTCTCATCCGATCCGGAGAGTCCCAAAGCTGACACGATGACAGGGCTACGTCGCAACTTGTCGCGCGCCCCGCCTCTTGAAGCGCGCGACGTGCGGAAGGGAGGGAACTGCAAATTACAGCCAATTAAAACACGAAGTGGCGTCACGTGACGTACGCCACAGGGCCAGGGGAGGTCAGACAGCAAGACGAGTAGTTTAGGGGAGATAACTTAGGTCTCTATTCGCAATCTAACCGCACCACTCCCCTCGAAAACAAAAAAGTATGAAAACAAAACGATTACCAAGAGGCATTGATGCTCATGAGCCCCTGCAACTGCAGGGGCTCATGAGGATCTATGCCTCTTGTAGGCGTAAACACCCGACAGCGGAAGTGTTCCGAACTGATCTTCCCAGCATTCGCGCGACAAGATGGACGAGGATGGTGTCAAAGTGTAAGTTAAAATAAACACCGGCCATGTTTTGTATGTGAACGTCAACAGGAGGGTAATTGAATAAGGAAAATACGTGTCTGAATGAATTATTGTAGTCGAGGATACGGAAAGGCACTGTGAAATAAAACCTGTTTACGTGACCACCTTTTCGAAAGAAAAAAAAAGTGGGTTTAACCAAGTCCCGTTTCTAAGATTTTGGAGGTGTTGCCTAATGACTATGTAACAGTTGCAGGAGATGGATTGACCATGGTAATTCAAGGGTAGTGCCAGATAAGCTTGGCGCTAGGCGCCAAGCTAATCTGGCACTACCCTTGAATTATCATGGTCAATCCATTTATGGCGCCAAGCTAATCTGGCAATACCTTGAATTATCATTCTCAATCCATTGAAGGTGCCAAGCTAATCTGGCACTATCCTTGAATTATGACGGTCACTCCATTGAAGGCGCCAAGCTAATCTGGCACTACCCTTGAATTATCATGGCCAATCCATTTATGGCGCCAAACTAATCTGGATCTACCTTGAATTTTCATTCTCAATCCATTGAAGGCGCCAAGCTAATGTGGCACTACCCTTGAATTATGACGGTCAATCCATTGAGGGCGCCAAGCTAATCTGGCACTACGCTTGAATTATCATGGTCGATCCATCTCCTGCTGTGGGGACTCGGAGCTAAATGGGTGAAATTTGAGTTGTGTGTCAAACTATTTATCACAGGTGTCGCTGGCTGTGAGTTGTGGACATTGCGGCCGGACGGCGGCCGGACGAAGGGTGTCCCGCAGCTAAACGGACTGTGACCACAGGCTGCAGATCAAAGAAAATCTACAGACGGCGCCAAGTGTGCGGCATCGGTCAAACGAGTACGTCATGACATGCCGGCCACGCGGCGCAAGATGGAACACAGTTGTTGTTGTTGTTGACTTTCCTGTAGGTAGCCGCTATTTGTCCGGTCGATTCACCTCGACACTGAAAAAGCGCTACCGAAAACCACAGGGTCAAGCAGCGGTGCCACGATGACACAGGGCGGGTGAGGGGATCGCGTGTAAGATTGACTTCAGTAATAACCCATTCTGCCCTGACGCACTACAGCAGGAGATGGAACGACCATCATAATTCAAGGGTAGTGCCAGATTAGCTTGGCGCCGACAGGCGCCAAGCTAATCTGGCACTGCCCTTGAATTATCATGCTCGATCCATCTCCTGCAACAGGTGCATAGTTAGTGTTAGAGCCCTTGAATTACCATGGTCGATCCATCTCCTGCAACAGGTGCATAGTTAGTGTTAGAGCCCTTGAATTACCATGGTCGATCCATCTCCTGCAACAGGTGCATAGTCGTTAGATGACGCCTCTAAAATTTGGGAAATACGTGCGTCGGGCTGAATGAGATAACAGGTGCATGGCCATACGTTCATTTCTGTTACGTCATATACAGTGGTAACGGATTAGACTGCCCGCAGATCATTGGTTATTTCGCCATGAAAGCTCAAGAGTGCCGCTAAGGTCCAGCAACCAGCTCCTTCCAACAACCGCACGACCACAAGCACATAAATCGCCAGTGAATATCTGCCGAATACCATTGACTGAAGGAAAGTACAAGCATGGATTTTTTTTTGTTCTAATTGGTTTGTTGTACAAGAAAAGGATACCTCGAAAAACAAGAGACGGACGGACCGACGGACGGACCGATTGATTGATTGATTTATCGATTGATTGATTGATTGATCAGTTAAGGTATAACGACGTGTAAGCAGCGAAAACTATCCGACGGCGGCCCTACCACTAACCTGCAAAGTACACACATCTCTCCTGCTAACAACCGAGGAGGTGGTACTGAAGTTCATCACAGCGAGAGAGAGAGAGAGAGGACCTCCACACATTCGGTGCCTGCTTTGGGGGCGCGCGCGGCGTGCAAAGTACTGTTAGAAGCCGGCTGATGATCCCCCCCGATAGCCGCGTGTACCTGATCTACCTGACAACACCTGTCCTCACCTTCTCCCCACACCACGGTCTGAACAATGTAAACACCCATCCCTTTGTCCCCCCACCCCACCCCACCCCTACCCCACCCCTCTCGATTCCGCACCCGACCCTAGGAATCATTCGATTCTGTCATCTTCAACGCCTCTTCCTACCCCACCCCACCCCCATCACTAGGTGCACGTACACACAGTAAACCACAAATCTTCCTCCGTTTAGCCCATATCATACTGAGGCTAAAAACTTCAAATTAATTGTACACTACCACATGCAAGCGACATTATAGTACTTGCAGATAAGGATATCGGCCAATGGCTTTAGTTCAAGGGTGGTGCCAGAATAGCTTGGCGCCTAGAGGCGCCAAGCTATTCTGGCACTACCCTTGAACTATTTTAGTCAAACTTATTTCACACACGGGTGTATTCCGAATGATAAGGGCGAAGGCCGGTATATACTACCACGCCCAAACCTGCTCAACAAGAGGCCCAGATTCCCATGAGCCCCTCGCACTGAATGGGCCCATGAGAATCTTTGCCGCTTGCAAACGGAAGGAGGCTGAGAGAGTGACGATTTGTGGACTCCGGCGGGCTAATTAGAACAAGCACGCAGCCTGTGCAGAACCCAAACCACACAGCCCAGTGAGAGAGGTACGCAGCCTGTTGACGCTGATCGCGGCAGGAAATCCCGCCTCGCTTTCAGTCTCGCGCAGGTTTCCAAAGATTGACACGCTCACTTTGCAGTCCCTGTGATCACACATTATGACTCCAAACAAATATATCCTATTCAAATGCAGATTTACAAGTGTGCTAGTCAGAGATTTTTGGACTGTACAGATTCCAGGGGTAAGGTTCAAATTCACAGACCAGAACTGCGCAACTCTTGTTCATCCATACTCACGAGCAAAGGACATTTCGCATTTCGTTTGCTCGTCAGTTCTGATATGACGTAAAGCTCAAAAACTGATTACAGACAGCACACACATTCGGACAGCAACATGACATTTCTGTTTGAGTCCTTCTTAACGCGTTCAAAACCGAGAAAAACCGAACACCACACAGCTACAAGAGGTATAGATCCTCATGAGCCCCCCGCAATGCGGGGGCTCATGAGGATCTATCCCTCTTGCATATGGGTAGCCAATGATGCCAAAATGTCAAAAGCCGCACTAACTTACCGCAGTTGCACTAACTTACCGCAGTTGCGGGGACTGATAAGGATCTATACTTGCTGTAACCACTCTGTCTCCATTTTTGCGCACGGCTGGAAATTTTTGACGTTGAATTTACAATCGTTCAATACAGACAAATAATTCGCGCCGACCGGCACTAAACGCGCGAACCTCAGTGATCACGATCTTGAAACATCTACAAGGACGACGAGGCGCCATAACAGCGAAGTGCGTATACATACTATATCGCTTGGGCCATTTTTACCATGTTTCGCCTTGCGTGCGCAATCGGCGAAGACTCCAGCGTACACTTGGGTACGTACTGTGTGTGCAGCCTAATTAGACTCCGCACGTGCTGCAAGCTATGTACCGCCGTAATAAAGTCATAACTTATACTGACGTCAAACGTCTTTGAAGACGGCGCGGAAAATGACGTGTGCGTGTGCGTGTGCGTGTGTGCTGCCGGTCTGTGGTTTCGGACCTTACGGCCGTAGGCCAGCACAGTGGTCAGGTCGTGAATCACAGACCAGCGAATGTTTATTGAGTAGGTGTCGGGGAATTTGTCAGTTAGCATTATACTTCATAATCCAGTGACTCGCTACACGCCGCTAGGGAAAACAAACAGTAATTAGACAGAGTACCGTAGGACTACGCCAAGGGGGGTGGGGGGGGGGGGGTAGGGGGAGGGGGGTCTGAGACTGATACACTGACAATGGCTAAGACGTACAGCATGACTACAGAAGCGGGTGTGAGAGTCAGTCACTGAAATAGACACCTGCAAGAGATACAGATTATCTTAACCCCCTGGGGCAGTTGCAGGGGCGTATGAGAATCGGTGTCGCTTATTGATAGAGAGAAACCTCATTTACATAGCGGGAATCAGGAAGTAATCAAAGTGCGACTGAAAGACACTGATCTGCCGGGAGGGTCTAACGAGAAAGCTTGGGCAAATAAATGATTTCAAAGACAAACTTTCGTCTGAGCAGATAATCAACTCATTTAGTAGTCAGTCGCTCCTCGTCAACAAAATGCAGAAACTAAACTACGCCAACGTACTGACATTCAGGAGGGAAAAGAACTTGAGCGGAGGGGGTTAGGGGAAGAGGGGTGGGGGGGGGGGGTTGGAAGGGTGAGGTGGGAACTAGGTACATACGTCAATTCTTATTCAAATGATGATCTTATAATGCTATGCACCATAATCACGCGCAGTGACGGAAGTCGAGTCATTGTCGAGTGTGATTCGCGCAGTGACGGAAGTCGAGTCATTGTCGTGTGTGATTCGCGCAGTGACGGAAGTCGAGTCATTGTCGTGTGTGTTTCGCGCAGTGACGGAAGTCGAGTCATTGTCGTGTGAGTGATTCGCGCAGTGACGGAAGTCGAGTCATTGTCGTGTGTGATTCGCGCAGTGACGGAAGTCGAGTCATTGTCGTGTGTGATTCGCGCAGTGACGGAAGTCGAGTCATTGTCGTGTGTGATTCGCGCAGTGACGGAAGTCGAGTCATTGTCGTGTGTGTGATTCGTAACACATCCAGGACCGACATCCGCAAATGTTGATGTTGCCCCTTCAGTGAAGACTGTATTACACTTCTGGAAACAGACCGAGCGTGCTAGTTCAAGGGTTGAGCCAGAATAGCTTGGCGCCTAAGGACTGACTGACTGACTGACCGCCTATGGGCGCCAAGCTATTCTGGCACCACCCTTGAACTATCACGCTGGATCCATGTCTTGCCGTGGCGTGTGGGGGCTGAATGGGTTATTCATTCATTCAGTCCTCTCTGCGCCGTCTGGTGCTTGAGGCGACGGCAAGGGAGCGCCACTTTTGTCTGTCAGCTGCTATTTTGGGTGCTGTTTGCAGAGTAAGGCCTCTGTTCTTGAGCTCTCGCTCCACGGTTCGGCGCCACGTCTCCTTTGGTCGCCCACGGTTTCTCTTCCCCTGTGGTGTCCATCTCAGTGCCACCCTTGGTAATGAGTCAGGTGACATTCTGCAAACGTGGCCTAGCCATCTCCATCTCCGTGTGGCGATGGTTTCAGCGATGCTGTCTGCGCCTGCTCTCTTCCGTAGTTCCTCGTTTGTAATTATGTTTGGCCAGAAGACCTTCATGATCCGTCGCAGGCACTTGTTCTGGAAGACATCCAGCTTGCGTTCCGTAGCGGTAGTGGATTTCCAGCATTCTGACCCATATAGAAGGACACTCAGCACGTTGCTCTTAAAAATACGGAGCTTGGTGTGGATGCTCAGGCTTGTGGTCCTCCAGATGGGTTTCAGCATTGCGAAGGCTTGGTTGGCTTTGCTGATTCTTGTGGTGATCTCCCTTGTGCAGTCTCCATCTGTGGTAACCTTGCTGCCCAGGTACGTGAACTCGTCCACCTCTTGCAGAGGTTGGTCATTGATGGTGATTGGGTCGCCCACTATGGTGTTCTTCCTCATGACTTGAGTCTTCCTAATGTTGACCCCGAGACCTATGGAGCTTGCTGACTGTGTCAACTGTTGTGTCTTCTGTTGCATGTCCTGGTTTCTGCTTGCCAGCAGCCCGATATCATCGGCGTAGTCGAGGTCATCCAGCATTGAGGTCAGCGTCCACTGAATTCCCTGCATCCTTCCCTCTGTGGTGCGGCGCATGATCCAATCAATTGCCATTGAGAATAGGATTGGCGAAAGAATACATCCTTGTTTCACTCCGGTTTCCACCTTAAACGGTTCGGTGAGCTGGTTGTTGTGGACGACTCTGCACTCAAAATTCTTGTACAGGGACCTGATGACGTTGACAAGTTTCTGGGGGATTCCATAGTATCGCAGGATTTTCCAAAGGGAGTCTCGATGCAGACTGTCGAAGGCCTTCTCAAAGTCTACAAAGACCACATAGAGGGATCCATTCCATTCGTTAGACCTGAATGGGTTAACACAAACTATTTTGATAAGCTCGTGTTAAAATCAACAACTGCCCGCGAGATGCCCGGCCGGGCGGCGGCATTGTATATCAAGACCCCACGGCAAGCTCGTAAACAGGTTTACCCCACTACTAGTTGGTTAGTTCGGGTTTAACGTCCACGACACCGAAGTGATAATGGACGGCCCTGACGGGCGGGTTATGAAAGGGGGGGGGGTGGGGGGGGCAGGGAAATATGCCACTGGAGTATGACCTGAACACTAATCAATTCAGGCGCACTGCAACTGTGCCACTTTGATTGACCAGGGCCTTTCAACGGACATGCTATGGAACGAGCCCGTCTTTTCCCCCTGGATTGTGAGTCCAGCTACCCGGGGCCGGGATTGACGGGGATTCGGACCCACGACCCGGTGATTCCCTTCGCTCTCCTGCTCCGACGCTTAACCGCCTGAGCTATTTGGGACTCTGTACTGCCAGCGACTAGTGGATCATTGCGTGTTCTTCCGGAAAACTCAACGGCGCCCACTAAAAATCTTTTTGCCGAATGGGAGGTAACCGCTTCCCTACCACTGGACGCACGTTTCTGTTTCAGTCTCAAATCTTGAGTCATTCCACGACCAAAAAGCCAAAACAGTCAAAGAGACGTGGCTACAGATTGGTCTCAGCAAGAGACATAGATCCTCATGAGCCCCCGCAGTCGCGGGGGCTCATGAGGATCTATGTCTCTTGCAGTTCGATCGCGTTGACTTTTTTCTCGGCAATCGGAAAGGGGCCAATGACAGCAGGACAAGCGGAGAACTACGCTAGTGCAAACGACGCTGAAAATTTGCAATTGGAGCCGGTGTGGGGTCCTGCATTATCTTGGTGACTCGGCTACTTACTTCACGCTGGTTACCTTCCTCGACCCAGCTACTCACGATAATGCGGAGGAGGTAACCAATGAGCTACTTATTATCGGAGCCACTCGCTATCTGTACCCAGTTATCAGTCTGTATCGGGGGGAGAGAGAGACCTTGCCAGGGTTGCCTATCAGGCCGATGACACGCATGCGATTAGCGCACGCGCATTGCAAATCGCTGAACGTCAGTCCCGGGGGTCAGGCCTCTGGCCTCTACAGAAGTAAAGATTCGCATGAGCCCTTATGGAATTCCATACCTCTTGTTATAATCGATCTTGAGTTCAGCGGCGTGGCCTCATTGAGCTTTTTAGTTTGTCAACTTAAAAAAAAAGTGATTTCATCCTGAACTCTTCTTGTAATTACGGCTTCATCTTCAGTGTTTTTTTTATTTTATTTTATTTTTTATCAGAGCAATGTGGTCATCTCAAAGTTGAACATATTCCGCAGTGTTGTCTGTAAAAAATAACAAGGAACAAGGGGGAAATTACTCAGCCGTCCCGGCCCCACCCCCTCCAAGAAAGGACCAAATTTTTACATAAACAGTAATTTTGTCAATTTCAATACTAAATAATCAAAATACTTGCGTCATTATTTTCTTTGCGAAAATGACACTTTTTGCCTAAAACAAAAACACGTCGTCACGCGAAAAGACGTCATAGGCCGAGACAAATAATTACGCATGGTGAAAAGTGGAAAGTCCAACGCACACCGGTATTTTCTCTTGACTAGGAGGTCCAGGCTACGCGCTGGGAGGTAGGGCCCATACCTGAGTCCCATGGGCTCACAGTCACTGTCAGGGGCCTAGGCTAGGGGAACTAACCCAGAGTGGAGTTGTAGTCTGCAGAATTAATTAAAGGTCAGCACTAGCACGGAGCAGGGACGTCATTCCGACATCGACATGCTCACTGGGAATTGGCCATTTGCAAGAGGCATAGAATCTCATGAGCCCCTTCGAACGCAGGGACTCATGACGATCTATGCCTATTGTTTACAAGAGCCAGCTACATTTACATACCTCTTCCACAGACAGAGGAATTTAGTAGTGGAGGTTTCGTCTGAGACTGCCGCAAGGGGGAGTAATTGAGAGTGTTTGTTGACTGGGTTGGTGGCGCAATTAAAACATCGATTTGCGATTTGAATACGGCCATGTTGCCGTCATTTGACGGTGTTGTTACGAGGCCATCAGGGACCAATAAACCTGCCAACGTCGTGCAAGGCACACTGGTTGTCTCCCTCCATTAGCTACCGCTCGAATCATAAGCAGTAGCCTGCGAATCGTGGACACAACCGGTGTGGGACCAAAATCACTGACTTCCGACTGTCAATGGTTCGTGAAGGACAAAACTAATGACATTGACTGAGCAGATCTGGTTGTGACGTAGGTTTGCCGGTACAGCTAGTCTATAAATCACCAAAACCCACAACCAAAAGGTTATTATCTCTCGCAAAAAGAAAAGAAACGCAAAGCATCGTCATCTTGTCTACAACTGTAAAGAAAAGATACGCAAAGCATCGTCATCTTGTCTACAACTGTAAAGAAAAGATACGCAAAGCATCGTCATCTTGTCTACAACTGTAAAGAAAAGATACGCAAAGAATCGTCATCTTGTCTACAACTGTAAAGAAAAGATACGCAAAGCATCGTCATCTTGTCTACATGTAAAGAAAAGAAACGCAAAGCATCGTCATCTTGTCTACAACTGTAAAGAAAAGATACGCAAAGCATCGTCATCTTGTCTACAACTGTAAAGAAAAGATACGCAAAGCATCGTCATCTTGTCTACATGTAAAGAAAAGATACGCAAAGCATCGTCATCTTGTCTACATGTAAAGAAAAGATACGCAAAGCATCGTCATCTTGTCTACATGTAAAGAAAAGATACGCAAAGCATCGTCATCTTGTCTACAATTGTAAAGAAAAGATACGCAAAGCATCGTCATCTTGTCTACATGTAAAAAAAAGATACGCAAAGCATCGTCATCTTGTCTACAACTGTAAAGAAAAGATACGCAAAGCATCGTCATCTTGTTCACATGTAAAGAAAAGATACGCAAAGCATCGTCATCTTGTCTACAATTGTAAAGAAAAGACGCGCAAAGCATCGTCATCTTGTCTACAATTGTAAAGAAAAGATACGCAAAGCATCGTCATATTGTCTACATGTAAAGAAAAGATACGCAAAGCATCGTCATCTTGTCTACAATTGTAAAGAAAAGACGCGCAAAGCATCGTCATCTTGTCTACATGTAAAGAAAAAATACGTAAAGCATCGTCTTCTTGTCTACAATTGTAAAGAAAAGATACGCAAAGCATAGTCTTCTTGTCTACATGTACAATTTTGAAAAAAGGTTTTCATAATTTAATAAATTTAAAATAATATGCTGTAATAGTCCTTGTTCGGAAATCAGAAAGCGGGTCAAAATGTCACGTACTTTGACCGATCACTGTGGACTAAAAGCCCGGACAAACATGTATTTCGCGTGTTTGTCCGGACTTTTAACTCATTGTCCCCCAAGACCGAAATCCCCAAATGTTGCCGGCGTTGTCCTCTGAAGACTGCAGTGCAGCGCAGGACACAGATCGACCATGATAGTTCAAGGGTGATGCCAGAATAGCTTGGCGTCCATAGGCGCCAAGCTATTCTGGCATCACCCTTGAACTATCATGGTCGATCCTTATCTTGCTGTGGTGTGTCTTGGGTAGAATGAGTTTTTGGTCGAAACATTTAATTGTAATCTACCTCTAGACGAATTGGTGGCCAGAAATTATTGAAATTGAAACTAAAGCGCCTAACACTGGCAGTAATCATAACGATGAAATTAGCGAGAGCTGGTCTGTGGTTCCAGGACGTATGTGTGTGTACGCCTAATGACTGCACCGACAGACACGGCAAGGGCGATCACTCACGGCCAACAAGACATTTATATTAGTCAGTGGAGCGTGCAGCAGACGCCATCATTAGCCCTAAGACAAAGTGTCAAGGTCATTAGGGCCGGCCAGTCTAGGCTCCCCGCCAGTCATGACACAATGCATCAAGGGTTCGCTTTCCAGGCGTCGCCGATAACTCCTGAGTCATAAGGAAAAGATTGAAATTGAGTGCATTCGTCGTGCTCAGTTTGGACCTGTTTGGAAGATTATGTTTTGCCACCGACCTTTTGTCTATACCTTCTGACGACTTTTCGGAGCCGCTTGCATCCTGCGCAAGCCACTAAGCAAGGTGCTCCGCTGTAGCGGAGCTCCTTGCTTAGTGGCTTGCGCAGGACTAAGCTCGCTCATGCAACTGAGGTCAGTACACGCACGAAACAAAAACGTCCATGATTTTTATGATCCGGTCCATTTGCCCACATGTCTCCCTGAACCACATACAGCGGGCCCTTTGCGTCAACTGCGTGTCTACTACGACTAGGGCCACACGTGCGTCTGTTGGCTACTTGTAGCGAGTTATCGGCCCTGGTACTCGGACTATCTCCCCTTTGAGACAAGCGTCTCGGCTTCCGCTAGAAATATTCGTCATCATTACATGGCGTCACGGCCCGATACGCGCGCGCCAGCTCCGCGTGCGGTGACGTATGCACCCATGTCACGTGTTCATTAACGGGCCATACGTCTTGTTGGGTCCCTTGGGGAAAGTCGCACAGCGAACCTGCTACAAGTGTACCTCCTCCACCTGAGAAAATCAAATTTAATTTGGATCTATCAAACTTAAGATTAACCAGGTTGATATTAGAGAGACGCATTGTAGTATTTTCATGACTACATGTTCTCCTGCGACCTGTACAATTTATATCTTATTTTAAAATTAATGTTAGCGGATCGCTACGTTGTAGCAAACAAGGGTGTAAATTTCCATGCGTAAGCAGGGGGCTCATGGAAATTTACACCTCTTGCAGGTGGATGGAGGAGAATTTGACTGTTGTCCCGTGAGCAAGAGGGGGTTCAGCGCGAGGGAAAAGCGACCCCTGACGGCGCGGCAGGTGAAATGAAAGTGAAACAAGACCCGTAACTCGTTACACGCCTCTCGACCCCCGACCCTCGAACAATGATGACGGGGGACCCTCGGGACTCGGGGCATCGGAACACTGGTGGTCGAAGAGGGGGAAGGGGGAAGGGGGAAGGGAGCTGTGACACTGACGATCTTACCGTCAGGTCAAATTGTTCAACACTTGTTGCAACAGAGCAATTCGTTCTTTGGTTTTGCCTTGACTGCAAATGGCAGACTAAATCGGAAAGGCGGTGTGAACTCGTGACTGAATAGCGGGTATGTTGGGCCGGGGTGGAGGTGGAGGCGGGTGGAGGAGGGTGGATGGGCGGGTAGCGGACTGAGGAAGTTAAGAATATTAGTTGAAATCTGGCAAACGAGTAATAATAGGACGATTGTGTTGGCAGTGATAATAGGGAGACTTACAACGACCAGTCAGCTTTGCCACATTCCCGGATCTGTGATAATGAAGTATAAGTAGCGACTGATCTCGTCTATTTGTTTGTCTATTTTGAAAAAAAAGGATATTTTCCCGAAATATTAATAAACTGTGTTGTAACTGTCTTTTTCTACGCGTGTTTCTTTCTCCGTTGGGTTCTTCGTCTTGTTTTGTTTCGGTTCTACGATACGAAACCAGCTACGCGAACCGTCCGCTGATGCGGTTTAGATCGGCAAACGAAAGACGTGTCGTTGGTGCAAGGAAGGTAACTCTTCACGGGCACGCACTCTACTTGTAGCGTTAACTCCATTCGAGACGTGCCTCATGCGAATACGCGGTTTATGCCGCGTATCCGGAGGCAGCACGTCTCGAACGAGTTAACGCTACATCAGACGGATATTGCTATCGATTTCTGCCTACTGCCGCCCCGAAATTAAACAAATAAGCCGCGTGTGCCTTTGCGTCACAATAGAAGTGAATTATCGACCATGCCAAATACATTTGTGAGATTTTGGAAGCGTGAAAAAGCGACAGTCAAAGCGAAGGGACGCAGCCGACTCGCCGGCGCGACAACCTATATAACCAGTATTGTGGGCTTCGCAGCGACAGCCGACCAACGTGGGGTGCAGAAAACTAACGTCAAATCATATTATTTTAGTGGTACTTTATCCATTTAAGTCCCGAGGTCCCATTTCTCCAATTTTGGAGGTGTTGCCTAACGACTATGTACCAGTTGCAGGAGATGGATTGACCATGACAATTCAAGGGTAGTGCCAGTTTAGCTTGGCGCCTGAAGGCGCCAAGCTAATCTGGCACTACCCTTGAATTATCATGGTCAATCTATCTACCGCTGTAGGGACTCGGGGCTAAATGGGTTGATAATTGTTGACAGGGTCCATTTCTAACAAGGATTTGAGCCATAATCCACCTGCATGAGTCGTTTGGAGAGAACTGGCGATCTGACGAAGATTTCCGACTGAATAGAAGCCGTATGAAGGCTGTACACACAATCTGATGACGTCACTAAAGAAACGGGTTAACGAAACGCATTTCGTTTGTCATCTAAGTCTCCCGGATGATCTGCAGCCTTCACTGACTAACGAGTCTCCCGGATGATCTGCAGCCTTCACTGACTAACGAGTCTCCCGGATGATCTGCAGCCTTCACTGACTAAGTCTCCCGGATGATCTGCAGCCTTCACTGACTAAGTCTCCCGGATGATCTGCAGCCTTCACTTGTCGACCAAAACTGACCCGGCAGTTGCTACGCATCCGTGTGCTGGTCTGTGATTTACGACTTTTGCAGTATTGTAAATAAATAGATCACCACACATTTCAGCTATTCGATGGCACGTCGGTTGACCATCGACCCTCCCCACAGCCCGCCCCCCCCCCCTCCACCCCCCACCCCCGAAAAAAAAGTGCAAGTAACTGCAGTGAAACACACAAATTCATGCCATGCATGAGCGTTCACAACCGGGAGAGAGAAAAAAAAAAAAAGAAAAAAAAAAGATAGATGATGTACAAGGTAGGATTGTTGACAGAGGTTGCCAGGCGACAAGAGTTAGGGCCCCTTATCATGGGAGATCACTCTCAAGTCGTCTTCACTTTCAGCACTAAGATGGCCGCCCTTGATAAAGGTTTTCAAACTGTTTTCGGGGCCCTAACGGCACAGTCTCTCCTGCCTTCAAGACCACGCGACGTGGTATTCACTGACGGGGTGAGGCTGGCACCGAGTGTAAGCAGTTACGCTGCAGCCTACAGGCGAACAAACAACAAACAACAAACAACGAACAGCTATCCCGCAGCCTACAGGCGGACCCCCCCCCCCCCCCCAACAAACAACAACAACAAAAAGGAAAAAGGCCACCTGAAAACAGTCAAAATAAATATTTTTTTATTTTCGTGTAACCCTTTCAGTCCCAAGGTCCCATTTCTCACATTGTGGAGGTGTTGCCTAACGACCCGTTGCAGGAGATGGATTGACTATGATAATTCAGTGCCAGATTAGGCGCCAAGCTAATCTGGCACTACCCTTGAATTATCATGGTCAGTCCATCTCCTGCTGCAGGGACTCAGGGCTAAAGGGGTTAAGTGGCTTTGTGCCTACACTTTTTATTTTAAATCAGCGGCAACTCATTAGCGCCTCTGCGCACGCGTTGAAAAGAGCCGTCATTTTGTCTGTGTGGACTATAGTAGTTGTCTTTCTCACTCGTCAGAACTCGGTCAATAGCTGAGTAAACTAAGAACAAGAATTTCGATCGCAACAAATCAGTTTTACTCTAACATTCCAGACAACGAATGGATATTCAGGATTTGGTTCCCACCTAAACAGAAGTCATGCAGTGCCTGTCATTAGCGTCAACAACTGCAATACAACAACACTTCGTCAGTCTGTTCGCTTCTTTTCATTGCCGAGGGCCCACTACCGCCGAAACTGTTCAAAGATGCACTTCTCAGTGTAACAAACGGTTACGAAACGCTACACTACACAGGTCTAGTTATGGTTCATTTAAACACAGGACTGAGAATCCATTTCAGCACACGTCGTCATGAACAATGACTCCACTCCGTTCTCTAAATACAGTGCTATCATTAATAATAATAATAATAATAATAATAATAATAATAATAATAATAATAATAATAATATAATAAGGAGATTAGTTAAGCGCTTATTCCAAAAGTAGCTCTAAGCGCTGATACAATGAAAAGGCTAACAGCTAACACGCGCGCACGCACACACACACACACACACACACACGCGCGCGCGCACACACACACACACACACGCACACACACACACGTGACAGTGGGGATGAATTGTGCATGGCTGGGGAAATGAACTAATGAATGGCAGCGTTGTAGAGGTGGGTTTTGAGAAGTGATTTAAAGGAGGAACAGCTAAAAATAGTTTGAAACGCTGACGGCTGCTCAATAAGTGGGATTACGCGTGTGCTGTTGCTGCGTGTCCCAACTGCTGTTAAAGTTCAGTAGGTGTGTCGACAAGACATAGCAAACACAAATGGCGCAGAAACGTGTCTTCAGATTTACGGGTAATGGTACCCTAACTCATTGTACCCCAACACCGAAATCCCCAAATTTTGCCGTTGCCCTCTGAAGACTGCACTCTAGTGCAGGACACATAATTCGACCATGATAGTTCAAGGGTGATGCCAGAATAGCTTGGCGCCCATAGGCGCCAAGCTATTCTGGCATCACCCTTGAACTATCATGGTCGATCCTTATCTTGCTGTGGTGTGTCTGGGCTAGAATGAGTTAAGCTGTTAACCCTCTGGCTGTCGGAAGCGGCTGTTGTCGCGATGATTCCCGCAGGACGTCAGGATGTTGTTATTCCTGCAGGAATCACCGCGACAACAACCGCTGCGGGCCGACACCCAGAGGGTTACTCACTATGAGGACCGTAGTTCTGCCCGAGCAGCCGACAAAAAACAGCAAGTCCACGTTTTGTGTAAAGCCAGGTTTTGTTTGCGACTTGATACGATGACAATAATTAGCTTTTCACAACAATGTACTCTTAGTCGCCCTGCTGAGGACGGAACAGGAGTGGATGGGAAAGCGAAGGCTCCATTCCTGCTAACAAGTTGAATATTCCTTCGATATGACAACGGTCCTCAGTAATTGTGCGACGTCAATGAGTCCGATTGAAATCACCTTTACAGTGACACAGACAAACAGACGTTTCACGATTTATCCCCTCTCCCACCCCCTCCCCCGCACCCCCCCCCCCCCCCCGCACCACCCCCCCGCACCCCCCCCCCCCCCCCCGCACCCCCCTCCTCTTTCAGTGCTTTAATACGGCTTATCCGCTACTCACTGCACTCATAAATTTATTTATTTCAAAGTGGAATGTTTACTCTAACAGTTCGTATTAGAAACCGAGCAGTTGTGCACTGTCTTTTACTGACTTTCGGGAGTGAAGCGCCGGTACCAAGTTTCCCTTTCAATTTGTTTTCTTTGGGTATTAGGCACGTATGACTGAAATAGTTCAGCTGCAGAACTGAAACGGACGAACAAACGAACGAACGCCCAGAACAAACAAACGCCCGGAACGAACGACTGAACAAACGAACAACTGACACCCGGAACGAACGACTGAACAAACGAACGAAGGAAGGAAAGATGGAACGAACGAAAGTGAACTGACAAGCGAACGAGCGAACTAACGAACGCGGAGTGAGCACTAATGACAAACGAGAGAGCGGAGAGAGCGGCGAACGAAGGAATGAACGTACTGTTGATATTTTATTACTCGTGTCAACAACATTGCATTATCACACACTTTAACCCATTCAGCCCGATGCACGTATTTCCGAAATTCTGGAGGCGTCGTCTATCGACTATTCATCTGTTGCGGGAGATGGGTCGACCATGATAATAATTTAAGTGTAGTGCTAGATTAGCTTGGTGCCGACAGGCGCCAAGCTAATCTGGCACTACCCTTGAATTATCATGGTCGACCCATCTCCTGCTGCAGTGCGTCATGGCTGAATGGGTTAACAAATTATTAACCCCTTAGCTATAGGAAAGTCGCGACAAAAACCGCTACGCCAGCCGACAGGTTCAAAAGCCAACCGCCAAGCAGTCTTATTGAGAAACTATCTACAATATCAGTCTACTCACAGGTTGCCATTCAGTCCTGAAAAAAAAAGTGTATTTCCACCCAGTAATTAATATATATATATATATATATATATATATATATATATATATATATATATATATATATATATATATATATATATATATATATATATATATATATATATATATATATCAATCAGACAAAATCCAGACCCAAAACTAAGGTAACTGCTAAGCTGTAAACAGGAACGAAAAAGCCAACACTGAACAGTGACAGAGTGTCATCAGTTGGATCCCTGTAATGTAATGGGTACCAAAGAGTTTAAAACCGCTCAGAACAATTATGAGGTACATGTTTTTTTAGGTTATACTAAAAATCACTAAATGGCAACCAGACTAACACCCTCGGGAATGGACAAATACAACACTGATGCGCTGACAGAAATACAATGATCTTTATTATGCGAGAATTGCGCGATACTGAGATTGTATCTTTCTGTTCAAAGCTAGTTAGTTGGTTAGTTACTTAGTTGGGGTTAACGCCCAGCAGGTGACTAAGGCTATCTCCCGGCGGGGCATTGTATCATTCTGTAATTATTTTTTAAAAATGTCTAGTTTTCAATTTAAAAAAAATGTCATTAACTGTTTCGTACTTGTAATTTCTAAGCGTGTTTCAGACTGGCAATATCTCTCCATAATAACGCTATTCAGCTCACAACACAAGAGTCCACAACAGCTTTGTTTATTTCCAGCTTAGCCAACGACTGAGAAGTCTCAACAAAGCGGAAGTGAAAACAGAACCCCTCACGACTATCTGCCACAGAAATCACCACTTTTCCTCCTGCCGTTGCAAAACTCTCACTCTCTCCCGTGGTGCCAGCACGCGCTAGGGTGGGGGCGTGGCTTGCAGGAATGGGCGGTGCCAGACTTTGGTTTGCTGCGGTCCTGGCGACTGACGGACAAGGAAGCCTCGTCAGCTCTGATCAGCCAGCGCGTGGAGAGAGAGAGAGAGAGAGAGAGAGAGAGAGGACCGTTGATGCTTGGTTGGAACTTTGCTGAAAAATCTTTTAACTCAGCAACTTCCGACTACAAGAGACATAAATCTTCATGAGCCCCCGCATTCGCGGGGGCTCATGAGGATCTATGTCTCTTGCGGATTAGAGGTCGGGCCAATTTACTTATAACTCTACACAACTTGAAGTCATGGTTACTCTGGCACATTTTGTTCTTCTTCAGTTTTTATTGCCGTACTTAGTTGCTAATTTTACTGTCGAAGTCGCGCTGTTGGCGACTGAAGAAGGAGAGACTCTGAGTGAGAGACTGAGACAAGCCGAGAGAGTGAGACAGGGGTGCGAGAGCGGAGAGGAGGCTCACGGGATGTTGAAGTCAGGACTCACATGAAGTATCTCACGACGACTAGCGTCAACACTGTTGTCTTCGGGTCCGGCCCTGGCCCAGCAAGCGTTTTGTCTTCACACCTTCTAGAGAGCGCCTCAAGTGGAGTCAGTAACTCCTTCACATCAACATCGATGATGAGAACAATTGTCGGACGTGACAGTGGAAGATAGCACAGCGATTGTCACTGCTGACATCATTTTATTACTGTGCATTGAGTTCTTGACATAACACTGTGACCCGGGCCCTATAACAAAACAGGTAAGTTTTCTCCGAGATTTCCGCCGGAGTTCATTCTCAGTTGCCGTGTCAGTTCAGTTATCGATGTGACGACACTAAAATTCAATGAAAGTTGAGTCGTTTTCTTTAAAGGTTCTCTCAGTCTTTAAAAATGTGTAAATATATGACGTATTTAGTCAGTTTCGAGTTAGAAATCAGCCTATCAACCAGCTACAAAACCTGCAAAGCCGCTCAGTTTTCTCTGGCGAATAATACACGGCCGTCCCGCCAACCGAACTTAAATCGGCCGACTAATCAGACAGTATTTAAAGACCCAAAAACATCAAACAAATAATGTATATCAACTAACAAATAAGCGGCTTCCAAAATGAAAGAAAAGTTTTCTGCGAAACTGTTTCTTTCAGCCGAGTCATTTTTAAAGTTTAGTTTACCTGTGCGTCAGGACCAAATCATATAAAGCGTGTACAAATTATTATTTTAAAAATAATGTTGTATGTGTTATCTCATTCTACCCCAAGACCGAAATCCCCAATGTTGCCGGTGTCCTCTGAAGACTGCTTTGTAGTGCAGGACACAGATCGACCGTGATAGTTCAAGGGTGATGCCAGAATAGCTTGGCGCCCATAGGCGCCAAGCTATGATTCTGGCATCACCCTTGAACTATCATGGTCGATCCTTATCTTGCTGTGGTGTGTCTGGGGGAGAATGGGTAAACAACACGCGGGCTACCTCATGTAAATATGACAAAGAAAAGAAGAAGAAAAAAGTAAGATGAAATAGACAACGTCAGTTGGCCGATGACGCCGTGCCATCCACCAATCAGCAATCAGCTCTCAGCGCCCTTGTCAGCACCGCGTGATCCGAGGGGGGAGGAGCTGAAAGATGCGAGGAGGGGGGAGGGGGAGGGGGAGGGGTAAAAACGTAAGCTGCAGGCGGGCTGGGTCTGGCTGGTTCCATTAGCGAGGTTTATGCCGCTTTATCGGGTGCGATGTGGAGAGAGAGAGAGAGCGAGGTGTGAACACAATACGGAATCAGCGCTGTGAGAAGGTGTGAAGTGTGCACGGGGACGGTATCAACACGCATCTAGCCGCAAGAGATTCCCGCACCATTCCAACTCTTCACTCTTCTGTGACCATTGCCGTAAGTCAATCCTGCAGTGAACGCGACACCGCAGGCAAAGATCCTCATGAATCTATCTTGTGCATGGAACAATAGACTATGTTGAAGTCTTCGAAATGCACCAAAATCCTGTGTGTGGACATTTATTATGGGGGGAATAAATGACCCCCCAAAAATCAGAAAGAAAGGCTGACTGAAGCCAATAATCTGTTCAGTATAGACTGGAGCTCGTATTCGAAATTCTCAAATTTTTATTTTTTTTCTCTGAGGGACTACATGATCATTTAAGTTGAGAAATAGATAGACCATGATAGTTCAAGGGTGGTGACAGAACAGCTTGGCGCCTACAGGCGCCAAGCTGTTCTGTCACTACCCTTGAACTATCAAACCACTAAGGCTGAACCTTACAATATTTTAGTCGACCGATTTTTTTTCTTTGAGTCAGTAACAGCACGAATTGTAGCACTGTGCGCAAGATCTCTGGTAACAACAAGTGAACTTAAACCGACAATTATTAGTCCGTCATTTGTCCATAAAATATGTGCTGATCCTGTGACTTTGGACCTACAGGTTCCACAGCCGTAAAACCCAAAACCGCAAGATCAGCACAAGGTTATCAATTCACAGGACGCCGGCACACCACTGACAAAACAGCGAGAGGACTACACGCGCATTCCTGGGCCGAGAGTGATCACAAAAGTCCGACCTGAATGTCAGTTTGTCGGAGTAGACTTTCTGCAGCTGAGTGTGTATTACATTTGACCGCCATGTGCAGCGGACAGGGATTGTTGTGACGTGAGAGGCTCTGACGTGTTTTTGAAATTCGCGGTAACGCGAGCAGAACCTGAGTCGTTCTATCTAGGAGCCCGGCGGAGGTATATATCAACGAAAGGAAAGGCTTTGCCAGTAAGTACTTGTGAAGTCAGTTGTAATGTATATCTCAATCTGCGCATTGAGTTACATTATAAATATGAGAAAATGAGCTATATAAATACCATATAATAATAATCATTTTCCCGCCGTGAGATGGTCTTAGTTGCCGGCTCGGCGTTAAACCCAAAATAACTAACTAATTCTTAACCATTTGCCTCACAAAACGAAGCGACTTCCCACTCTATGGAATAAAGTCATTTCGTTTTGGGAAGGAAAGGGTGAGCTGTGCTAGGTGCTGCCCATTGTGTTTCTGTTTATGGATCGTTTAAACTCATTTCATTCGGAGAATGACAGAACTTGTCGATTTAAAAGAAACATCCGTTTTGGAGACAGATCGACCATGATAGTTCAAGGGTGGTGTCGGAATAGCTTGGCGCCTACAGGCGCCAAGCTATTCCGACACCACCCTTGAACTATCGAGGTCTCTCTCTCTCTCTCTCTCTCTCTCTCTCTCTCTCTCTCTCTCTCTCTCTCTCTCTCTCTCTCTTTCCCTCTCTTATAATGATTGAATGTTTTCCTCTATTTTCATTTCTTTTTATGTATTCATATATGTATTGATATATATTGATTTACTTACCTGTAGTGTATTTAATATATATATATATATATATATATATATATATATATATATATATATATATATATATATATATATATATATATATATATATATATATATATATATTGATTCACTTACCTGCATTGTATTTAAAATCTGCATACCACCGTCATGCAAATTTTGCAAATAGTATAACTGAGTGTCCCGATCATCATATAAGCCTGTGGCTTGTTTTGATCTGATGACAAGTGATGTATATTCTTTTATGTATTTTGCAAAAGTAATAAACTATTTTAACCAACTATCGAGGTCGGTTAAACATCCTGTCGTAGCATGTTTTCTTAGTGGCAGGGAAAGGGCACCCCTGCCCCCCCCCCTCCCCCCCCATCCCCCACTTCCGCCACAGAGGCATACGTCCCATCAAAGTCAGCATGCAGTCCGCGATATTGCAAAGATATTGTCGAGTTGGTTACTTAGGTTTAACGCCGAGCAGGCAATGTCACGGCGGAAACTGAAAGATATTGTCGTGGGCCACGGTAAACTAGGGTTGCAGACCAAACTCGCACGCGTTTCGTCTTTCCAACAGTTCTTGAAGAATGTTTACGGAACTCTTACATGGCATGCAGGAGATATCTGGTGTTATTTTGGCCATTTTATTGATTTCCTGAAACTGCCTGCTTGAGAAAAAGCGAGATTTTCACTATTCAGTCGTAGGTCCAACGCCACAGGAGTCCCTGAAATTTCAGGGAAACCTCGATACCCCCTGACCCCGGGGTGAGGTCGGAAACCTCATCAAGCCGATGTAAGCGCTCGTGTTTATGTTCATGTCACTCGCAACATTGTTCGACCAAACAATACACATTTCGTTTAAATCAAAAGGACATACTGGCTATTGCAAAATAACGAAATCATGGTGACACCTTCGAACCCATTACAAACTGAAGCATGATTTAAAAAAAAAAAAAATTGTTTATTGTCCTATGAAGACTACTTTACAGATTAGGGATACAAATCAATCATTTTAGTTCAAGGGTGGTGCCAGAATAGTTAGGCGCCTCAGGCGCCTAACTATTCTGGCGTCACCCTTGAACTATCATAGTCAAATGTATTTCAAGCAGCAGTGTATCAGGATGATAAGGGTCTAACCGCACTTATTGCTTAGCTGTACGATCGATATACTTTTCACCAAAAAAAATGTAACAATTGATCACAATAACATCATCAGTTGATACAGTGTGTGTAAAGAATTACATGATGCATACCACTCCGCGTTGAGTGGTGGTTTTGACGACATATTAGAAACATTTCGACAACGAACCTGATAATTGGATAATAATAAGCATAACAACGACGAGGTTTGTGACTTTTATGCGTAGGGCCTCGACTGAAATATTAACCATTTGACTGTGGGTGTGAAAGAGCTACCGACAGCCAGACGACTGAACAATACGTTGGACATTATTTTCATTTTATGCATAAAACAAATCTGGAGTACATTCCGCATTTGTTTTTGTTGTAACAACATAAACAATTATGATGGATTGATTGTACATTGCTTAACGTCCCGACAGCAACAAGGCTTTCTCAGGAAGTGCCTGCACTGCATGTGAAAAAACAACTAAACAGAATATTGAATGTATGTCGCCAGCCGGTCCAATACGTAAAATAAACCTACGACATGGGGCCTAAATAAAGGTAAGACCATTTAGCAACACACATCCAATATCAAGAGCTGCAGGCAGTGCAGACAGTAGGGAGAGTTTAAAATAGGAAAATACAGGTGAACTAAAAATGAACAATTATGACTCAATACGCTGTACGGAATTAGTACGGAAAGAAGTACTAAACGGAGAAAGAAACACGCTTAGAAAAGACGGTTACAACACAATTTATTAATATTTCGGGTAAATACCCTTTGTCAAAATAGACAAACAAACAGAGAGATCAGTCCGCTACGTATCTTCATCGGCAGAAGGAACTGATGTGGCAACTGAAGGACAACGAATTAGTACGGAGCACTAAGCCATGCTGTCTCAGTCTGCGCCAATCCTAATTAACAATCATTTTTTGTTGACGCATAAATCTCGCAACATAATTTAAAGGAAAAGAAATATGTAAACGGCACATTTTAAATAATAACAGATGGGATGAACCATAACCCACAAAGTCCCTTCTATTTGAGAGCTGTCTTCGCTGTCAAGGGTCTCTACCTTTTGTCTTTGACCCGATTCTGATGTTGAAATATCTCCTTTTGAAAAAGCCTCGCAGATATAATAAGAATAAGAATAAGAATAAGAGTACTTTATTATATCGAAAAGAGAAATTCGGTTGTGGTACATTTATAACAAATAGTACAAACAAGACATAAAAACATTATAGCATAATTATGAACATGCCAATGCGTCATAGTGAACTCTATAAGGGGCGCGCGCGGTGCATACGCGTCATTGGTTTGTCAAACGTCATTTGTCATGATTTTTGTTTGTACGTAATTTTATATTTAAGGTGGTATGACACAGCTCTTTCGCTGAGCATTTAGATACAACTATCTTGCGTCTGAAACCTGAGATGGAGTTCACCGAATAAACCGTATTAATTTTTGTTGTTGTTTTTACGTAATTTTATATTTAACGTGATATGAGTTTTGCTTTCGATTGAAGATTTCGGAGAATGGTGACAAAACTAGAATTTCACGGTAGAATTTCAGTCTTGCTATAATTTGTGGTAAACATCTATGTATCTTGAGGTTGTTTGCAGCGCGCGCATGCACGCACGCACATGCATACATGCACATCGACGCGCTTTCAGAAGAAAATGCAGGTGTACTTAGTATAGCTTGTAGCTAGGTAAAGTCAACCTGATTTCACACAAATTATAGCAAGACTGAAACTGTACCGTGAAATTCTAGTTTTGTCACCATTGACACCACATCTCCAAGAGGCATAGATCCTCAAGCGCCCGGATGGTGCATGAACATCTATGTCTCTTGAGGATGTTTGCAGCGCGCGCATACACACACGCACACGCATACACGCACATCGACGCGCTTGCAGAAGAAAATGCAGGTGTTTCATGCACCCTCCGGGCACTTGAGGATCTATGCCTCTTGGAGATGCGGGCATAATTATGTGTCATTGGTTTGTCAAACGTCATTTGTCATGACGTATTTTTTGTTTTTACGTAATTATATTTAACATGATATGAGTAGAATTTCACGGTACAATTTCAGTCTTGCTACAATTTGTGTGAAATCAGGTTGACTTTACCTAGCTACATGCTATACTAAGTACACCTGCATGCTCTTCTGAAAGCGCGTCGATGTGCGTGTATGTGTATGCGTGTGCGTGAGTGCATGCGCGCGCTTAACATCTTCAAGAGGCATAGATGTTCATGCTACCTCCGGGCACATGAGGATCTATGCCTCAGTCTTGGAAATGCGCGCATATGTGTGCGAGCGATATATATATATATATATATATATATATATATATATATATATATATATATATATATATATATATATATATATATATATATATATATATATATATAGAGAGAGAGAGAGAGAGAGAGAGAGAGAGAGAGAGAGAGAGAGAGAGAGAATTACGTCATAATTATATGTCTGCGTGGTGACGGAGTTGCTTCTTTTTCGTCACCGGCACTGTCTGACTTTGTCTAGAAGTCAAGGTTTTTTACTGTTTTAATTTTTTTTTTTAAAAGAATTAATTTTTACTAAAGAGGTTAAAAGGATACAAAGCTGGCTAACGAACTCATCCAATGTCTTTCTCCAAACTAGCTATATGCAAACGGTCAAGTAAATATGACAAAAATTACGGACTCTAATCTGGGTCAACCGACTTCCTGTAAACGGTTGTTTTTGTCTTCAATGAGACATTCAATTACAATATGCTCGGAGGCTCTCTTAGCCACCCACTTAAGAAAGTATTTCGCCAAATTTCAAGCTTGTGTGTATAGAAATATCGGAAATTCTCTTGTTTACATAATACGCACACACGTACAGACATACGCACATACGGCGCATCGCGCCAAATGTACGTTCAGCAGTGAGGTTAGCGTAACTAGACATGACTTAATTTTTATCTTGTTACTTCAATTGTTAGAGGTTTATCCTGCCCGCCTTTGACATCATGGAAATGCTATTAAATTCGCTCCACCGCGACCCGTCCTAAAAAGTCCCTTGTATAAATAGAAGGGACTTAAAAACTCAACAAAATCAAGAACTCTGTTTAAATATCAATATGATAATTCCGTATTGTGGCGATTTTGCTTCAGTTTTACAGCAGCAGCTGTGATCAGCTAAAATCTGACGACATTGTATTACCAGCAGAACTACTGTGATTATTGCTCTGATCAGGTTTTTTAAGTTACGCCGGCCGGGGCAAAGCGAAAGCTACTCTGGGTTTTTCGCCGGCCGGGGCAAAGCGAACGCTACTCAGCTACAAGAGCCATAAATCCTCATGAGCCCCCGCAGTCGCGGGGGCTCATGAGGATTTATGGCTCTTGTTAGTCCTCCTTTATTTCCGCCATTTCTGTCCCATTTATACCTGTGTTCGTCGCGCGAATGTCGGTGAGTGGGGGTGGTGGCTGACATGCGGTTCGAGATGACTGTCAGCAAGGACTGAGGTTGCAATAGTGTCATAGTATCCACTGCGGTCGAACCTGCCTGTCTCGGATTGGCCTCCGCAGCCACGAACAAGCCTGCAGACGTCGTGGGCAACTCCTATAAAATCTTCGTTCGCGAAGTCAAGCCAAGCGGAGCGGATCCAATCGTGGAGTGGGAGGCAATGCCTTTCGCAAAACGTCTATTTGACAGGCGAGAGCAGCTATGTTGAAGTGTGCGGACATATCATAATAAGCGAAAGCGCACTTCTAATCGTTTTATTCTCGCCAAAAAAAATTGATAAACTCTTTCGCACACGACATCAAGTGCGTTTGTTTTCGTCCACTCGGCAGAGAGTAATGCCGGTAACGACAACGGCCATACCGGGGGGTGGGGGGGGGGGGGGGGGGGGAGGGGGAAGGGGGTAAGGGGGGGGGGGCATGCCAAATCTGAATATGAGTTGCTCTTGTATTTCTGAACTTGTGCATCTTTAATCTGCAGTAATTCTGCAGTAATTCAAAATAATAAACGTGTTTAAATAAACTACAACAACAAAAATCTGACTATAATGATCAGTAACCCATTTCATACTGAGGCTAAAAGCTTCAAATTTGCAAATTTGCGCACTGCCAGATGCAAGCGACATTACAGTACTTACAGATAAGGATATAGACCAATGGTTTTAGGCGCCAAGCTATTCTGGCACCACCCTTGAACTATTTTAGTCAAACTTATTTCACACACTGGTGTACTCCGAATGATAAAGGTTAATTGTAGGTTGGACAAGCCAGCAGGGTGACCCATACAGTGAACTCGCCTCTACGGCAGAGGTCATTTCCGCTTTGGCTGTCAGCAGCGGTTTTTGTGGCAATGATTCCGGCCTGTAGGTTTCCCGTAGGATTCCTGTAGGAATCATCACCATCGCGACGGAAAACCGCTACCGACTGTCACAGGGTTAAATCAAATTTGAGGAGAAAGTTTACACTGTAGCTTATGGTTAAAACAAGTGTGGCTTGTTTTTTATCCCCTGCGCTCTATGGCGCAAAACATTGTTAGACACGTGACGTTTAAAACTACGTCAAAATAAATGTAAAGATAACACAAAACCGGTATTTGCGGCATTAGCGCCTTTTGCTTGGCGCCGAGTGGCGATTGAATGGGCGTGTTTGAGCTCGAAAATAAAAAATAAATATCTTCTTCTGGTATGTAATTTTGAACAATACATCTTCAAGGCGCAGGCTTCAAGTCACAGAAGGACATATAGCCTAGACCATAATAACTAATAATAGATAAGATAAGATAGATAAGATAAGATAGTTTATTGCCATATGTTTCCATGTACAAAACAATCAAAACATTGGAATTTGTCTTGATGTCAGTTACTGAAACTAAAATCACACACACACACACACACACACACACACACACACACACACACACACACACACACACGCACACACGCACGCACGCACGCACGCACGCACGCACGCACGCACACACACACACACACACACATACAGAGAGAGAGAGAGAGAGAGAGAGAGAGAGAGAGAGAGAGAGAGAGAGAGAGAGAGTAACCTCTGATTCAGTTAAAAGCTGACTGTACACATTCGTTCTCACTCGCCACTCGCGCTCTCTCCAATCAGTCCGGTTGATCAGAGAGATAACAATACAAAGTCTTTCTGTGTGCAGGAACAATGCAGTTGTAGGTGAGCGAAAAATCGTCACCTCAAGTGCCTTCCTCGCTGTTCTACCACCTCATCCGCCACCGCACATTCTTCCTTACCACTTCCATCCCCTCCGGCCACACCCCACCCACCCACCCCCCACCAATGCCTGCCCGGGGGTGAGAGCTCTATGGAACTACCCAACCCCTTGTCCCCACGAGCCAACGCATTCAGCATCGCGTCCATCATGTCTGGACCGGGGATAGAAGCCATGTACCTGGCGGGAGTGGGGGGCTACCCCTCTCCCGTGCCCCCACAACGCTCCACCGACTGCTCCTTCGACTGGAACCACGCCACGGCCTCGCACTACGCCCCAGCTTTCATGAAAAGTATGGAAGGTGAGACACAATCAGGCATATATGCTGCCCTCTGATTGTGGACCTAACAGCTTTCGGCCGCGAGGTCCCAAATCACAGACCGGCATATTGATGTGTAATATACTGACCAGCAAAAGATAGGCGACATTCTTGGATTAGACATTTTAAAGTGTTTCCCATGATTCCAAGCCGAGTCCGAAATAGCTCAGGCGGTTAAGCGTCGGAGCAGGAGAGCGAAGGGAAGTCGCCGGGTCGTGGGTTCGAATCCCCGTCCCGGCCCCGGTAGCTGGACTCGCAATCCAGGGGGAAAAGACGGGCTTGTTCAATAGCATGTCCGTTGAAAGGTCCTGGTAAATCAAAGTGGCACAGTTGGAGTGCGCCTGAGTTGTTTAGTAACCTACCGATGATTACAAAAATGTCGCATTTCTTTTGTTCGTTTGTGTATTTTATGTTTATGTAACTGACAATGTGCTTTGTAAGACTGATATTATTATTATTATTATTATTATTATTATTATTATTATATTATTATTATTATTATTATTATTATTATTATTATCATTATTATTTTATTATTATTATTATTCCCGCCGAGAGATGGCCTTAGTTGCCTGCTCGGCGTTAAACCCAAATATAACTAACTATTATTATTGCTGTTGTTGATTTTTTTTCTTATTATTATCATGCAGTTTTATGTGTGTTTTCGTCTGTGATTTAAAAAAAAAAAACTATTTCTTTTTAAATTTTGGCCGATTTCCTTATGGTCCAAAATGGCAGACCCGAACAATACTTGGCCCAAGTATTCAGAGTTTTATTTTCTTCCATATTAATTATAAAATGGAATAGAAATACAATCAACGAAAACTAGGACATCGAATGAACGAGAACAGCTCAGCGAGAATGTTCTGTTCTACGGGGAAACCTCGCTGTTCTCACTTGTGGGCGAGTTTACACGCGAGTCCGGTACCATGTGGCTGGGACAACTAGGCCGGGGTTTGTTGTTCTCGTGAAATAGCGAAGATCGCAGAAAGACATGTATGCATCAGCTGGCACTGAGCGGGGATGATCAAACAATCATTAATAACATCATCATCATCATCATCATCATCATCATCATCATCATCCTAGAATTGTATATGAAAAAAACAACAACAACACAATTGGCAAAGATAATATTAATATGTATTAGTATTAGACATATAACATGTCAGTTGAATAGTATATATGTATTTAGGGACACTGTCAACGAGCTATAGATTTCAGAAAAGCAAAGGCTTATTACCAAAATAAACCAACGATTTGATTTAAAATGTATTTTTCCATGTAGGTCAATAGGTTTCTTGACGAACAACCGTATTTGCAACATATGAAATACATTACAAGAGAATTTATTTTAAAATAATTTCACATAAAAATAATGATATATTTTTTTTATTTTCTGCTATCCTGAAGCAAACACGCTATTTTTGTGAAGAGGACCATTATTATTTTGTGTTGTTATTATGTAATAATAATAATAATAATAATAATAATAATAATAATAATAATAATAATAACAACAATAATAATAATGACAATAATAGTAATGACAATAATAGTAATAATAATACTATTATTATTATTATTTAACCATTCAGCCCTGACGCACTGACAGCAGGAGATGGGTCGACCATGATTATTCAAGAAAAGTGCCAGATTAGCTTGGCGCCTGTCGGCGCCAAGCTAATCTGGCACTACCCTTGAATTATCATGGTTGATTCATCTCCTGCAACAGGTGCATAATCGTTAGGTGACGCCTAAAATATTTAGGAAATACGTCCGTCGGACTGAATGGGCTAACAGGACAACTGAAAAAGAAAAGCGCCCCGCATAGGCAAGCCAAACCAAAGCGCCCCGCATAGGCAAGCCAAACCAAAGCGCCCCGCATAGGCAAGCCAAACCAAAGCGCCCCGCATAGGCAAGCCAAACCAAAGCGCGCCCCGCATAGGCAAGCCAAACCAAAGCGCGCCCCGCATAGGCAAGCCAAACCAAAGCGCCCCGCATAGGCAAGCCAAACCAAAGCGCGCCCCGCATAGGCAAGCCAAACCAAAGCGCCCCGCATAGGCAAGCCAAACCAAAGCGCCCCGCATAGGCAAGCCAAACCAAAGCGCCCCGCATAGGCAAGCCAAACCAAAGCGCGCCCCGCATAGGCAAGCCAAACCAAAGCGCCCCGCATAGGCAAGCCAAACCAAAGCACCCCGCATAGGCAAGCCAAACCAAAGCGCCCCGCATAGGCAAGCCAAACCAAAGCGCCCCGCATAGGCAAGCCAAAACAAAGTGCCCCGCATAGGCAAGCCAAACCAAAGCGCCCCGCATAGGCAAGCCAAACCAAAGCGACCCGCATAGGCAAGCCAACAAACCAAAGCGCCCCGCATAGGCAAGCCAAAACAAAGCGCCCCGCATAGGCAAGCCAACAAACCAAAGCGCCCCGCATAGGCAAGCCAAACCAAAGCGACCCGCATAGGCAAGCCAAACCAAAGCGACCCGCATAGGCAAGCCACACCAAAGCGCGCCCCGCATAGGCAAGCCAAACCAAAGCGCCCCGCATAGGCAAGCCAAACCAAAGCGCCCCGCATAGGCAAGCCAAACCAAAGCGCCCCGCATAGGCAAGCCAAACCAAAGCGCCCCGCATAGGCAAGCCAAACCAAAGCGACCCGCATAGGCAAGCCAAACCAAAGCGCCCCGCATAGGCAAGCCAAAACAAAGCGCCCCGCATAGGCAAGCCAAACCAAAGCGACCCGCATAGGCAAGCCAAACCAAAGCGACCCGCATAGGCAAGCCAAAACCAAAGAAGTTGTAGAGTACACTTTTTTTTTGGCTACACCAAAGAAAATTAAACCTTCTGCTGTCTGTAGCGCGTTTTGTCGAGGTGATTCCAGCCAAAGCCGCACTAACTGACGCGCCGTTAGCGCGGTGCCACAGAAAACGGTATCGGAAAGACAAGGTACTGGCACAGAAACACTCCCCCCCCCTCCCCCCCCCCCCAAAAAAAAAAAAAAAAAAAAAAGAAGAAAAAAAGGGTGCATGTGAACACTGATCATTTGACTATTTCTTAATGATAGTACGTTCTTGAATTGCGATAGTCACAAACAAAATTAACATCGGATAATTTTAATTTGTTGAGGCGTTGCTGAAAAAAAGATGAGAAAATAATGAATGCTCCATTTTGTTACTATAAATTGCGATTCATGAAAACGACTCCATGCGAAATTTACCTCAACATTCTAGGTCTTCACTATGACGACGTGAGAGTAAACCTACTCCCCCCCCCCTCCCCCCCCGCCCCCCCCCCCCCCGACACTTCCGCAGCTATTGATGCGCGGCGCTAAATCCGGGTCTCTGCAAAGTGTGTTACGGTCCAGACAATGTAGGTAATACAAGCCAAGTAAGGTTACCTCATTGTGCGATGGTAATCTCGCCCTCAGGCGTGTTTTGTACTGGCCCCTCATGTTCCGCTCATTTGTCATGCTGACGACCCGCGTGAGCGACACGCCGCCAGTGATAACTCCAAACAAAGCCACACTCCCACACACTTGTTTCCTCATTAGCCAGGTCAGGGGTTGTGTCAAAACCATCAAACCTCAAATAGGGTGGTGGTGGTGGTGGTGGTGGTTGTAACGGTATCTTCAAACTCTTTCACCCTTTGAGTGTCAGGGACGGACTCTGGCAAGTCATGAGATCGTTCAACATAGAGGAGGGAGTGATCCAAATGATAGAAGCGCTTTACAAGAACGCCTGCAGCGCGGTTCTACTTAACAATCAGTCAGGCGAGTTCTTCAGGACGACGATCGGTGTCCGTCAAGGATGCCTGCTCTCTCCTGTCCTTTTCAACATATTCCTGGAGAAGATCATGCAGGAAACCCTCCACGACCACCATACTTCAATCTCTATTGGTGGCAGATCCCTGTGCAATCTTCGATTCGCAGACGACATTGACCTCATGGCAGGCAGCAATAGTGAGCTCCAAAACCTGACAGACAAACTTTCAAGTAGCGCAGGGTCTTATGGCATGGAGATCAGTACGGATAAAAGCAAAGTGATGATCAACACCACAAGCGACAGCAGCAGCAACATTCACATGAACGGCCAGAAGCTAGAAGAGGTCAATAGCTTCAAGTACTTGGGAGCCACCCTGTCCAAAGACGGTAGTTGCATAGCAGAGATCCGTATCAGGATAGGTACAGCAACATCCGCAATGGCCAGGCTGGACAGGATATGGCGAAGTAACTCCATCAGCTTCACCATCAAGTACAGGCTTTACAAGTCCCTCGTAGTGTCTATTCTACTCTACGGCTGTGAGACTTGGACACTGCTTGCAGACTCAGAAAAGAAAATCCAGGCCTTTGAGAACAAGTGCCTGAGGAAGTTGCTCCGCATCTCGTACCGCGAGCACAAGACCAACGAATATGTACGGAGCATCGTCACTTCCCTGGTGGGCCCACATGAACCCCTTCTGGCAACCGTGAAACGGCGCAAGCTTGCTTGGTTTGGCCACGTGACCCGACACAACACCTTGTCCAAGACTATCCTCCAAGGCACTCTCGAAGGAAGTCGTCGGCGAGGTCGTCAGAGAAAGAGTTGGGTCGCAAACATAAAAGAATGGACCGAACTCGAGATGCCAGACTTGCTTGCCACCGCCCAAAATAGAACTCAGTGGAGAGCACTGTCTGTTGCTGCTGCCTTTCAGTCCCCCCAACGCCCAGTTCGGGCAAGGGACTGATGATGATGATGATGATGACAACTGATATGTCGGAATCAACCACTGGGCACGCTAACCCATTAGAAATTGTTCAAATCTGTGTATTGCCCCGTGAAGGTCGCTACAGTACAGATCAGGAGATATATCAACCATTTTAGTTTAAGGATGGTGCTAGATAGCTTGGCGCCTCTAGGCGCCATAATTCTGGCACTACCATTGAACTAACTTAGTCAAATTTATTTTATGCCATAGCGCTTCAGATTATGTTTCAAATATTCCATCATTTTGAAGTAGTCCACGGATGAATAGTGTTTAGTTCCTGTCAGTTATGCTTGACATAGTAAAACATTATATTGTTTTGGAATCAAAGGGTAGTGCAGGAATAGCTTGGAGCCCACAGGCGCCAAGCTATTCCGGCACTATCCTTGAACTATCACGGTCTAACCAAAATGTCGATTTCAGAGGACAACTTGAATTTTTTTCTAAGTGCGATGAGTCCTCCTCCCCCCCCCCCCCCTTTCCCTAAATCAGTATAAAGAAAAAACGGTTCAAGACATAGAATGACAACGAAGCTTCAGTCAGTCTATCCTGACACCCACCACCTTGTGACCATCCTGGTCCACCCACACCTTGACGAACAGGGCTAAGCTTCGCGCCGGAAGAGTTAACTTTCAGTCATCATCACCCCGCAGCATGCAGGCATGTGCGCCCCGCTACAATTCGCGCTAGCAGCCAGAGGGTTAGCTAACAACTGTAAGAGTATTTTGAAAATGCGACGCCGCCCTAGACGACATTCGTGCAAGTAGTTCTGTCGGTGGAATAAGAACAAGTGTGACGCGAAACGTAACGACTATCCCTGCCGCGAAGGGACCCAGGGAATGGCAAGGGAGGCCACACAAGGGCTCGCCACGGATGAGTGGCCGCCCGTGGGTGTAAACCGTGACGGGAGGTGTTTTCTCTGCAGGATGCCGGATCGCAACGAGATCGCAACGAGATCGCATCGCCTGAAAATTGGGCGCCACTGCTGGTTAAGCCCCCTCCGTCGACACTCTGCATCGGCAAGTGGTATAGATTAATATGCACCGCTGCGTAAGCAGCGGCGCATATTAATCTATACCACTTGCTGATTGAAATCTAGCTATATACATCCTCAGTTACAGTAAGTCAGATGTGATTAAATCTGCAAGAGAATAGCTCCTTTACAGGCTGTACGGCGAGGGGAGGGATCGGGGGGAAGTGTGGCTGAGTTACTGAGAGAGACGCTCTGTACAGATTTCTTTCTCTGGTGGTCCGTTTGACTTTGAATTTTCCGAAATCAATCAATCAATCAATCAATCAATCAATCAATCAATCAATCAATCAATCAAATGCCGTTTGAGTACTATCAAAGGAATGCTACAGGAAGGAACTTGACCGAAGAGCCGAATTCATCTCTTGCACTTGATCATGGGAGTAAAGCAATTCAAAAGAAGAAGAAGAGAAAAAAACAAACAAACAAACAAAACAAAAACAAAAAAAACGAAGAAAAAGAAAGCGAGCAAAACATAACTGTGCGAGTTATGCCGATGTTGTAGGGGTGGGAAAATGGGGCCAGACTTTGATTTAATTTTGACACGTGATTTCAGTAAACCATACAGTTGCCGGTTTTCATCGCTGAATGCACCTTTTACAATGGACAACTTGTGACCTGTCGTGTTAAAAACAAAAAGTCCATCGAGATGGCGCAAATCTGACATATATAAAGATATGTTTGCTGCTCGTGAGATTTAAGTTAGGACACCTTGACACTAGACACCATCCCACAATAATACCACGCTCCGCCGGAGCAAATCATTCGTTTGCGTCAGCGCCTTCTCTCGTTAATAAACAATTTTAATTATTAGCACTCCTAACATAAACGATACGTATAAAAAATAAATTATGTTAATTTCCACTGATTTGACAGTTTGAACAAGAAAAACAGAAGCTGACATAGTCAGTGATGGTCTTACTTTTCACGCGAAATAAAACGTTTGCCTTCTGGGGCCGGTTGCATAAGTCGGCATCAAGTTATTCCTGCGCCAGCCACTGACTAAGCACTGAGCCACTAAGCTTAGTAGCTGGCGCAGGACTAAGGGCACTCATGCAAGAGGCCCCTGGTATACGATTAACCCATTCAGCCCTGACGCACTACAGCAGTAATATTCGTTAGATGACGCCTCCCAAATTTGGGAAATACGAAATACGGCCGTCGGGCTGAATGCGTGAACCCTTATCATTCGGAATACACCAGTGTGTGAAAATATGTTGGATTAAATAGTTCAAGGGTAGTGCCAGAATAGCTTGGCGCCTGTAGGCGCCAAGCTATTCTGGCACTACCCTTGAACTAAAGCCATTGGTCTGTATCCTTATCTGTAAGTACTGTAATGTGGCTTGCATATGGCAGTGTGCGAATTTGAAAGTTTTTAGCCTCAGTATGATGTGGGTTTTAAGGACATTACGGTCCGAACCGTTTCGGCTGGTCTGACTGAAATTGGTAGTGACAAAGTTGGTTTCTTCCCAACCTGGCGGCCCGTGTTGTAACGGTGCGTGGAACGCGTGTGGAGTCAGGTTGCTGTAAACTTGCAGAAAATTGCCGGCTTACATTTCAATGATGGCGTGTGATAACCGGCACGCTGACTGGTTAACACATAAAAACCCGCCCCGCCACCCGCCCCGCCACCCGCTGTACTGCATGCCGGGAGAGACAGTGGCTGTTTTTCTTGACCTTGTTTCGCCACTTGTAGAAAACCCTGGCTACAAATCGTCAGCACTGGGAACTCTCTTTCTCTATACACACGCGCACAATCCTCCCAATCCCCTCTTTAACTTTGGAGGAAAAACTTCAGGCAACAGGACTCCTTCCTTTACATCAACACCTTACGTTAAATAAGTGCGTACTTATGCACAAAGCACTGAACGGGAAAGTCCCCCCTCCCCCTCCCCCCTCTACCTGGCTAAGCTTTTCACTGAGAGCGAAAGGGTTTACATCACTTCCAGGAACAGTCTCTCCCATAGTAAAGCACTCTGATGATTAGGCGCTAAACAAATTACCTTTATGATGTGCCCCTGCGGATGCAGGATGCAACTATGACTGCGGATGCAGGGGCTCATGAGAATCTATGCCTCCTACTGAAGGGACAGTGTGGCCCGTGCTCTATCTGAACCCAAAGGCTGAAATCCAATTTTCTGAGATATTGAAAAAGAAACAACAACAACAACAACAACAACAACAAAAAACTGAATAAATCTCCAGGGTTGAAGACTACCCAGTGCGAAAAGACCATCGGGCCGACGTCAGCCGCCGTTGGCCCGCGCACGTCCGTGCGAGTGTGTCTATGCACGTCCGTGTGAGTGTGTCTATGCACGTCCGTGTGAGTGTGTCTATGCACGTCCGTGTGAGTGTGTCTATGCACGTCCGTGCGCGGGCCAAAGGCGGCAGACGTCAGCCCAATGGCCTTTTGCGCACTGGGTACCAGGCTAAATGGATTCAAGCGGACAAATAATACATTTTAAAATAAAAAGATGAACTTCAACAAATATGATTGATTTTGTCGTCGTCGTTGCTGCTGTTGTGTTCGTCGTTGTCGTCCTCGTCCCCTTGCTGTTGTTGTCGTCGTTGTCGCTACTAGACTGTGATGACGTTTCTCTTGTTTCAGCGTGTGTTGTGGGTCCTACCACCGGTCGGTCCATATTTGACTCGGTGCGGTTCGACCCCTTGCCTGAACCTCCATCTTGCCGCGGCAGCCACGGCGCCACCGGGGACACCGACTCCCCCAAACACGACGCCGACAACTCAAACAGTCAGGACGCCCAGTCCGACACGGGACACACCGACAGCAAGTCCGAGGCCGGGTTATCGCCCCTGCCTGGCAAGAGTGAGAGCCCGAAAAAGCCTCTTCACCCAAAGATGATGAACGTGTTTGCTCAGCTGGAGATGAAGGCTTTGTGGGACGAGTTCGACGAGCTGGGCACTGAAATGATCGTCACCAAGGCCGGCAGGTCAGTCGCCTCTCCCACCTCCTCTTGTCCACACTGGTTGACTGCCTCCATTCGCTACCCCTGACAAGCGGTAGCGAATCGAGGGAGAAAACCAGTGCACGTCTTATCTTAGATTGTCTGTTTTTTTGTTTTTTTGTTTTTGTTTTGACTTGTCTTGTCTCTTCTCATGTCATCTGCAGTCTCGTCTCGTACTGTCTCTCTGGTCTGGTCTCGTCTGTGTCATCTCGTCTCGTAAACTGACGTCTCGTCCTTCGCCGCCCTTTAGTCCGGTGCTGTATTGTTCTAATGATGATGATAATGATGATGAGATGATGTAGAAGAAGAAGAGAAGAGGTGTAGTGTTGTCGCTGTTTCCCGCGATCTAACACAAATGATACGCGTAGGAATTGTCATCTTCAGTGTCAGGTGATGCAGCCTGTGTTTTTGCAAGATCTTAATTCAGCACACACAACACCCTAGATGTCCCAGGAACATCGATTCAAAGTGGTGGCAGCAAAGGGCGTAGATATCATGAGCCCCCGCAACTCTTGCATTCGGATGGTGTTCAGATTTTTTATGCACTGCGCGGGTTGATTAATCTCTACGTTAAATACAGATATAGAACTGTTGTCGAGAAAAGTACAAACCACAATTTGTTTCGACATATATTAACGTACGACACGGTGATACTTGTGACTAATGAAGACAGTGACGGAACAAAATGACGTAGTTGATGATTACGCAATACATTCGCCTATGACGGCCTTGTCGTGACGAATAATATTTGAAAACAATATTTATGGGCCCAACCCTGTTTTCATAGACACATTCCTGTTTTAAATCGTGCTTGTTTTCTCAGAGCGCTGTCCAATGTTAGTCATCTTTTTACATTCCAAAGCCAAAACTAATTATGATGCGGCTGATCTTGCTATGTGTCTCTATGAAAACAGTTAAAGGGTAGTGCCAGATTAGCTTGGCGCCCTCCGGGCGCCAAGCTAGTCTGGCACTACCATTGAACTGTCAAGGGGAATGCATAATAAACCTCTTTTGCTTGCTTGCAAACAAGGGCGACTTTATGTCAGTTTTATTTTATAGAATTAATTCCACTTTAAGCATGTTTGTATGTGTGCGCTGTGCAGGTGGCATTTCTCTCCGCCAGTTGACGCTGGCCGGTAGAAAAATACAATGAACTTGGGGGTCAATCGTGGGCCACCTGTCACTGTAGTCTGATGTGTCGTGATCACATGCAGGTTAAGCAAATATCACAACTAATCTAAAAATAAGTGATTGCCACGCCTGTAAAATGCACACAACATTCCCACGGAGAAAGAAATACGCTTATAAAAGACAGTCACGACACGATTTATTACATTTCAGGTCTTCATGATTTCTGAATTATCAATAAACTGTCTTGTAAATATCTTTCTTTTTCGCGTCTTTCATTTTCTTCGTTTATAAAAAAACTTGCCAAACAAACCTGTACTCGATTTGTTACTTATCCTTCGTTATCGGCAGTATCAACCGTTGACCAAAAACCCAAAATATTAATAAATTGTTGTAACTGTCTTTTCTAAGCGTGTTTCTATCTTCGTTGGGATGTTGTCTGTGATTTTGACAGAACTGCATACACAAATTCAATTTTTTTTTAAAAATCCATGACGTCATAGTCCAGTGGACACGATAGTCATTTTAAAAAACCCATGACGTCATAGCCATGCGGATACGTTCAATAGCATGACCAAATTTGGCTGGGTCGGAGAACCTAGTCTGTAATAGAGAACCTGTCACACGTGTATTACGTCCACACCCAATTCTTCTAGTGTAGGTGG